>JAJEJO010047444.1:0-26342 GCA_020662805.1 Glaucomys volans
TGGCACCTACAAAGACATAACTTAGGCTCTACTGTTGCTGTACCAGGTTATGCTCTATTGGTTAGTAGATTGTTCAGATTCTCTAACTATGCCCCAATAGTACTTTAAAACCAGAGAACAAACTATTATGATAGTTTGGGATCTAACACTCAAAGGCCTTTAGAGGCCAGGCAGATAATATTCATGGTAAACTGAAGAGCTCAGGTACCATCTGAAGACAAGGCTGCTGTTCAGAAGAGGACTGTGAAGTCTATTTTACTGTGTAGAAGGTGTGGGGTTCTATAACCATCTGGAAGACCACTCCTGTGAGATGCTGTTGGCTACCATCAAAGATCCTTCAAACTAGCTTGTGACCCCAGGGAAGCTGACACTAAAGAGGGTGTTGATTCAGTGTTAGTAATATATTGTATTTCTCTAATTTTGGTATTAGATTACTTTCTCATTTTCATATACAAGTGAATTCAGAGTGGGTGCAGGAGAGTGTTTGCAGTGGTGGAGATAGTAAACTCTTTGCTTGTTGTAAATGGACTGTGGCTTGCTAAATGAGAGTGGGCTTGAGGAGTCTTGGGTGACTGTTTTAGATGATCTAAAATATTTCAAGTCTTCAACATCATTATTTGTATGGTTTACTTAACCAGAAAAACTATGATTTCCTGGGAAAGCATTGCATCTGCTACCAAAATATTTTACACTAGACTGTCAAGGGACAATGAGGTCTGAGGATTTTTACTTAGTGATTTAACTACCAGCAAAATTTAAATGAGATGGAAATCATACATTCTTCCTCAGTGGAAAAACCATTTCTCTATTGTCCTACCCATGCATTTACATATAGATATAATCATAAGTATTTCTTTTTTGAGGCTATTGTGGATGGGATATTTTTCCTTATTTATTTTTCAGCAGAGTCACCATTAGAATATAGGAAAGTGATTATTTTATGAGTGTTGATCTTGTATCCTGCTACTTTACTGAATTTATTTGAGCTTTAGAAGTCTTCTGGTGGAGTTTTTGGGGTTTTCTAAAAATAGGATCATGTCAGATAATTTCAGCTATTCTTTTCCTATTCATATTCTTGAATTTCCTTCTCTTGCCTGATTGCTGTGGCTAGAGTTTCAAGGATTATGTTTAATAAGACAGTTGCAATGGGCATTCTTGTCCTGTTCATGTTTATAGAGGAAATTCTATCAGTTTTTCTCCATTCATAATAATGTTGGTCTTGGGTTTGTCATATGTAGCCTTTACAATATTGAGGTAAATTCCTTCTGTCCCTAGTTTTTCCAGCGTTTTAAACATGAATGGATCCTGTAAAGTCAAATGCTTTTTAGGCATCTATTGATATTCATATGATTCTTGCCTTTCAGTATATTTATGTGGTGAATTACAAGTATTTATTTATGTATGTTGAACCAACCTTGCATCCCTGGAATGAAGCACTCCTGATCATGGTGCACTATTTGTTAAGGTGTTTTTCTATGTGGTTTGCCAATATTTTATTAAGAATTTTGGCATATATGATCACTAAGAACATTGGTCTAAAGTTTTCTTTCCTTAATATGTCTTTGTTTTTGGTATCAGGGTGATACAATACTGACTTTGTAGAAGGAGTTTGGCAGTGTTCCCTCTTTTTCTACTTCATGTAATAATTTGAGGAGGATTTGTATTAGTTCTTCTTTAAAGGTCTGTTAGAACTCAGCTGAGAATCCATCTGGTCCTGGACTTTTCTTTGTTGGAAGGCTTTTGATAGTTGCTTCAATTTCATTACTTCAAATTGATCTGTTAAGTTTAGGTGGGTCATATGTCTCCAGAAATTTGTCAAGGTCTTCAAAATCAATAATTGGGCAAGGGAACTAAATAGACACATCTCAAAAGAAGAAATACAAATGGTCAACAAATATATGAAAAAATATTCAGCACCTCTAGCAATATCTCTAGTAATTAGGGAAATGCAAATTAAAACTACAATAAGATTCCGTCTCACTCCAGTCACAATGGCAATTATCAAGAATATAAGTAACAATAAATGTTGGCAAAGGATGTGGGGGGAAAAGATATCCTCATGCATTGTTGGTGGGACTGCAAATTAGTACAACCACTCTGGAAAGCAGTATAGAGATTCCTCAAAAAACTATGAATGGAACTACCATATGACCCAGCTATTCTACTTCTCAGTATTTATCCAAAATATCTAAAATCGACATACTAGGGAGGCAACCACATCAATGTTTATAGCAGCACAATTAACAATAGTTAAACTATGGAGCCAACATAGGTGCCCTTCAACAGCTGAATGGAGAAAAAATATGTGGTATATATATGCACAATGAAGTATTACTCAGCCATAAAGTAGAATTACTTTATGGCATTTGCTGATAAATGGATGGAATTAGAGACTATCATGCTAAGTGAAATAATCCAGTCTCCAAAAGTTAATGGTTGAATGTTTCTCCAATATGTGACAACTAATCTAAACTAGTGGGGAGTATGATCCTTCTTCTATTCTTTTTATTATACAGTGGGGTAGACAAAGGGGAATGAAGGGAAGGGAGGAAGGTTTGGGTAGAACAAGACAGTGGAATGAATCTGACCTAACTTTCCTGTGTACAGATATGAAAATACTGCAGTGAATCTCACCATTATGCACATCCTTAAGAGACTAAAAGAACACTAAATAACAAAAGATCAGTAGAGTAGAGGGAAGGGAACAGGGAGAAAGAGGGGAGGAAGGAAATAGGAAGTACTGGGAGCTGAATTGGAACAAATTATATTCCATTTTTATAATTATAAATGAATCCTATTGTTATTTGTAACTAAAAATAATCAATAAAAATAAATTTTCAATAAATTCATCAGATTATAAATTGGACATTAAATGATGCAAAACTGGTCATGAAAGTTCATCCCTTAGCATAAAAGCCCATTGGACCTTAAAGACCATCAGAGTATGAAGCAGTTTGCAATTCTGGGACACTTAAGACCATTAAAAGTATTGCTATTTTCAAATTTAAGAAAACATATGCACATAAATGTATACTATATGCAGCGTAATGTATTTTTAGATTTGACTTTGGTAACTGGAATATGATTTAAGTTCATGTTAGTATTATTGTTGTTTCCATATAATAAACTATATGGATAATTACTGATTTAAATTGTGTCACAAAGCCACTTATTTTTCATTAAGTGCTTATTTTAATCATAATACAATCCAATATTAATTATCATCATTTATCTCAAGATGTTAATCTTGCCAAAGTGGTGCACTTATTATGTTTTATTCATACTTTATGTTCCTATAGTAAGATGAATTTCCCATGGATGGTATCTTTTTAACTGTTACCTTACTGTTTTTCTCATTCATTTTATTAATCACTGCCAACTATTAAAATTCTTGACTTCTATGGACTACTTTTTTTTCCCCTGCAGTGCCTTTAGTGACTAACTTATTTGGAACAGCAGCAGAAAGAAAACTCTTTGAGTAAGAATCTGCTCACATAGATTCTGACAAGTCACAGCTCAGGGCAAATTTCCAAAGGATAATTATAGATGTTGCTAAAGTTGAATTCATGATGGTCAGATTGTCAGAAATCTTGTTTATAAATGCTATCCTGATGCTGCAGGGGAATCTCCCTTTTACTTTGGAAAAGGAAAAAAGTTTGAAATCTGCAAGTGTGCCTGAGTACACTTCATCCCTGGTCCTCCACTCTGGTTTTGCTTTAGAGTCACCTGAGCAGTTTTTGAAGAGTATAAATAAAAGAAAATTCAGTTACTAACATAACTTTCTTCAGTCAATACTTATTATTAATTATTGATTAGGATTGCACTTTCTGTTAGCACAGTCTGTGACTTTAGGTAGATCAGTAATTCATTAGTTCTCTATCAAACCTATGAGGATGATTATCTCACCAATGAAGACCCTGAAACTTGGAGAGGTTAAGCAGATTGCCCAGGGTCACCTAAGTAGTATATTGTAGAGTCACTTCAGACCAAGGCAGCTCAACTTCTGGGTTCATATCTTACTGCTATTCATTGTCAGCATTCCTAATGGCCAGATAGAGACCTTAGGACAATATCACAAATTGGAATTCATTGCCTGGTTCTCAAATATTACCAGTTTGATTTGAATACTTTATTTTACTCATTAGTGACTTTGAGATATACAGGATGATTATTCTCTAATGAGAAAACTAAATTTTGTCTCCAGTCTTCACTTACTGAGTCAGGACCTGATGGGTGAGGCCTGAGAATCTTCAGCTTGAATCAGCACCTCTGGTAATCTGACATGATTGTCACTTGATATATAATATCAGAATATAGATAACTATACTATTAATTTCAAAATAAGACAGACAGAGACCAAGACCCTAGGAAGCTGTGAAAATCTGTAGGAAAACAGGTGAGAAGCATTGATTTTGACTCTAAAGAAAAGGTCTCTAAAGATACAGACCATGTAAAAGTCTATAAGGATTAATACAAAGTAAAGAAGACTCATTCCTCTAAGAGAAGGAAGCAAATTTTGCTTGAATTTCCTACTGTGGAATTAGTCTAATGATTTATTAGTACAGACCTAACATTTTCTAAGGTAAATATTTCTGTTTCCTTGTGTTCAGAAATATTTAAGCATTAAGGGGGCCAAGGCCTTATACTGTAGTGCCGGGGGGCTAATATCAGCCATTACTTTCTTCTTTAAAAAATTTGTTCCTTGTAGATATCCGTGACAGTAGAGTGTATTTTGACATACATGCATAGAGTATAACATTCTAATTGGGGTCCCATTCTTGTGGTTCAACATGATGTGGAGATTCACTGTTGGTATAATCGTATATGAACATAGGAAAGTTAGGCCTTCTACTGTCCTTCTTATTCCCATGCCCCTCAGCCATTCCTTTCTAATGTTATAAGGGCATTTGCACACCTAGAAGGGTAAGTGGTTGTTCTCCCTTCCACATGTTCTAACCTTGTCCCTCAATGGAAAGAGCCTTAAAAGGTCATGCATTTATATAATGGCCCCTCTTCTGTTGTTGATTACTAATTTTTCTTAATTATCTTTAAGCAGTTTTGCTCCATGTAATAAAAGTCCCTCTCTGAATCAGAATACGTATCAGAGAAGGTGCAGAATACATCACTCCCTGGTATTTAAAATCTGTGGATTTAATGTTTTTAATTTTTGACAGAGGTTGCTGGTATGGGGAGGGCTCTGGAATACCTGACTTTGGTGTCTTTGGACTGTACAGCCTGAAGTAAGGTCCCTGGAAAGTATGAGAGCCTGCCTATAATCTTCATGTGTGTTATATAATAATGGAAGCAAGTTGGAATAGGACAGACTAATGTAATATCACTGTGTATGCAATCTGGTAACTTTGCTCTCTGAATCAGTCTTAAAGAATTATATCATCATTTGATTCCCAAACATTGAACCCTGTTTCATTTTCATTTATCTTTGGGGTCTTTGAGGGGTCATAGATGCTAAACTGGAGAGTCTTAACACTGGCCCTCTCTGGGTTTCAGGTTAAGTTCTCTTTGTTATTATCACCCTCAGTTTCATGCCCAGAGTGGGTCACAGTAGACACTGATTCTCATTTGTGTAGGACTCATGTCAGAGCTCTTGTTATCATGAATTTGCATAGGGGAGCACAATGGTCATAACATGATAACATTTACTAATTACCTGGTGTTAATGTGACCATTTGTCCAACCTGAATTAACTGTGAAATTATGCAAAAGATAGAGAATTCTATGAAATTAATTAAAATGAAGGTGGTGAATTGCTCCTTTTGCATAGGAAACTATTGTAAAAAGAGAATTTTACAGGACCATGTCAATTAAAGATAAAGGTAAAACACAATATCTGCTTCAAATAGAATGATTTGAATAAAAAGTGACTGGAGAAATCCTTCTGAAAACTGAAAAAGACATAAAAATTGTTTTGCAAAGATTGATAATTGTAGAAGAAAGCTAAAGCAGAAATGAAAGATGTTCTATAGCAATGGCATAAAATGTTGTTGCTCAAATCACACCAAAACAAACAAGAATTTTCTCTATCAGATAGAACTCTCCAGCAGCCCCACCCTGGGAGTGCAACAATCTCTTCTCTCCAGGCAAAACTCAAATCAGCAGTACTTCCCATTCCATCCTACCTTATATTGGTGAGAAGGGAAGCTGAAAACTATTTCAGCCACATTCAGTTGTAGGCCATTCCAGCTGGCTGCTTAGTGAACAACAGAAAAAGAGGAAGGGGTTAACAATTGCAGCCCTTCCGTGAGCTTGCTCTCTCTGAGTCTCTCTGTTCATAGTCCAGGAAGAAGTGAAAAGGACATTTGGGCATAAGCAGTGACCTCATCAACTGTTTTCACCACCTCAGCGGAGACAAATCTTTCATTTTTCGTTAAGAATCTTTTTTTGGTATTCTTTCTGTGCTGATTGGTTCATACACACACACACACACACACACATACACACACACAAACATTTCCTCATTTTTAATTATAGTTATATTTACTTGTCTTTTGGGGTTTGTTTTTGTTTTGTTGTTTGTTTCTCTTCTTTGTCTTCTTCCTTCCCCTGCTAACAGTCAAATTCTCTTTCTCCCTTTACTTTGTTTTTTGTATGTTTTGCCTTCTTCTTCATAGCCATCACTTGCTACATTTTTCTGCACTCTCCCTGTTTACATTTTGAACATTGTAAGTTCTCTTCTACCTTCCTACCATGTTTTCATATCTCTTTCATCTTTGTATCATCATTCAGAACTGTTTGGTTTATGTAAATCCTGCCCCTACCATCCGTGTTGTTGCAGTTATTAGCACTATGGATGACATATTTGACCCTTGAGGTTTACCTTAATAGCAGATATAGTTCATAATTATGTATCCTTTTTTTTCCTGCTGTTGACAACTGCTGACCCCACTATTACTATTTCTGTGGTAGTGTTATAGATGTCATGGTACACACCTGGCTTTTATTTCAATGCTGTATATTACTTGCTATGGTTTTACTATTGTTTGTTTCCCTTTTCTGTGAGGTACTGGGAATCTACAGGGACACATAAGTTCACAGGGTAGAGACTGCTGGTGATCTAAGCCCAGACAGAAGACAGTACAGCTTGTTTCACACACAAAAATTAAAGCACACTCAAACTTCAGCTATGCTTTAATACAAACATTAGAAAACCCCCTCCAAACGAATGACCAAGCCCCAAGTAGGAATAGCTGGGGGGCTGGGATGCTCAGGTCTCACTCATGGACATCCACTCCTGCAGAAAATACAGAATTAACACAAAGACTATGGATACCATATGTATGAGGAATCTCCATCTAGATCACTGTAGGACACCATGGCAAGAGAAGGCTGTGTCCTATAAAAACCCACACATAAAATTGGAAGAGAAATTCTTCCATATAGATTCATAAAACCCAATAGAAATATAAAACTATGAAAAACAAGGAAACATGATACCCTAAAATTCATCATTCACCAGAAATAGACTCCAATGGTATTGAAATGGATAAAATGCCAGATAAATAATTCAAAAGAACTATTATAAAAATTATGAATGAACTCTGAGAGAACACAGGAAAAACAGCTGCAGAAATTAAAGAAGTCATTACTCTTGGAAATGAAAGATGCAATAAATAAAATCAAATACACAGTTGAAAGTTCTAATAGAATAGACCATCCTGAAGACACAATCTCAAAGCTTGAAGACCAAATGACGGACCTTGAACATTCACACAGTATTAAAAAAAGGAAATAAGACCCGAATATACAAGAACTCTGAGACATGGGTAAGATGCCAAATTTAAGAATCACTGAAATTGAAGAGGGATGTGAGATATAAGCTAATGAATAATGAACTGGATAACCTCTTCAGGAAAATAATGACAGAAAAATTTCCAAACCTTGAGAATGAGATGGACCTTCATGTATGGGATGCATTGAAAACTCAAAAAAGAACTTCTCCATGACATACTATAATTAAAATGCCTAACATAAAGAACAAGAATAGAATTTTAAAAGCCTTAAAACATCAGGTCACATTTAGAGGTGAACCAATCAGAATTGCTTTCAATCTCTCAGCTTTCAATTGCTTTCAATCTCTCAGTTTGTTTTTTCTTAGAAAAAACAAACAAATAAAAAACAAACCCTAGAAATCCCAAAAGAATAAATTTTATTTAAAGAGTAGCTAAGGAAATGAGAAACAGGATCAAATTTAATATAAATAAATCAAAATGGCAGGAATTAATAAACATCTCCCTATAAGAATATAGAATATTTCTGAACTCAACTCTCCAATAAATGACATAGGATGACAGAATGGATTAAAAAAAAGATCCAAGTATGTTTTTTGCAGGAGACTTTATGGGCAAAGACAGAGGCTGAAAGTGAAAGGATGGAAGTTGATTTACCATGAAAATGGAACTCCAAAACAAACAGGAGTAGCTACTCTTATAGCTGCCAAAGCAGAATTCAAGATGAAATTACTCAGAAGAGACAAGGTCACTTCAAACTGGCAAAGAGAACAATCCAAAATGAAGAAAGGCCAGGTGTGGTGGTGCCTACCTGAAGTCTCAGTTACTTTGGAGACCAAGGTGGTAGGATCACTTAAGCCCAGAAATTCCAGGCCAGCTTGGGTAACATAGCAAGACCCTATCTCAAAAAGATACATTTTTTTAACATTTGAATTGGGATTTTTATAGCAAATAACAAAATGAACATAAAGAAAACTCTTCATTTCATTGATCCTTTGTACTATTCTTTATATTTTCAATTTCATTGGTTTCAGCTATGATCTTTAATTTTCCCTTCTACTAGTTTTGTAACTGACTTTTTCTTATTCTTCCAGGGCCTTGAGGGCCTCATTGGGTTGATTATTTGGGATCTGTTTGATTTTCTTATATTGGCACACGTGGCTATATACTTTCCTATTAGAACTGCTTTCATAGTGTCTCAGAGGTTCTGGTATGTTATATGCTTATTTGATTCTAAGAATTTCTAATTTTCTTCCCTGATTTCTTCTATCACCTGTTCATTATTCCAAAGTGTGTTGTTCAGTCTCTGTGTGTGTTCAGATAGTTTCTGTAGGGTTTTGTGTTTGTATGTGTATGTTGATTTATAATTTCATTTCCTTATGATTTCATAAAATGCAAATAATTGTATCATTTTTTGCATATGCTAAGAGTCATACTATGGCCTAAAATATGGTCTACTTTTGGAGAATGCACCAGGAGCAACTGTGAAGAATGTGTATTTGAGTATTGTTGGATGAAATATTCTATAGATATCTGTTAAGCCCATTTGATTAATAGTAATTTTTAGATCCAAAGCGTCTTTACTGAGTTTGTGTCTGTACAACCTATATCTTGCTGAGAAAAGTGTGCTAAAATCACTCAGTACTATTGTAGTGGGGCCTAGCTGAGACTTTAGTTCCAGTAATGTCTATTTTATGTAATTAGGTGTACTGATGTTTGGGGCATATTTACTATTGACTGCTGTGATTCATTGTGTACCATTTATAGACTAACAATCATTGAACATACATTCTATTCTTCAAGATCATCCTATGTAAGGTATAAGGTGAGAAAATTAAAGCTAGGGATTAAATATCTTGTGCAAAGATATGCAGTCAACAAACCCTAGAGAAAACATTGAATTAATCAATTCCAAACACACACATTGCTTCTTATTACCTACATACCAATTGCTTGGCCAGTAATGGAATGAAAGAGAGGATAAACCTGAGGTCAGACTGAAAATAGGACAAATTGATTTTTCATACTGTCCAGTCAATTCTTCACTTGTACCATGTTCTCTCACTTATATTCATGTACCCAAAGCTCTCATTATCTCTCCATTATCATTTTTTTCTGACAGAAAGAGCTTGGAAGTCACTCACATTTCAGTAAAAAATAATGAAATCTTCCATTTTTAAGAGTTATTTTAGGAAAGAGTTATTTATTAAAGATAGGTCATTCTGCAACTAAAATGAATAAATTTCTAATTGTGGGATAGGAAACACCTTTGAAGGAGTTTATTTGAACCAAGTCCTATTACTACTTTCCCTAAAATTATATCTGAGAGCTACTACCAGATTGGTCTTAGAAGGCAATATATTGTGATAGAAAACATGGACTTGGGACTAAGTATGTGAATTAAATCCTTTTTATACTTATAGTATCTATGTGATCTTATAAAATTTATTTATGTTTCTGTGACTTTAATTTTCTCATTTGTAAAGTGAATTAAATGACATCTACTTTATATATTTTGTGAGTATTAAAGAGGTTTGGCACAGAGTATGTGCTCAGAACTATTTAAATGAATGAATGAATGATGTCCATAATGTGCCTGGCATGGTCTCAATACAGAGAAGGTTGTAAACACTTGTTGAGGTGAATTTACAGCCAGGATAAGGTGTGTTAGGGGAAGAAAAGTCAGCAAGTGGAATAAAGTGTGGAAATTAATAATAAATTAATAAGTTTATGTTTCAATCCAAATCTTTTTTGTACTATAATTATGATTTATATGTTGATAGGGTAGAAGATAATTTATTTTGGAAACTATCCTCTACAAATATATATTCCATGTCTCACCATGAGAATAACTGGGGATCTTTTGGTGAGCATTGGTGGCAGTGTGATGAGCTAGGATGTGCTGCCCAACCTGTGAAATGTGACCAAGTGGCTGGAAGTAGTGGGCATTACAGTTGGGTTGCAGCAGTCTCACAATCTAACTACGTGAATTGTGATGACTTGTTCATTTTTATGTTGCTGCACTGGTGAAATGAGTCAGACATCACTACCCTACATACATGTATGATTGCACGAATGGTGTGAATCTACATTGTGTACAACCATAGAAATGAAAAGTTGTTGTTCCGCACCGAACAACAAAGGTCGGGTGTCCTCCCTGGGCCAGCCAGGGGGGAGCACGGGGTCGAGCAGGATGATGAGTGTCGACAGCTAAAAAAACCACACCAGCCGGGAGGTCTGTCGAAGCAGGATCTCGTTTAATAAGGAAGTGGAACAGATATATGAGGGGGCGAGTGAGTGAGAAAAAAAACAAAGAAAGGAGAGGAGATACCGGTGGGGGCCAATCACCTTAAAGGTCAGCAGCCCATGCAGTACACATCAAAGCCTGCAGGGCAGAGGTCTCCTAAGTTTTAATAGTGGCCACGAGCTGTTCACGTTCGCGGAAGACGAATGGGCCAATCCTAGGCCACCACCTTGGTGGTACCACTAGTGAGGGGGGCTTTTGCCCCGAGGGTGTTGTTGTTATTACGGTCGCCATTTTAAGGTGTGTTCCTACAAAAAGTTGTACCCCATTTGTGTACAATGAATCAAAATGCAGTCTGTAAAAATAAAAAAAGAAAAAAAAGTTAAATTACATTACTCAGCTCTTCTCTATGAATTCCACTTAGGAAATTATAGACAACAAAAAGAGTGAGATGTATACAGGAGATTTGGGGGACATGAATGAACTTTTTAAAAAATCATGTGTATTTTGGAATCAAGGTGTTTTAAATCTGGAAATACTTACATGTAGCAGGGGAAGTTTTGTTATAAAAACAAGCAAGCAAATACATTAAAGTAGTATGTGTCTCTAAGTTAAACTGTTAATTATATAACCTTAAATTATTTAATGGAAATTATGACTCACAAATATATAAATGGTAAATTTTTGGAGGTGGGGAATGAATTTTTGGGAGAAGGAAATGTGTATTTCTTTTTTCCATTTCTTTTGGAACATTTTGCATATGCAGAATTTTCTGGGTCAGTTTATTAAGCCTCATCAATTAAAAATGGAAGGCTATTGCTTTGTCAAAAAGAGACACATCTAGTATTTCTACTATGTCAAATATTTCAGTTGTGGTATGTCATCTAGAGAAAAGCAGATGAGGAATGCACGCAAATGCCACGAACTCCAAACTGTTGAGTCCCTAGGGACGTTAAGACACAGGATGCCAGGCACAGCTCCCAGGGAACCAGAACTTTCTGAGGATGTTTTAGGCACTCCTTCAAAGCAGCCCAGTAGTTCTCCCTCCTACCCTCTTGTGATTGCCTCTGCTTGACTCAAGGTGGAGATCAGTCTGAATCTCATAATTCATACAGTCTTTTACTCCCAGAGCCCCAGGGGGCTGATGGCATTGCCCCTCTTCATTCCCCAAAGAGTTTCAGAGCAGCAATAAAACCCTGTAACAATTCATGTTCGTGCTGTCTTGGTCCCCCCTCCTCCCTTGATGCTCTGTCCAACTTCTCAACCTGAGTCTAAGCTGATCTCATTACTGACTGACTTATTTCAAAAAGGAAGGTGCAAATTTGGATTTTTTAATTGTTATTTTTATGTGGTAATAAAAGAAACACATGCTCATTGCAGAACACTTTGCAAATACTGACAGGTACTGAATCAATGAATAAAGTCAGGGATAACCCTGTTATAATCTGAGCTTATCTCCTTCCAGTATTTTCTCTACTTATCAGGGTTACTTTCTCAACTTCAGCACTATCAACAATTTTTTTTTTTTTTTTTTTTTTTTGGTGCTGGGAATCAAACCCAGAGCCTTGTGCTTGCAAGGCAAGCAATCTACCAACTGAGCTATATCCCCAGCCCTATACTATCGACATTTTGGGCAGAATGATTCTTTGATATTAAAGGAAGTACCTTGAATTCTGGGGTGCTTACAGGATCCCTGGACTCTACTTCAGAATCTCTATTCCCCTACTACCCAATTATAAAAAGAAAAGAAAATGTTTCCAGTCACTGCCAAATGTCCCATGGGGGAGGAGAGGGACAGACTTGCCCTCAGTGGAGACTCACTACTAAAAATCATAACAAAATTGTGTAAAAAAGTGAACCATACAAGTTGGTGGCTCAAAGTCTCTATATCTGCTCCTAGTATCTTTAGAATAATAGATTCAAAATTTTGAGAAACCACTGAAAACTAAGGATATTTATATCTTAAAAAAATTCCTTACCACAGATGCTTCACTGGTTAATGTAGAATATTAAGAACTCCTTTTTGTGAATGTGCTTTATTCACTCTAAAGTAATACAAAACTGTAAAGGATTGTTACATTAAGAGACGTTCAAAATCCCCGAGTTTCAATTTCCTCATTTATAGAATTGGAATGATAACCCCAATGTGAGTGTTGTTAATGTGTTAATTCAGCAGATACTTATTGTCCATCTATCACAAACTATTCATGCTAGGGCGGGGGAGGAGTGGGGGAGCTGGTGGTGGAAAAAGCAAATATGAAAATTACACATTTTGTCAAGTATTATGAAAGAATTAAATAAGCACTTGGGGTTGGAAGGTGAGGATGCAAAGAGAGTCAGGGAAAGCCTCTTTAAGGGGGTGACAGAAATCCAAGAGCCGAAGTGTAAATGAGGCACCGAAAGCTATGAGGAAGTACCAGCCAAAGGCTTCAAGGCAAAAGGCCAGTGTCAGTTAAGGAAAGTAAGAGGTCTATGAATACTGCTACTCAAAGAGTGATCCTCAGACTACTGGTCAACTCACAGTCTTAGACTGATCGGCAACAAGATTAGGAGCTTGCACAAGAATGCAAATCAATGCATGCTTCCTTCTTTGAGAAAGTCTTGCTAAAAACAAAAACAAAAACAAACCCCAAACTCAAATGGAACAATAAGCCTCCAGCTGAACGTAGCAGTATGCTCATTCATATAACTGGTGTACATTGTGGTATCCAGACTATCCCAGTAACAATTCTCAGACCAGCTGCATTTTGTTGCATTGGTAAGACAATGTTGGAAAAGGCGGGGTCAGACCATGCAGGGCCTAGAGGCAGAGGAAAGGAGTGGGAGTTTTTTTCCTAAAAGTAAGAAGAAATCATCAGTGGTTCTAAGCAGGAGAGTAGAATGGTTTGCTGTTTCGAGAGAAACAGATGCTCTAATTCACTTGAAAAACATTTTATAAACTCTAAAGTGCTGATGAATGTGAGTTTTGACTCAATAATCTCATTTAATCAGAGCTCGTTTAGTCATTCTGCCAAGAGCCTCCTCCTGGACTGATCTAATTAACATATGTCATGAATCTCTTGGGGCCATATGGCAACATATTTTTTTTTTTAATCCTGGTAAAATATACGCAACAGGATTTCACATTTCTCTCTTTCTAATACAAATAAAATTCCATGCTTGGGAATTAAATAAGTTATACCTCTCCAGCTCAGGGGTCTCAGTTCTCAAAATTAATATTCTTTTGGCAGCTTCAGTTTTCCATGTTCACACCTATAGAGCTTATTACTTACATGTTACCCATTTGTACATATTTTGCTAAAAATAACGACAGCTTAAAATCTGTACTTTATTGGTGGAGGGAGTTGTACTGTTTTCAGCAACATAAATTGATGAGTTCATTTTCTTATCATTTAGGAAATGGCTACATCTCCTGGAAAATCTATGACATTGATTCACTCGTTGCTGAAATGGCAATTGCTTTCCTTCTTTCCCATCCTCACTTCCCTTTAAAAATTTTTAACTCCTTTTTTACTCTCTTCCTCTCTCCCTTAATTCCTTCTTTCCTTCCTCCATTTCTTTCTTCCTCTCTCCTTTTTGTCTCTTCTTCCTTCCACAATGAATCAGCATATATATTATGAACTAAGAACAATGCTAGGCCCTAGAAATCCCGTAGTCAAAATACATGCAGTCTGGAACCCGTGCACACGTCCATAATCCCAGCAGCTTGGGAGGATTGCGGGTTCAAACCCAGCCTCAGCAACTTAGTGAGGCCCTAGGCAACTCAGCGAGACCATGTCTCTAATAAAATAAAAAAAAAGGGCTGAGGATGTGCCTCAGTGGTTAAACACCCCTGGATTTAATCCCTGGTACAAAAAAAATCAGGAAAAAAAGAAAAGAAAAATCCTGTGTGTGCTTAAAAGGAGTTTCAGTCTTGAAGAGATGGGAAGTAAGGAAGACATTGCAACCTAGTGTGATTGTGCCACAGTGGGAAACAACCTGTATATTAGAGAACAAATACTAGACACCTAACTGGAATTGGAGTCAGAACAGCTTCAGGAAGAGAAGGATACCTAAGTTGTGGTCTAAAGAATAAAAAGCTATTATGTTAAGGTTTGGAAATGGGTAGAGTGTTCCTGGGAGAGATGTTTATGTATGAAAACTTGGATGACATGCAAGTTGCAAATGCAAGCTGAGATAAATAAAAAGTTGAGTCTGGCTGGAGCTTTGGAGTTAAAGGGGGAGCTGGAGAGGAAAGAGGTAGGAGAGGTAAGTAGGAAAAAAGTCATGAAGGGCCTCATAAACCGTGCTAACAATTGCAGACTTTCTTGTGATGAAGAGTAAATGAGGAATTTCAACAGCTAGGGAATGGATTTGGGAAGGAGAATGGATTGAATGGGCAAGGTCAGCGTCAGGAAACCACAAAGATCAATGTCTGAGAATTACAGTGCAAAATGAACAAATTAGAACACGGTACATGTGGATGGCAAGATATTTGACTTCATTAGATATTCAGAAAGCTGCTGACTGATTTGCTGTGGTCATAGGTCAATTTTTAAAAAAAGGAAGAATGGAGGCCAGGTGTTCCAATCTGTGAGTTGCTCTTCCAGTTAGAGCTGTTTTCAGACTAATCATTGCTCATTCTTCTCCCTGCCTGCTTACCTACCCCAAATAGCATGGATTTTTCTTAGTCTTAAAGTGAGGACTTTCATTTGTTGATAATTTTACTCTTGGGAGTTGTCCAATGTTCTACTGCTGCATTAAAATATAAACTGACTTTAAAAAATAATGAAGGGGATATTACGCAGGCAGTTGTCAGCAAAGATTGGAACTTAGTCCTGAAGTCCTATGTATCGAAACCTGCAGATTTTAATCTGTCCCCCTAAGGTTTGTCTCAACACACACCCATGATAGAAGGAAGGGGAATTAATCAAAGAAGGAGTGTGTTCAGCACTATTGTGACTCAACGTTGAATAAAGCACCCTGGGGGAAAATGAGGAGATGTGAGACTCTGCATCTACCCGGAAGCTGTCTAGTTTAAAAAACAAAAGCGAACATCTATGTAATCATCAAGTCACTTGAACAATATCTGAGAACAGGTTACAGTTCTGTGTTTCAAAGTATAGTGTCTAATTGTTCAGAAAACAGAGGATCAGTGACGTGTAGGTAGTGGTGCTAGAGCTCAGCCTTGGATGGACAGAGGCTGGAGGGCAGAAAAGGTGAGCCCATGCATGTGCGAGCGACTGTGCCATGTTACTGGTACTTTGTTATGAGGCCTAGAAAAGTGGTGGGAATATACCATGAAACAGTGGGAAGGAAGCTCAGTCATTCAGGGAGTGGGCAATGACCTTGAAGCTGAGATACAGAAATTTCGAGACGAGAAATGTCAGCAAAAGCTCTAAAGCAGAACTGTTACAGGAAACAATTGTAAGATGTGCACATGAGTCGGGGAGAATGGTGGCTCTTTACTCCCACTGTAACTCAACTCTCCTAGATATCTTGGCCCAGTCGAGGGACTCTGCACTTGACTGGGCTCTTTGAAGACTGAATGAGATGGCAGATGTCAAGAGTTCTGTGGTTATCCTAAACATCAACACCACAATTGGTGGCCACCTTCACAGGTTTTTGCATCTTTGACCAAGGAATTAAAAAAAAGTGCAATCCAAGCAGCTGACCCCAGCTCTCCCTTTCTACTCCTGCCAGATGTCCTGTCCTTTGTCACATTGCCTTGCAAGCCCTCTGTCCACCTCTGGTCGACTGAATCCTTTGGTACATTTTCATCTTTAGTGCCTTAAATGAATCAGGTTTGACAGGATCCAGTCTTATTAAACAATCTAATAAAACAAACAATAAAACCAATCCAATGTTTAAAACCATGGGGAGGTTTGAGCTAAATGAATGTTTAGTCTTTGATCTGAGTATGAGGACTTTGTGACCATGGCCTGAGTCTTCTATTTCTTCCACCATTCCCCATAGGACATTGCTTAGCCTCAGTAACTAATGGCTTTTCTGTACAAGTCCCTGATAGACAGTCCAGGAGGTAGATTTTTGCTTCTTCTTGTGCTGAAAAGTGCCGGCTTGGCAGATTTTCCATCAGGGTCCTCAACTAATATTTTTAGATGGCCAAGATGTTATCAGAAATGGCATTTAGTTGGGTGGCTTCAATGATTGCCTCTTGTTGACAGCAGGACTGTAACTTCTCAAGCTCAGCTGTGTCTGTTAAAATCCTCAGTTCCTGTAAATCCTTTGCGAGTGACCAGTCTGTGTGTTTTGTAAGGAGAGGCTGTACATTTTCCTCTAGGTTCCTATGTAATGAAGATCTACAAAGACATGACTTTTGATTGATGACTGTATTTAAGAAGCTATTTAAGGAGTCTTAGGTTTCCATGTTCTTTTGCTCAGGATCAGCTTTTTAAACTGCTCTTTCTCAGCAGCTCCATTCTGACAAGGAACATTCTGTTTGCATTTCATTTTTATTTTTAGGTGTTTGCAAATGAGCCTACCCTGAAACAGCAATCTGCTCTATCCAGAGGGGGGCAGAACAGTGTCAAAATTCATGTATTCATTCTGCAAATATTCATTCAGCAAGAGCATCAAGGCAAGCCCTGTTCTAGGCACTGGATATACAGAGATGTGTTTAAAAAAAACACCAGACCTGATCCTCAGGGAGTTTACAGGCTTTCCAGGGTGTGATTAATTATACTAACGAAAATTTCTGTGAAGGAGAAATGCTGGGAGCTATTAGAGCCTTCAGAGTCTGGAGAGAGCCACCCCACAGACCTAAGCAGGGGGGCACATATCTAATTTGTATTTCTAAAAGACATTCCTGGATCTAGATTTCTGTTGCAATTCTGTGTGTGAGAGAGATGGTCTGGCTTGAGCTGGAGTGTGCTGTGGAGATGGAGTGAAGTGTCTGTGTGTGACAGATAATTAGGAAGCAACTTGGGCAGGAGTTGGCAATTGAGTGGAGGTGGTAGATGAGAGAGAGGGATGCATCCAAAATGATATCAAGTTTCCTGGTTTAGCACATAAGGGGAGGGAGGAAAAATCAGATGTGCATAACTGTGCCAAGCTATTTTCAGGCCAGTAGCAAGAAGTCACCACCCATTGCTAACTCATAGTAAGCATCTCAACTCCTAATTGTCAATGGCTTTATAAATATAGCTTCTCTTTGGAGAAGCAAGAGAGCTAAGGAATAAATGGCTACTTTAATCCTTCTAAACTTCAATTACGCTCTCCCAGGTGGCAAACTTAATTCCTGACATTCCCTTTAGTTAAGTCGGTGGCATCTTCTTCTGAGAGTCCCTAGCTTAGCATGTGTGACATAGCCTTTGCCAAAACATACTTTAATCATCTGTTTACAATTCAGCATCTTCTGATGGTTTGCTCCTTGAATGTAGAACTGTTATCTTCATTTTAGCATCCTCCAAAATCATGTCTCCTTTCTTTGGTAACTACGCTTGTATTATCATTTGAGAACTACCCATCCTTTACTCTGAGTTCATGGTGGGTGGAAATGTCCCCTTCTCCACATTGTTTGGTCCAAAGGCTCTGAGAATGGGACTCAGGCTCAGAACTTTAGTTGGAACCATCAAGCAAGAAATGTTCTCCTTCCCCCGAGGTTTGCAAAACTCACCACTGTCTTGGAG
Source organism: Glaucomys volans (assembly GCA_020662805.1). Taxonomy (NCBI): domain Eukaryota; kingdom Metazoa; phylum Chordata; class Mammalia; order Rodentia; family Sciuridae; genus Glaucomys; species Glaucomys volans. The sequence goes on from JAJEJO010047444.1 coordinate 18,618, forward strand.
CTGCTGGTGGCTGTTTCATTACCCAGTAGGAGGGGTCAGCAGAGGGTGAACAGAAGTTGGCAGAACCAAGAGATCTAGGGAAAGTTTCCTGGGAATATCATTTGAGTTTCTGGGCTGCTTCCTCCATCAGTTACCAGATCCGATATATTCTCTTCTATTTAAGTGAGTTAGGGTTAATATTCTGTCACTTATAGCTGAGAACTCATTCAAACATGATACTCTAAAAAATTGAGACCAACAGCCAGAATTACTGACTGACAAACATGATGACTGTTTATTTAGTTCTTACTATGTGTAATGTGCCAAGATGATTGACATTCAACCTCAGTGGAATCTCCTGATAACCATGTAGCATAGGTATCATGATCCCCAATTTACAGATGAGGTGACTGAGATTCTGACCAGTGGTCTGCAGTCACAGAGTGAGAAATCAAATCTAGACAAGCCTGACTCCAGAGCCCATCCGTGTTCACCACCTCCCAAGGATGAAAAATGATTTCATTAAAACTGATACTGGTTACAGAAACTACTCAAGGTTCACAGTTTCTCAGCTTTTCCAGTATCTCGCATGTAATGGAGAGAAGACAGCAGCCAGAGAAACCCTCACTCACATATGCTGGGTTAAGTCATGTGAATCATCACTACTTAAAGCCTACCATTGATGGATTTAGGTGATTACAAAATATCTAGGTAGCCACTCAATAAGGCAGAGAGCTCTCCTCTGGCTTCCAACCTATACCACTAGCTAACTATTTGACATCTCAAATTAGTTGTTTACATTATTAAAACCTGGGGTTCATGTTTCCCAGATGTCACCCCACCTGTTCCTCTGACTGGCTTTTCCCTTTCAGTCAAGGAAAGCATCAGGCACCTGACTTCTGAAGATGATAATATATGATTGCTCACGGATCTCTCCCTTTCCCTCTTTCTCCACAACCTGTCCATCAGCAAGTTTTCAGTCCTATATTCAACCTCTATCTGGAAACCATCCACAGCCACACTGGACTTCTGTAGGTTTCGAGGACATTCCAAGCTCTTGTGTAAACCATATTTATTCTTGAGGATCCCCTTACCCCCAGGGCTATTATCTTGATCCTTTCTCTGGTTTGCTGCTTCTCAATTTCAGTTCCAGCTTAAACACCAGGCTTTCCAGATCCCTTCTGAACCACACTGCCTGAACTGTCATTTCTCACTAGTCCACTCACTTTCTGTCACACCATCATTTCTATACCTCTCATCTTAAACTAGAACTTCTTTTATTATGAATTTGCCTAGTTATTTTCTGTCTCTCCCACCAGAATATAAGCTTCTTGAAAGAGGTTTTTATCTTTATTAGTAGAACTTTGTATTTCCTTACAAGTCAATGCCTCATGTATTGTAGGTGCTAAACAATAATGTAAAATGCATGAACAAGTGAGCATTCAGCACTGAGAATGGTGTTGTGAGAGAATTGAATAACCTTTCTTGTGGTCTAGCTCTGTCATTAGCTAAGTCACAGCATGTTTTTGGGTCTTTCTCTGTTAGTTAAAAAAAAAAAAAGAAGGTGGGGAGAGAGCTAATGATAATCACTTTGCCCTCCTCAACCAGCAGGATCACCAGGTCTTTAATTGCAAAGCACAGGGGCAGCACAAAAATCCAGGGAAAATCATTAATTCATGACCCATGACTCAGAAGGCAGGCAATCAGAGCTAGGGAGCAATGACAAAAATGACAGCATGGGGACCAAAAAAAGAGCCCACTTTTAACATTTGCTCAGTAATTTGTGCCATACAGAGTGAAACATCTAAATTTGTTGCAGAAAAACACTCAGCCATGGGGAATTCTCCTCAAGCATTGCAAGAATCCATTGCTCATGCTAATGTCTATCTTTTGAGTCAAGGGTTCACTGTTCAGGGTCTTTTCACTCAGCCTAACTTTTATGCCCAGCAAAATTAAATTATTGGGCAAAATAATTACACATAAATGCCACTGGACTATTAGTCTCAAGGGGCCAATTTTCTAGCCATTTGTTGCCAGCTGAAATGTCAAATTTGTTACAGAGAGGGCATGGTGATACATGCAATATCTTCTTCTAACTAGGATATGAAATGCAGTAATCAGCACTGTGACCAAAAATGCTGAAGATAGTAAGATGTTGCTTTTGTTAATAAAGTGATCTAAATTAATTACATGGATTATTTTAAGGAAAATAAAACATTTCATAATAGAAGTGCCACCTGAATACAGGTTCCTCAGTTCAAAGACTGACTACTCTTGCAAGAAATAATTATTGCCAACTCTCTCATATTTTCATAGATTTCCAGGGCCCAGCAGAAAAGGCACTAGCCAAAAAGAGAGACTTGGGCTTTAATTCCTCTTTCTACTCTTGTCTTATTATGTGCAAATGAGAGAGTCACTCATCTTCTTTAATCTTCAATTTAATTATCTGTATAGATTAGAGTGTATTGTGCAGCATCCATTCATGTTCAAAACACTAGAAAAACTAGGGATAGAAGGAACATACCTCAACATTGTCAAGGCTATCTGTGCTAAGTCCACAGCCAACATCATTCTAAATGGAGAAAAATTGAAAGCATTCCCTCTGAACACTGGAACAAGACAGGGATGCCATTTCACCACTTCTATTCAACATAGTCTTGGAAACTCTAGCCAGAGCTATTAGATGAGAGAATGAAATTAAAGAGATACAAATAGGAAAAGAAGGACTCAAACTACCCATATTTGCTGATGACATGATTCTGTATTTAGAAGATCCAAAGAAGTCCACCAGAAAACGTCTAGCACTCAGCAAAGTAGCAGGATATAAAATTACACCCATAAATCAATTGTGTTCCTACACATGGGTGATGGAGCAACCGAAAGAGAAAGTAGGAAATCTATCCTATTCACAAGAGACTCAAAGAAAATAAAATGATTGGGAATCAATCTTACAAAAGAGGTGAAAGACCTCTGCAATGAAAACTACAGAACACTAAAGAAAGACATCGAAGAAGACCTTAGAAGATGGAAAGACCCCCTATGTTCTTGGATAGGCAGAATTAACATTGTCAAATGGCCACACTACCAAAAGTGCTTTACAGATTTAATGCAATTACTATTTATTTTAAATTTTATTTGTTCTAATTAGTTGTACATGACAGTAGAATGCATTTATACTTTTTGATAGATCATACATAAATAGCATGTAATCTCTCATTTTTCTGATTATATATATTGCAGGATCACAATGATCATGCAGTCATACAAGTACATGAGGTAATAATGTCTGTTTCACTCAATTAATATTCCTTCCTCCATACCCCTTCCCCTCCCTTCACTTCACTGTGTCTAACCCAAAATACCTCTATTCTTTCCTGCCCCGCCCCCTGCCTTATCATGAATTAGCTTCCACATATCAGAGAAAACATTTGGTCTTTGGTTTTTTGGGTTTGGCTTATTTCATTTAGCATGATATTTTCAAACTCCATCCATTTACTAGCAAATGCCAAAATTTAATGCTTTTTTAATGATGAGTAATATTTCATAATATATATAGCCCCCCCTTTTTTTACCCATTCATCTGTTGAAGGGCATCTAGGTTGGTTCCATAGTTTAGCTATTGTGAATTGAGTTGCTATAAACATTGATGTGGATGTGTCACTGTAGTTTGTTAATTTTAAGTCCTTTGGGTATAAACTGATGAGTGGGACAATGGTGGTTCCATTCCAAGTTTTCTGAAGAATCTCCATACTGCTTTCCACAATGGTTGCACCAATTTGCATTCCCACCAGCAATGTATGAGTGTACCTTTTCCCCCACATTCTTGCCAGCATTTATTGTTGCTTGTATTCTTGATAATTGCCATTCTGATTGGAGTGAGATGAAATCTCAGAGTTATTTTGATTTGCATTTCTCAAATTGCTAGAGAAGTTGAACATTTTTTCATATATTTGTTGATCGATTGTATATCCTCTTCTGTGAAGTGTCTGTTCAGTTCCTTAGTCCATTTATTGATTGTGTTACTTGATTTTTTTTGGTGTTAAGTTTTTTGAGTTCTTTATATATCCTAGAGATTAATGCTTTATCTGAGATGCATGTGTAAAGATTTTCTCCCAATCTGTAGGCACTCTCTTCACATTACTGATTGCTTCTTTTGCTGAAAAGAAATTTTTTAGTTTGAGTCCATCCCATTTATTGATTCTTGATTTAATTTCTTGTGCTTTAGTGGTCTCGTTAAGAAAGTCAGGTCCTAGATGGATGTGGGCCTACTTTTTCTTCTAGTAGTCACAGGGTCTCTGTTCTAGTGCCCAAGTTTTTGATCCACAGTGAGTTGAGTTTCTTGCAGGGTGAGAGATAAGGATTTAATTTCATTTTGTTACATGTGGCTTTCCATTTTTCCCAGTACGATTTGTTGAATAAGCTATCTTTTCTCCAGTGAATGTTTTTGGCACCTTTGTCTAGTATGAGATACCTGTATTCACGTGGGTTTGTCTCTGTATCTTCTATTCTGTACCATTGGTCTACAAGTCTGTTTTGGTGCCAATATCATGCTGTTTTTATTACTATATCTCTGTAGTATAGTTAGAGGTCTGGTATTATGAGGTCTCTTGCTTCACTTTTCTTGCTAAGAATTGCTTTGACTATTCTGGGTCTCTTATTTTTTCAAATGAATTTCATGATTGGTTTTTCTAGTTCTATGAAGAACATCATTGGGATTTTAATAGGAATTGCATTAAATTTGTGTAATGCTTTTGGTAATATGGCCATTTTGACAGTATTAATTCCACCTATCCAGGAGCATGGGAAATCTTTTCATCTTCTAAGGTCTTCTTCAATTTCTTTTTATGGTGTTCTGTAGTTTTCATTGTAGAGTTCTTTCACCTCTTTTGTTAGATTTATGCCCAAGTGTTTCATTTTTTTTGAGGCAATTGTGAATGGGGTAGTGTTATTTATTTCTCTTTCAGTGGATTCATTACTGATGTATAGGAATGAGTTTGATATATATACTGCTACTTTGCTGAATTAATACATTAGTTCTAGAAAATTTTTTGGTGGAATTTTTTGGATCTCCCAAATATATAATCATATCATCAGCAAATAGTGGTAGTTGAGTTCTTCTGTACCTATTTGTATACTTTAATTTCTTTCTTCTGTCTAATTGCTCTGGCTAGAGTATTAAGGACAATGTTGAATAAAAGTGGTGAAAGAGGACATCCTTGTCTTGTTCCAGTTTTTAGAGGGAATGATTTCAATTTTTCTGTTTAGAATTATGTTGGCCTTGGGTGTAGCATATATGGCTTTTGTGATGTTCAGGTATGTTCCTACTGTTACTAGTTTTTCTAGTGTTTTGAACATGAAAAGCATGGTATATTTTGTCAAATGCTTTTTCTGCATCTATTGAGATGATCGTATGGTTCTTGTTCTTAAATCTATTGATGTGATGAATTACATTTATTGATTTTCATTTGTTGAACCAACCCTGCATTCCTGGGATGAACCCCACTTGATTGTGGTTCACTGTCTTTTTAATGTGTTTTTTTATGAGAGTTGCCAGAATTTTATTGAGAATTTTTGCATCTATGTTCATCAGGGATATTGGTCTGAAGTTTTCCTTCCTTGATGTGTCTTTGTCTGGTTTTGGTATCAGGGTGATATTAGCCTCATAGAATGAGTCTGGAAGGGTTCCCTCCTTTTCTATTTCATGGAATAATTTGAGAAGTATTGGTGTTAATTCTTCTTTGAAGTTCTTGTAGAACTTGGCTGAGAATCCATCTGTTCCTGGGCTTTTATTAACTGGTAGTCTTTCAATGGTGCTTTCTATTTTGTTACTTGAAATTGTTCTGTTTAAATCATGAATGACCTCCTGATTCAGTTTGGGTAGGTCATATTTCTCTAGAAATTTGTTAATGTCTTCAATATTTTCTATTTATTGGAGTATAAATTTTCATAATAGTTTCTAATTATCTTCTGTATTTCACTTGTGTCTGTTGTGATATTTACTTTTTCATCACATATTTTAGTGATTTGGATTTTTGCTCTTTTTCTCTTTGCTAGGTGTGACTAGGGGTTTATCAATTTTATTGATTTTTTTCAAAGAACCAACTTTTTGTTTTGGCAATTTTTTCAATTGTTTCTTTTGTTTTAATTTCATTGATTTCAGTTCTGGTTTTAATTATTTCCTATCTTCTACTGTTTTTGGTGTTGATTTGTTCTTTTTATAGGGCTTTGAGATATAATGTTAGATCATTTATTTGTTGACTTTTTATTCTTTCAATAAATGAGCTCAATGCAATGAACTTTCCTCTTAGTACTGCCTTCATAGTGTCCCAGAGATTTTGGTATGTTGTATTGGTATTCTTATTTACTTTCAAGTATTTTTTCATTTCATCCTTGATTTCTTCTACTATCCATTCATCATTCAATAGTGTATTATTTAGTCTCCACATGTTAGAGTAGCTTCTATTTTTTATTTTATTGTTGATTTCTAATTTTAGTCCGTTATGATCTGATAGAATGCAGGGTATTATCTCCATTTTTTGTATTTATTAAGAGTTGTTTTGTGGCAAAAGGTATGGTCTATTTTAAAGACAGATTCATGTGCTGCTGAGAAAAAAGTGTATTTGCTCATTGATGGATGAAATATTCTATGTATGTCTGTTAAGTCTAAATTATTGATTGCATTATTTAGTTCTATAGGTTTTTTATTTAGTTTTTGTTTAGAAGTTATGTCCAGAAATGAGAGGGGTATGTTAAAGTGTTATCATGTTGTGCTCTATTTGATTCTTGAAATTGAGAAGGGTTTGTTTGATGTACATTGATGCTCCATTGTTTGGAGCATAAATATTTACAATCATTAGGTTTTGCTCTTGTATAATTCCCTTCAGTATAATGAAATGACCTTCTTTGTCCCTTCTGGTTAACTTGGGCTTGAAGTCTATTTTATCTAATTTGAGGATGGAAACCCCTGCTTGTTTATGCAAACCATATGAGTGATATGTTTTTTACCATTCTTTCACCTTCAGTCTGTGGCCATCTTTGCCTATGAGGTAAGTCTCTTGGAGACAGTATATTGTTGGGTCTTGTTTTTTAATCCAATCTGCAAGTCTGTGTCTTTTGATTGATGAGTTTAGGCCATTAATATTCAAGGTTATTACCTGAGATATGACTTGTATTCCTGATCATTTTGCTTTATTTCTGGCTTTTAGTTTGATTTAATTTCTCCTTTGCATATGCCTTGAGTGTAATTCCTCCCTTTGCTGGTTTTCACTTTTTTTCTACTTCATCCTCATGGAATACTTTGTTGAGAATGTTCTATAGTGCAGACTTTCTAATTGTGAATTCTCTTAACTTTTGTTTATCATGGAAGGTTTTTTTTAAAATTTTTTTAATTTACTTATTGATTCATTGAACACAAATGGAGTACAGCTATTGTTTCACTGGTTGTACACAAAGTAGAGTCACACCATCTGTGCGTTCATGCATGTACACAGGGCAATGATGTCTGTCACACATTCTGTTATTATTCTTACCCCCCCACCCTGACCCCACCCCTCCCTTCCCTCTATACTATCTATCCTTCCTCCATTCTAGCCACCCTTCCTGCCGCATAATTCATCATCATTCACTTATCAGAGAGACCATTCGGCCTTTGGATTTTTGGGAAAGGCTGATCTCACTTAGCCTAACAGTCTCCAACATCATCCATTTACCTACAAATGCCATAATTTTATTCTTCTTTATGGCTGA
>JAJEJO010047444.1:31342-57041 GCA_020662805.1 Glaucomys volans
TACCACAGTTTCTTTATCCATTCATCTACTGAAGGGCATCTAGGTTGGTTCCACAATCTAGCTATTGTGAATTGAGCAGCTAAGAACATTGATGTGGCTGCATCACTGTAGTAATCTGATTTTAAGTCCTTTGGGTATAGGCCAAGGAGTGGGATAGCAGGGTCAAATGGTGGATCTATTCCAAGTTTCCTAAGGAATCTCTACACTGCTCTCCAGAGTGACTGCATCAACTTGCACTCCCACCAGCAATGTATGAGTGTACCCTTTTCCCCACATCCTCGCCAACACCTGTTGTTGCCTGTATTCTTTTTTTTAAATTTTTTATTTTATTTATTTATTTATTTATTTATTTATTTATTTATTTTATTTATAAATAAAGTGAAGTGTGTGTGGCAAAGATTTTCTCCGACTCTGAAGGCTCTCTCTTCACATTGCTGATTGTTTCCTTTGCTGAGAAAAAGCTTTTTAGTTTGACTCTATCCCAATCATTGATTCCTGCTTATATTTCTTGTGCTTTGGGAGTCATGTTAAGGAAATCTTAAGAAGTAAAATCAAGAATCAAATGGGATTGAATTAAACTAAAAAGCTTCTTCACAGCAAAGGAAACAATCAAGAACATGAAGAAAGAGCCTACAGAATGGGAGAAAATCTTTGCCATTTGCACTTCAAATAGAGCATTAATCTCCAGGACATACAAAAAACTCAAAAAACTTAACACCTCAGAAAATGAATAACCCAATCAATAAATGGGCAAAGGAACTGAACAGACACTTCACAGAAGAAATAAGATCAGTCAGCAAATATATGAAAAAATGGTCAACATCACTAGCAATTAGAGAAATGCAAGTTAAAACTACAAGGAATTTCATCTCACTCCAGTCAGAATGGCAATTATCAAGAATACAAGTAACAATAAATGTTGGGAAGGATGGTGGGAAAAAAGTACACTCAAATGTTGCTTGTAGGGCTGCAAATTGGTGCAACCACTCTGGAAAGCAGTATGGAGATTCCTCAGAAAACTTGGAATGGAACCACCATTTGACCTAGTTATCCCACTCCTGGGTATATACTCAAAGGACTTAAAATAAGCATACTATAGTGATGCAGCCATGTCAATGTTCATAGCAGCTCAATTCACAATAGCTAAGGTAAGGAACCAACATAGGTGAACCAACAGATGAATGGATAAAGGAAATGTGGTACATATACAAAACAGAATATTACTGAGCCATAAAGAAGAATGCAATAATGGAACTTAATGGTAAATGAATGGAACTGGAAGCTATCATGCTAAGTAAAATAAGGCAATCCTCCAAAAATCAAAGGCAAATGTTCTCTCTGATATGTGGATGCTAACTCACAATAGGTTTGTGGGAGGGAGGGAAGAATGAAGGTTTACATGATTTGACATGAGATGGGGAAATGGGGGGAAGGGAGGAGAGATGGGAATGGGAAAGATAGTAGAATGAATTGGACATAACTCTCCTATGTTCACATAGGAATACACAACAGTGTAACTCCACATCGTGTACAATCACAAGAATGGGAAATTATACTCCAAGTATGTGTAATATGTCAAGATATGCCCTACTGTCATGTATAACCAAAAAGAACATATAAAAATAATCTAATGAAAAAATGAAGGCTGTATTGTCCTAATGACATTTGTGAGGACTCAAAGAAGGACATTTGCATTTAAGCACTTTGAAAGCTGAAAATTCTGTGCCAATGTAGGACTGTACTCACCCATTTGTGGATTTTGCCTGGCTAGTGTCATTTCTACCATTTTATTAATGGTGAAGGACTTCAAGCTTCATTTTTAGAATGTTCTCCTTTTTATTTTAGTTCACACAGTTCAATTCACTTTTACTAAAAGTCCAGAAGTGTCCACATGATCCAGTTTTGGCCAACTGAGCATTCTATCACCTTGGCCTCATGATTGGTTTGGAGATGGGTATGTGACTTGGACCAACAATGAGACTTAATCCTGGTATACTTGGAGGGAGATGATGGAAAAGAATGGTTTTTGTTTTGGGGCATGTATTCTCTCAGAGTATAAAGCATGGTGCAGAAAAGACAGGGCGAATCTGAGTTGTAGTGACATCTTTTGAGCCCCTCGATTCAGCTTAGTGGCTCTGATTTTGGATGGTTCACTGAATTCTTGGTCTGGGCCAAGCCTAACTGAAGGAATTAGAGATTCATTTTTGTCTGAGATAAATAAGTCATGCTCTCACGGAATTCGCATTTCAATTACAGGAGCCAATAAATTCCCAGTTTGAGTTAACTTTTCATCATTTGTGTTCTCTTAATCATGAAAGTTTAAGATTTTATATAATGAATAAAAAATACATATTTTCCCCAGATATTGTGAAGATAATGTATAAAGTCTTGGCATGTAGTAAGTGATAAATATATGGTATGAAAGCGAACATTAGTCATTATTTTTGGCCATTTGACATTTAAATCTCCTTTGTTGGGGGATCTCCTCCTTGTAAGTCAGAGCCCTTTTTAGAGGCTGGACATGTCAGCCCCCCATGAAGCAAGGACATGGACACTTGGCTGATACTTTACTAATTGGATGTTTCTGACATAGACTTTGAATCTAAAGACATTCATCATACAGTGATGTACCAACTATGCAGACTTCTTTCTGCACAGGGTGGTGCTGGTGGTGGTCTCTGCATGCACATCTTAGTCAGCAGAGGCAATGGTTCTTTCTTTTTTGATACCAGGGATTCAATCCAGAAGCACTTAATCACTGAACCACATCCTCAGTCCTTGCTACTTCTTGTTTTGAGACAGGGTCTTGCCAAGTAACATGTGACCTAAGTTGCTGAGGCTGGCTTTGGACTTATCCTCCTGCCTCAGCCTCCCAGCTCATTGGGATTACAGGTTTGCACTGCCACATCTGGCAGAGGCAATAGTTCTTAGCAGAGCCTCTGAAGCCCTGCCTTTGGAGTGCTAATGAACTGTGTTAGGTTTGGTAGTGGCAGCTGTGTGCATTCCTCCAGCCATCCTTGAGAAGAAGGGACTCCTGGCTATATAACTTCAGATGTGACTCCTAGGGATTGTGGAAACTACCCAATATCCATTAAAGGCATCATTTTCTGCTTATATTTACCAGAGTACATTTTCTTTCTTGCAATTAAGACCTGACTATGCTGGAGTGATGATATAATTTCAATGATGATAACGGTGATGATAAGAACTGGATGCTGCAGGAAGAAAAACAATCACTCAGTTCTCAATGTGGAGAATAAATTAGTGAGGAGTGAGATGGGAAGCTGAGTTTAGTATGTGGCTCATCATACCAAGGGTGATATGGGATGGTAGTGGAAGAGGTGACTGGGAGTAAGTCTCCAGCTGTTTAGGTGGGCAGAAAGGCATATTGAAGGTGTGATGGACGTGGTATTTTCTTTGGCCATTGGCCATTCCTAGTATAGAAACATGGAGGATTCTTGGTATTAGATGTTACTCTCCTTTTCCAATCAGAGACATTTGGGCTGCAAGAAGTACAACTCAGCTACCTACGTGTCATTTAAACTGGTCAAAGACCAGCTAGAAGTAAAGCTCAGGATTGGGTGCCCTCATAGGGGTCGGGGCGTGCTTGGCCTTCTCCACTTTTGTCTTTCCAAGTAGGTGAGTCAGACATTTCTCCAGGAATGTTGTAAATATGAAAGAAAAGTGCCTCTAGGTAGATAACAGACATGGCTCCTCATAATCTTCTTTGGTGCTTTCTCACTGTCCCTTATGGAAGGCCTGCCTAAGGAGCCCCTTGTGATCACTGGGGGAATATGGTTCAGAAAGGATAAACACTTTTTATTAAGATGTATACGTTTCCCTTCAATTCATTAGAAGTTTCTGAAACAAATAAATAAAACATAATTGATACAGTTCCAGTCTCCTTTCCTGCTACAGATCATTAAGAAGTTGTAATTGCTTCCCAACCCCCAGGAAGCTCTTGTCTCCAAGAATAAAATGTGAGTGTGACTCCCTGGCAATTGTTATTATTCTAAGGAATTAATTTACTCTAATTAGTTTTAAACCCATTAACAGAAGTAGAAATCTGAGCAAGGGAAGATAGATTTGAAACATTTTTTCTCAGCCAGTTGTAAGAACTTTCTATGTGCTTAACAATTTGGCCACTGAAAATCAAACCTTGTTAAAACCCAAACATGACACCTATAAATCAGGATATAACTAGTATGATTCCTAAAAGACATATTAGCTCCTATTATATATTCTGAAAGTAAGAAATGAACTATAATTTTTCTCTCTTAGTGAAAATCTTTAAATTGAGTCCCAAGGGACCAAAAAAAAAAATATATATATAATGCTAGTGAGGCTCACAAAGGGCTAGTTTTGCTTAGGCAAAATCAGAACCTGCATAGGATGATTCAAGAGGTCTGGGAAAGACTGTATTTCTTCAGAAAGTAGCGACTCAGTTCCAAGTCACCATGGCTAGAATTCCATCATAATAAAAATAAAGTCATGTCTGTCTGGGGTTGTAGCTCTGCCTAGCATGTGTGAGGCACTGGGTTCTATCCTCAGCACCACATAAAAAAATAAGTAAATAAAATAAAGGTATTATGTCCATCTACAACTAAGAAAAAAATTTTGAAAGAAAGAAAGCCGGGTCTTTGAGTTCCTTTCTCTAGGTCTTCTTCAAATAGAAGGCACACGGGGAGGCAATGCGTTATTCTAATTTTCAAGGGACAACTTGTATACCTTGTTGATCAGCCTTGGGGTAGCTAGTCCAGGACTATTTTGAAGACTCGAGGTTGGTATCCTGGGATGGAGGTGTCTCTGGAAGACACTGAACTGGTAAATTGGGGGCAAATGGTGGCGGGCCTGGGTTTGTAGGCAATAATGGGATTTTGGAAGTTTTGACCTAAAGAGTGACAGAATCAAAGCTATGCCACCTGTTGGAACATAAAGGATGAATCTGAAGAGGACAGAGTTAAGGATGGAAAACAAGTTAGGATATCCATGTAAGAGTTACAGAAGGCCAGAAAGCAGGATGGTAGAAATGATAAGCAGTCAGGGGGCATGGATTTGAAAATATTTCTGGGATGTAATGGATAGGATTTAGTGAGGGGTGGGAGAATAATGAGGCCAACTACTGAGATAGAAAACTAAAACAAATAAAACAACAACAACAACAAAAACAACCACCACAAACACAACCATCCAACCAAAGAACAGCAACAAAAATACTCCAGGGCATTCCAGAACCTGAGACGACAGATCTGCTTTTAGACAAAACAGCAAATATAAGTTTTAAAGGTGACAGACTTATGAATTTTATAATTCACTGAATTTCTATAAAACAGAATTGGACAAGCTCATATACCTTTCAAAATAGGCAGGAAATAAATAAATGAATCTGACCAGAACTTAGGGCCATTGAGTTTAAAAAACATACACCACATAAAGGGGCAGATACCTCCCTGCTCCAGCAAGTGCAAGGATGAGGGCTAGGACAGCCAAAGCATCCGATTTCCAAAGAGAAGCCAGAAATCAGAAATGTTATGGAAAATTTCCTGATTCTTTACCATTGGCAACTAATTCTATTTTTCTTGAAAGTTGGGATGTACTAATTCCAGGCAAGGGTGCAGAGCATACCAGAGCCACAGGTTGGAGATTAGATGATCCAACCTGAATTCCTATGGAGTGGTGCCTTCAAGGAGACCCAGCTAAGGGAGGATCCCTGGGCAAGCAGTTTGTGAGCAACTGTAATTTTTCTAGCACAGAGCTAGATGCTGAGGAAGACAGAAGCTCCAGCTACTGTGCTTAAAAAACCACCAGTCGCCAGGTATGGTGGCACATGCCGATGATCCCAGGGGCTCAGGAGGCAGGAGGATCATGAGTTTTTTAAAGCCAACCTTAGCAATTTACCAAGGTTCTGAAGCACTTCATTGAGACTCTGTCTCAATGAAATAAATAAAATAAAAATAAGCGTTAGGGATGTGGCTCAGTGGCTAAGTGCCTCTGTTTTCAATCCCTAGTATAACAAACAAACAAACAAACAAACAAAAAACCCCCACAAATCTGATAGCCTTGCTGAGCCAGAGAAGAATGTAGCACTCCATATGATGAAGGACTATCCACATCTAATAAGCAAGGGAAGGGAGATAACAGGAATGCTCTGGGTCTCAAATGGCGAAGGAGAGCATAAAGGAAGAAGCAAAGGTGCACAAAGAGCTGGGGACTTTGCTCCAAAGTCCAATTCCGAGTCAATAGCTGCGATTCAACAGGTTTTGTGATTTCTCCAGGAAGGCAGGTATGAGGTTTCTGAGAGCAGGTGGAAGCTTGTTCCACACTAATGATTGCAGACAGACCCGTTTGGACTATATATTGTACTGAAATGTAAAGTTCTTCCTTATCCCAATGCTGAGCTATTGGTGTCTGGCTTAAGAATTAAAAATAAATAAATAAATAAAAAATAAAATCCTGACAGTTTATATTAGGAGATGACACATCTCTCTGAAATAGTGAACCTGGAGCATTTCATCCAGGTTTATTTATTTAGGATTATCCAAGGAGTATGAAAAAGGTTAACAGAACAGTGAGGTCAGAATAGGGAAGAGTGGGACAAAAGGGAGGATTTGTCATTTTCTTTTTAACTGGGCTTTGGGGATGTAGCAGAATGTCAAATAGAGTTTTTCCTGATAATATACTCGGCACTTGCTTCTTGATTTCTTGTCTTTCTCTTCTCTTTGCTTTTTTTTTTTTTTTCCAAAATCTCTAACAGTAAGAGTGAAGACTGATTTATTTGTTGAAGAATAAAGAAAATAGTGTCTTTGTCCTGCATTGGTATCAATCAGTTTATTTAAATGAGCTTTTTACTGATAGGCAGAATCAATTTGTGAAGCCCATTTGATTACCTCCATTCAATTACTGAAGAAGCTGCTTCCAGGTTCAGGTGAGGAGAAATGAGAATGTTTTTGCAGTTTTCCTTCTGCAAGGGAGGACACAAGAACATAAACCTCACAGAAAACAACATGACATTTTTCTGATGGTCTCACTTTGGGATGGATGGCTCTCAGAGAAGGAAGCATATTCAGAGCCAAGATGTGCTATTTTCCATAAGCAGGTGGAGATTGGCATCTCTTGCCTTTCAACCAATATCCAGTAAATTTGGGGGAAAATTTTTCACTTTTTCTTTAACAGCATCACAGGTTCTTATACCTGACACAATTTTAAGGTTGTTGGGCTCTTGTCTCTGAGCGCAGAGGGAGGGGACAGAGGGGAAGGAGGCCACAGTGCAGAACTTCAGGGGGGCATGGGTCCTCTGGGAATGTCAGCTACATACAGAGTCATGTAGTAATTGAACCTAGGGTTCTCATATGAGTCCTGAGAGCTTGTGTGGAGGTTCTAGCAGGGGAGTGCAGCTACTCATAAAACCCTGACCAAAAAACATTCCTCCTCTATTAGGGAAGGTCATCCTCTTTGACCCAGCACAGCGTTGGGAGGGATGCACATGGAGTGGTGGAGGGATGGAGGGGACACCCACCTAGCCCTGCCAGATCAGTCAAATTAACACTGGTGACCAGTGGGGTGACAGATGTCCTGGTCAAATAGCCCTCAAATAGCCCTCACATCCCTCATATAAGTTCTTAAAACTAAAATGAGATCCCTCCCAAAAGATATTGTCTTCTCCATTCTAGCAGGGACTATTTGCGTACAGCCAATGGATACTTCTGATAGTATCTAGAAGTCTCAGTTCAAAGAAGGATAAAATACTAAAGGCATTTAATTGCCTTTGGGTTGACCATGAAATTTTAGATTATCAACATTCTAATGGGGGCTAGTTAGGTGAATTCTTACTTTCAATTTCCTCTTCTAAAAGGTTCTGTTTCTTCCTTCAGTAATGAAAGTAACCAAATACTGGAAAATCACAGGATTTTTCCTTTGGGTTAACACTAATAGCTAATATCATGCAAATTAGAAAACAGTGCAATTATCTGCAAGTCATGAGTTACAAACAACAGATCAGAACCATCTCTTACCCAGGATGATATAATTTATTTTTCTTCATTTTCTCTAAGCCTCAACAAAGATTGCTTCCTCCAGACAGATTTGGAGACTTCAAAATCAGACAGCATTTATTAACAGTTAGTGTCTGGTCAAATGTAATTCATAGTTCAATTTATCAAACACAATAGGGACTTACTAAGTGCTAGATATTGGCTTCTGTACTTGGGGTGCCAAGATATGTCAAGGACATTACGTGTTGTCAAGAAGCTAATGGTGGATCTTCTTCTGTGAAGTGTCTGCCCATTTCCTTAGCCTATTTATTGATTTAGTTATTTGTATTCTTGGTGTAACGTGTTTTGAGTATTTTATATATTCTGGAGATTAGTGTTCTATCTGATGTGTGTGTGGCAAAGATTTTCTCCCACTCTGAAGGCTCTCTCTTCACATTGCTGATTGTTTCTTTCACTGAGAAAAAACTTTTTAGTTTGAATCCATTCCATTCATTGATTCCTGATTTTATTTCTTGTGCTTTGGGAGTCATGTTAAGGAAGTCTGTTCCTAAGCTGACATGATGAAGATTTGGGCCTACTTTTTCTTTTATTTAGTGCAGGGTCTCTGGTCTAATTCCTAGGTCCTTGATCTGTTTTGAGTTGAGTTTTATACAGGGTTAGAGATAGGGGTTTAGTTTCATTTTACTGCATATGGATTTCCAGTTTTCCCAGCACCATTTGTTGAAGAGGCTATCTTTCCTCCATTGTATGTCTTCGGCACCTTTGTCTGGTATGAGATAACTATATTTATGTGGGTTTGTCTCTGTGTCCTCTATTCTGTACCATTGGTCTGCCTGTCTATTTTGGTGCCAGTACCATGCTGTTTTTGTTATTATTTCTTTGTAGTATAGTTGAAGGTCTGATATTATGATACCTCCTGCTTTGCTCTTCCTGTTAAGGATTGCTTTGGCTATTCTGGGTCTCTTATTCTTCCAAATGAGATATATGAAAAAATGTTCAGCATCTCTAGTAATAAGAGAAATGTAAATCAAAACTACCCTAAAATTTCATCTCACCCCAACTAGAATGGCTATTATCAGAATACAAGCAATAATCGATGTTGGTGAGGTTGTGGAGAAAAAGGTACACTCATACATTGCTGGTAGGGTTGCAAATTGGTGCAGCCACTCTGGAAAGCAGTATGGAGATTGCTTAGAAAACTTGGAATGGAACAACCATTTGACCCAATTATCCCACTCCTTGGCCTATACCCAATGGACTTAATATCAGCATACTACAGTGATGCAACCACATCAATGTTTATAGCAGCTCAATTCATAGTAACTAGATTTTGGAACCAACCTAGACACCCTTCGGTAGATGAATGGTTTAAAAAATTGTGGTATATATACACAGTGGACTATTATTCAGCCATAAAGAAGAATAAAATTATGACATTTGCAGGTAAATGGATGGAACTGGAGAATATCATGCATGCTATGTGAAATAAGTCAATCCCAAAAAACCAAAGGCTGAATGATTTTTCTGATAAGTGGATGATGATACATAATGGAGGGCAGTAAGGGAAGAATGGAGGAAGAATGAATTGTGTAGGGGAAAATGAGGGGTAGGGATGTGGGGGTAAGGAAAAATAATAGAATGAGGCAAGCATCATTACCCTAAGTACACGTATGATTACACAAACGGTGTGATTCTACTGCGTGGACATCCAGAAAAATGGAAGTTGTACCCCATTTGTGTGCAATGAATCACAAAATAATAAAAAAGAAAAAATAGTTTTACCTTTATTTTATAATGATTATATAGTATTAACTTGTTTTATAACAGTACACTTGTCTTGTTACCCATACTATACCTTGATCTTCTTTAGGGCAGGAACCATGTTTGGTTCATCTTTGAATTCCATACAATACCTGATATACTAAGAGGATCTGAATAAATAATAGTTAAATTATTAGGTGGAAAAAAAGGAGCTAATGGTGGAGCAGAAGGGGAGACGTGGAAACAGGAAATTTAAATATGAAGTGCTCAGTGGTAAGGCATGACGTGATGGGGGAACTTAACTCAGCCTGGAATTCTAGGAAAGGGTCCTGCAGAAGATGGCATCTGACCTGAGTCTTCAGAGCACTGGAGAAGTGGTTCTAAGAAAGTGGAAAGGTGATCCACAAAGGGCCTCTGCAGGGTGCACCCATCCAGTGCTTCCCCAGGCCAGCCTGGGGCCTCACAGACATTTGGTTACAGAATCCTCACAAATTTCCTGTACATTAGATTCATTTAAGCCTACCTTTTTGGTTTTTTTAAAAAAATCAAGACTGAGAAGCTAATTAACTTGCCCCAGCTAATATTGACACTTTGTGAGAGAGAGAAGGTTTAAACTGAGACTCAAGTCCACAACTTAACTGCCTACCCACTGCAGTGCACCACTCCTCTGGCCTACAAAACATGCATTGGGATGATTGGTTCCCCCAAACAGAAAAGTCTGCTAGGGTCCCATTATATGAAACTTGCATGAACTGTTGGCCAAAGAGCAAGGAAGAACCCAGCAATTTTGAAGTAGAAATATTAGAAAGTCATTGACCATTGAAAATTAACGAGAATCTATGCAAAGAAAGATTCAATGACGAAGGAAGTAATGAGAACAGAACAACTAATTCAGGACCATGCTTAAAGTGTGTCCAGGTATGTGGTCCTCCTTGACAAGCTTTGTCTCTTTTGGGTCAAACTGGCCCACACTCTCCATCATTCACTCAGGCCCAGCCATAAGGTCCTTCCTTTCTGCTTTCCCAAATGCCTGCAGGTCTCTGCACTTGGTCTTTCTTGTCTAGAGTCATCTCCCCCAGATTGTCTGTCCCAATTCCTGAGGAATCAGATCGAGTGTCACCTCCTCAAAGAAGCCTTTTCAGCCTCCAGACTAGTGAGCCTAATCACTCTTTATCTAATTCCTCTATTTTATTTCCCCACTGCATTTGTTATTTTCTGAAATGTCATTTATTTATAAACTGTTAGTGTGCTGTCTGCCTCCCTCTACTAAGATGTAAGCTCCAAGTAGATGAGATTTTGGTCTTGCTCACTGCTGTGTTCCCAGCTGCTAAAATAGTGCTAGCCCACATATTTGTGCAATGAGTATAGTTGATGGTTAAGATAACTTTGTGAGGTAGAATGGGCACTTATTTTTATCTTCATGTTACAGAAAATAAAATGAGACTCTTTGTGGTAAAATAACATGCTCAAAGTCAAATAATGAATAAGGGAAGAGCCAGGAATCGAACTACATCTACTTTCTCTCCTGCGTGCCACCTCAGCTTCTCATAAAATATTCGCCATTTCCTGCTTTCTTTCCCTTCAGATTCTCACGTTTGGATGTGGATTTCCCTAAAGTAAAAAAAAAAAAAAAAAAATGTAACAACTGCTATTATACATTTGTCCATTCACTTCATCTTCCTCTGATTCTCTGGGAAATTTATTTTTCCTAGATGATGATGCTGGTTGACTAGGGGGCAATAAAATGAAGGGTAGACTGAATGTGAGAAGCCTGCATTGTGACTGGGACTCTTTCCCTGCTTGCTGATGACCTTGGGGGACATCTCATCTTCTGTCTGGACCTGATAAGTGAGCACAAAGAACTCAGTGATGTAGAAGCAAATGATTTCTAGGTGGTCATTTCAATGTGAAGTAGATAATGATGGGACTGGGTGTGACCCTATGTGTGTGTGTGTGTGTGTGTGTGTGTGTGTGTGTGTGTCTGTGGTGTTGGTAGGAAGATATCAGAATCTGATTATATAGCTTTTTAGTTTTTTAAAGCTTGAACTTAAGAGTACCTTGAGTGGGTTTTATTTGGACCAAGTGCACTGCTCAATGAGTACTCATAGAGCGAAGGACAGAGTGAATTGAAGTGCCTTGATATGCTTGTTTTCTTATTCTCAAGCAACAAAAACTAATTTTAACTAAACTAAGCAGAAAGGAAATTTTGATGGTTTTCAGGGGTCCTACAGAATCCAAACAAGACTGCAGGGTCAGGCATGAAGATGGGAAGAACCACAAAAGGAAGGAGGAAGCATAGCAATGGTTCTGTTGCAAGAGTACCTAGTTGAAATCTTCTCTACAATCATGTCCACTTTGCAATGCAAACTGCCACCACATGCCTGTCCTTACTAATACAGGGGTCAATGTCCTAGGTAAGAGCACCTGAAGCAAATGGTGCAAGTAGGGAAAACAAAACCTTGCCAGTGGTTATTATTGCTATCATCCTTATTGACACTGGGAATTGAATCCGGGTTGCTTTCCAATGAGCTATATACCCACTCCTTTTATTTTAGATTGTGAGACAGTGTGTTGTTAAACTGTAATCTTCCTGCCTCCATCTCCCAAATAACTGGGATTAGAGGTGTGCACCATTATGCCCAGTCATACCAGTTGTTTTCACAGAGAGATTTTGACATAAGAAATTTGTTCCATAGAAGTTGGCAGATTGCAACAGTAAAAATGAATATCCAGACCACAAAGACACAGTACCTTCAGGAAACACTGCATGCACAGGGTGGGGAAACAGAAGAAATTGGTGTTATCAGACACTTGAAGAAGAAGCATGGAGGGTCTGTGACCCAGAGCTTTGAGGACAGGGCACTGTCCAGCCTTTGCTATCTCAGTGGTTGGAAGAGGACCCCTTCAAGTCTGGGACTCTGATATCTGAGGAGAGAGCCTTGCCTAGCTCGTACTTTTGAGGGAGAAAAATGAGAATGGTTCTAGGTCTGTGGAAAGAAGCTTGAAAGGAACCAGCTGCTGTTGGGTCAATGTGCAACTGTCAGGGTGAAGAGTGGCAGTTGGGTGATCCTGAGAGGAAAACAAGCAAGGGGGAAGGAGTGAGCCACATCTCTCCTCCGCTTGCCCTGCAGTTTTCCTTTCAGCAGATCTGTCAGGAAGCCACTTAGTCTAGAGGGGCTCAGGCCCAGCATTATGAAGCTGGGTAGAAAGGGTGGATTTGGAGCCAAGATCCAGTAGCTTAAAGGCTGCAGAGCACCTCTGCTGCCCACATGGCAGATCTTAGGGCTTGTGCTCACACACTGGCTGTACTGGGGCATGCATAGTGAGAATCTTATCTATTTCTTCCATCACTATAAATGACCAGCTGGAATTGCCTCACCAATGGGGAAAAGTAAATCTGAGAGAGGGCATGGGGTTGGGGAGGCAAACTGCCATATATCTGCTCCAGCCTCTTCACAAGAAATGGTGAAACACTAGATACTGGTATCCTCTTTCTTCTATTTAAATATATGGAGTTGACCCTTCCTGTCCTTTTACAGCACTGAAACTGGTTATTTATGTGCAGCTACCAATTGCAGATGCCCTGTTTAGATGAGGATTATAAATCCCCCACTTTGAACTTTAATTGGGGCCAAATGAAGAAAAAAGTTTGGGGTTATTTTCTTCCATGGTTTTGAGATTTATATAGGGTACTTAGAACCTGTTTATCTCAGCAGGCAGGAAGGTAGTTTCTTAAATGGATTTTCATGCTTAGGGCTTCAAAACACAAAGTCCTATGCAGCTTGATATTTGTTTTGCAATTCTTATCCCACCCAAATTACTGTTTGTGGAAAGATGGAGGAAAACAGCTTATCGCAGTGTTTCCCATCTCCCCCAATTTCCTTGTTTTATGCCTAAGAGATACACAAAAACATGTAATAGATCTGCATTTAGAAGAATTCAATGTGTGGTAATTAGTTCACCGGCAGCATTGGATTTCTTGAAATTAGGAACATTGATTCTTTACTGAAATGTAAGTTACTTGCAGATACTTTATTCCTTTTATTCTAGGTTTTCTAAAACAATTTGAACTTGTTTTCCAGATAGGTTTTCCATTTATGTTTTATGCTGCTTGACTCAGGTTTAGATGGGAAGTTCTTTAAAACTAAAAGCTTTCATGGATCTCTTAATTGCAAAGAATTATTAACTAAACTACAATAGCCAAGAGGATGGTGAATTGTTATTCTCACACTACAGTTTATTACTTGAAAAATACTGAAAAAATAGGTTAAAATCACCAGTAGTCTACCTTTCAATATATATAAATTAAGAAGTAAAATTCCATTTATCCTTAGAGGCAAACTTGCAATAATTCCATGACACATATTATGTATATATATATTTATTAAAAAGAACCATTATGTACATATTAATCTGAAATATACTCTTTCAGATAATAATGTCAGAGGTATTTTCCAGATCATTGTACATGGATTTTTCTCTATTTTATACAGCATAATTTCTCTTAATTTTAAAAATCTGCCCTAATGATGGATATTTAGATTTATTCTTATTTTTCTTGCTATGAGAAACAGTGTCATAGTGAATGTCCATACATTCATGTATGTCTATTTTCATCTGTATGTACTATTATTTCTGAAAGATAGATATGGATCTCTGGCCTTTTGCAAAAGGATGCAATTCTGAATCACATGCTGCATTAGTAGTTCTCTTTAGTCTCCTTGGACCTAGAACAGCACTTCAGACTTTGCTTTATTTGCATGACCTTGATACTTTTTAAACTACAGGTGGTTATTTTGTAGCCTATTCTCCAATTTGTTTTGTTCAAATTTTTCCTGTTGCTAAATTTAGTTCAGGCATTTTGGGCAGGAATATGGCAGAGGTGATAAAGCTGTGTCTTTTCCTCTTCATCCTATCAGGTGGGGTGTGGTTTTGTCTTGTCCCTTTACTGGTGATGATGTTCCCTTTGATCACAAGATTAATGCGACATCAGTCACATTTCTTCGCTGTGAACTTACTCTGCTTTCCTTTGAAGCAAGTATTTGGTGGACATAGAAGCAAAGTTTATCATCAGACTTTCTGTTTATGTATTTATTTACTTATATCACTATTAACTCACAGTTTCTTATTTTATTCAATGTGTTATAATCCAGGACTATATTTTTAATTTTGATGTTCAAATGGTTCATGCTAAAATATTTTTCTGGAGTATTGTTACTGAAAATCTAGTCACAACTATTTCATTTGGGGAGAAAAGCAAGTGTTGGGAGCTGATGAAAGATAAACTTTGCTTTTCAAAAATAGCTTTTTTTTTTAACCATATTTTATTTTATTTTGGGGGGATACTGGGGATTGAACTCAGGGGAACTTGACAACTGAGCCATATCTCCAGCTTTATTTTGTATTTTTATTTAGAGACAGGGTCTCACTGAGTTGCTTAGCCCCTCACTGTTGCTGAGGCTGGCTTTGAACTCACGATCCAACTGCCTCAGCCTCCCAAGCTGCTAGGATTACAGGCATGTGCCACCATGCCAGGCTAAACCATATTTTATTTTTTAACATTTCTTTATTTTTAAATGTCAGAAGAGGTTTTCTGGGTCATGATATTAGGGCAGTGAGGCTCATTTCTGTCTACATGTCAGGATTAAAAAAAAAATACTATTGCCAGAATCTCATTTCCAGAGTTTGATTTAATTTGTTTTAAGGTGGGAATTGAGTATTTTAAAAGGTCCTCCAGTGATTCCATTGAGCATCTGGATTGAGAATTGCTAGATTAGGAATGAACAAGATTGGCTATACAATTTTCAGAATTCAGGGCCAAATAAAAATCAGAGACCCCTTGTTAAGAAAAGATTAAGAATTTCAAATGGCAACAGAAGATCATTAAACCAAGTGTAGGACTTGAAGCTTGCAGGCCTCGTGAGGTTGCACAGGCTGTGTGTCCATGAAGTCATGGACACCATATTTAGTGTTAGAAAGAAGAAAGCATGCAAACCAAAGGTGTATGGTATGAACACCATGAGAGAGGAGAGCAAAGACACAGGCAAGTATCTGTATGTGCCCTCCTCGCATTTCCCAGCTCTCTCACAGTTGAATGAGTCCATGACCATTCCTAGACAATGAGCAGGTAAGCAGATGTTGTGAAGAGTGGGTTTGATTTCTACTTACACTCTCTGAAGCCTAGCGCTGAGACAAGGTCACAGGATGGTGCTGTTTACTTTTGAGTCAACACATGAAAAAGAACTCCTGAGTTCATGTATCATAAGTTAAAACTAACCCTTTTGTTGTACCAAACCACAGAAATTTGTTACAGCCTCAGAGCCTAACTTAAGGTCCAAATTAAATGCCATAGGGTCTCAAAGACTGAATTCTAACTTCTTGCTAGAGTATCAGGAAAAGCTTCATGGAGGATGATACATTTGAAATGGATGGATAGGATTTGGAAATGTGGACTTGAGAAGTAAAGGTTGTATTAGTTAACTACGACCACATGGGAAACCACCCCAAATCTTGGTGGCTAAAAACAACTACTATCTACTATATTTCTCATGAGACTATGGGGCTTCTAGGTGGCTCTGCTCTCATAAGCTGGGTTCAGGTAATGCAGACTGGGTTTCTCATGCATCTGTGGTCAGATGTTGGGATGGCTGGGGCTAGCTGGTTTGGATTGGCCTTGCTCATGTATCTTAGGTTGACTGGCAGTTATGTGCGGTGACTTGGCTTTCCTTTGCATGGTCTATCCTCTTCCAGCAGGCTAGCATATGTGGTAGAGGATCCAGACAGATAGAGTGGAATTACACAGGATCTTCTAGGCTTAGTGAAGCTAGCACATTGTCACTTGTGTGCCATTCTATCTGATCAAAGCAGGACACAACACAAGTCTGGATTTCAGAGTGTGAGAAAATAATCTCCATCCCTAAGCTGATATTTATGGCACATGGGAGATATTTGGTGTTTGTGGAATAAATATATGAGCAATGGACTAGATTACCTGGACAGCAATTTTTTGGAACATAGTTCTTGGACTTCTTACTTCCTTGTCAACATGTTTCCCCTAGGCAATCTCATCCTGCACTGCCAATTTTATATATCCAGCTCCTGTGGGTTCTCTGAAACTTCTCACATGTAACCAATAACCTCCTCAATATCTCACTTGCTTTCTGCTAGTTAGTTTTCTGTCACTGTGACTAAAATACCTGACAAGATCAACTTAGAGGAGGAAAAGTTTATTTTGGTCTGACAATTTCAGATATAGTCCCTGGTCAGCTGACTCCATTGCTCTGGACCTGAGGTGAGGCAGAGCATTATGATGGAAGGGTATGTTGAAGGAAAGCTATTCACATCATGGCAGCCAGGGAGCAGGCAGAGAGAAAGAGGAAACAAAGTATAACCCTTAAAGGCACACCTGCAGTGACCTACTTCCACCAGTCATGCTCCACCTGTCCATACTTACCATCCAGAAATCCTTTCAAGTTATCAGTTCATCAAATGGATTAATCCACTGATTATGTGATAGTTCTCATAATCTTATCATTTTACCTCTGAGCATTCCTGCTTCTCTAACATATGAGTTTTTGGGAGGACAACTTATATCAAAACCATAACTTCTCTAAGGGGCATGTGTAAACCTTGATTCCTTATATTTCTCTCCCCTTGGTGTTCCCTGCCCATAGTCTAATTTCAGTCAATGGCAGCTCAGTTATTCTGTTTCTTAGGCATAAACTATGGAGTCATCTTGGTCTCCTTTCTTTCTCTCATACTCCATGTCCAGCCATCAGCAAATCTTGTCAGCTCTACTTCTGCACGTGTTCAGAATAGAATCGCTCTATCTCTACCACTGTTCCGGGTGCAGGTCATCCTAATCTGTTTGCCTTGGATATTGTAATAGTCTTCCATCCTGTCTCCTTGTTTCTGCTCTGACCTCTACACTCAATTTTTTTTTCACACAGTCTCCAGAGTACTCTTTAAAATACATAAGTCATTTTGTGTCACTCCCTTCCTTGGTTAAGACCCTTTAGAATCTTTCCATTTTACAAGTCTTTACAAGGCTTACACAGCCTTGCACAAAACTGTTTTCTTGTTCTTCCCTCTTTTCTTACTTCTCTCCTGATTTTGTTCATTCAGCTGAAACTGCTTTGATCTCCTTGTGCTCCTATAGTACACCAACATCTGCTGCTAGGCTTTTGGTTTTTTCCTTCCTTCTGCTAGACCACTCTTCCTTCTGATAGCTGCATGCTTTGCTCCCTTATTTCCTTAGGGTCTCTCTGCCATTATCAGCCTCATAACAATAAGGACTTCCCAGACCACTATATTTCATAGCATCCCGCAGAACTTTCCCATTGCTGTTATTATTTTCTCCATGGCCCTTCCAGCTTTGGATGTAGCCTAGATTTACCTTTCTATTTGTTTTTGTCTCATTTTTCTCACTAGAATTTAAATTCCAGGTGGGTAGGGACTTCCATTTTATTATTCACTGCATCTGCAGAGCCTAGAAAAGCTTATAAGTGTTTCTACATGAATGACTAAATAGTTTTTCTTATAATGGGTGAGAGATCAAATGAGAAAAATCTCAAAAGTTATAGCAACTCAAATTATCTATGATACCAGTGGGAGTAGAAATTGAACTATTCTAGAACAAATGTGCTTGAGCTCCACTGGTATCTAGTGTCACTGTAAGTTCTTCCCACTAGTGCCTAGATCTGATGTTTTTCTCTCTTTTTTTCTAATGATCACTTTCCCCTTTCTTAGATTCTAATGCATTCTTCACTTCCCTGATATTTCTGTCCACATTCCCTTTACACTGTCTCAGGGCACTATTCCTTTGCAGCATTTATCACAATGAAAATTGTACATATATGGGTGTGATGATTTTTCACAGGTGTCTCCCTTGCTGGACGGTAAGCTTGCCAGACCTTGAGCTCCTCTGAGGGTGAGGAATCTGGCTGGTTGTTCATCAGTACATGCACTGACTCATGCAGAGGTCTGGTCCACAGCAGGCACCAGATACCTCCTGGGGACTGAACACAAGGCTGGATGCCTCTGCCTTACTACTCTCTCTCACCTCTGATTCTGCCTGACCTGCTAACTAATGAATATTTAAAAATGGAAAACATCTTCAAAATCCCTTTATAGATTCTGGTCTCAAAAATAAATACTAAAACTGGCATAAAGGGTTGGAAGGAGCAGAGACTCAAATCTGATTAATAAAAGGATGATGTCACAGCGGAGGTTTGATATCACATTACACTAGACAGGGCTAAAATTCACAGCCAGACTTCTGGGGTGCTTCTTGGAGTCAACCCTGGGGAATCTGGCATTGTCTAAACCAGGACTAAGGGATTTTCTTGCAAGACAGCATTGCACAGCAGCTCTGATCTTGGCAGAATCTTCCTTGGAGACAGTGTCATCTGTTAACACCCTAGGAGCAATTAGATTTATTTAACAAAAACAGAATGGTGTTTGTAAAGTAGCTTGAAAGAGTCCATGGGGCACATCGAAATTGGTTTTAAAATAGGTCAGATCAGTTCTGTAGCTAGTCCAATCATGATGTGTAGGAAACTGAATTTCATTCGTGATTTGGCTCAGGAAATAAAAAAGCTGGTGGTGAGGAAACTGCTTGTCTTTGGAAGCTTCAAGACATGAGATCCTACAAGATCATCCCAGCCAGAATCCTGGAGTCCATGGTAGGAAGGAAGTGCCAAATTTATCATCTTCTCTCTCAGTCTTTTTCTACATATTCTTTCTATTCAAGTCTACACAGTGACTTGGAACCCTGGAGTCAACAGATCTGAATTCATATCTCCACTTTACCACATACTTGCTGGATGATCTTGGACGAATGATTACATTTCTCTGGGCCTTGTTTCCTCCTCTATAAAATAGCAATCATAATAATAGGGAGGACCATATAAAGTTATGATAATATTAAATAAATAATGGATGCAAGTATCTTAGCAGTGTGTCTGGCATTTAGATAAAGGGGACAAATCCATCGCAGTGGAGAACAGGAAGACTGCATTTCCACTTGCTCTGTAGCTGGGAATTAAAGCATCAGGAACATGGCTTCTTGGTTTGGTGGGTGACTGAGGAATTCACTGAAGTTCAATATTGGACATTTGGAGACTCAGGGAGACCTAGATATTATATTTTGAACAGAGGATAAGAAACAGTACACTCGCACCATGCTGGGAGTGGAGGGGGCACTGGGTTGTCAAAGAGGGGAGAGGCAACATGGAGGGAATGAGAAAAACACTATGTGCAAATTTGGCCTAGAAACATCTGCAGAATAGAAAAGTGGTCTGGATTTAGCTGATTTGGAGACTGCACAGTGGGCTAGTGTTTGTAAAGTGCTCCATGTCTCACAACTGGTTCACACAGAGCTACAGTTGGGAGCCATCTTGAGGAGGTCACACTGGAGCTTGCTGCTGCAGGAGCCTGGGATCACAGGCACTGTGCTGGGAAGTGCCTACCGTGTGGCCCAGGGTACACCTGGCAGAACACAATTGAAACAGGCATAGGGAAGATTGTACCCAAGGGGATTCAGGTCAGTGAGATGTAGGGGACTACAGCTCGCTGTCCCTTTGAGTCTGGTGGCTCACTTGAACAGCTGAGAGTCAGGAAACTAAACAGGCAGCCTTGAGTACATCAGAAGACTGAGTCACGTAAGGCCATATTTGTGGGTAAGTACAAGAGCTCTGCAGTTCCCTCTCAGCCCAGGGCAGTTCGTAATCCCACCCTAAGAGTAGGATTCTCCAGAGGTCTCTGAAATGCAGACGCCCAGCAGAGATTGGCATCTGCCCAACCTTGGGGGTGTGTTGATCTAATCTCTCTGGAGTAGATATTACCTGGCAAAGTTCCAATTTCCCATCAGAGCTAGACCTTAGGACCTGGAACTTTCCATTTAGAACTCTGCCTCAGCCTGACCCTGGTAGTATACTGATCTTGTCTGTCAGGACCAACTTCCCATTCCTTCCTACCTTGTACTGGTGATCAGGAAAGCTGAGAGCCATTTCAACTGCTTCAGTTCCAGGCACACCAGCAGCCAGGTTGTGAGCAACACAAAAGGGGGAAGAGTTTAGTAGTCCCCATCCCTTCCTCTACGGATTGAATAACCCAAGAAGAAATGGAAAGAAGGGCAATCTGGCATAGGTTGTGAGTGTTCATCCCTGTTCGTGGTTTTGACCACCTCAATAGAGATAATTCTTTCATATTTTATTAAGAATTTTTTGTTCTTGCTGTATTTGCTGATTGGTGTGTGTGTGTGTGTGTGTGTGTGTACATATGCATATATACACATGAATGAATAAATACACATTTTTATTATCTTATTTTTTCTCCTTCTTTTGATCTATATTTTCTCTCTTTTGCTTTTTCTCTTTTCACATTTTGAATATTCTAACCTTTCTTTTGCCCTCCTTTCCCATTTTCTATTCTCTTGACTGTATTTTTAACATCTTTAAGAACTAGTTAGTTTATAAAATTTCAGCTTCCACCATTCATGTTGTTGCAGATATTCATATCATGGATATCATAGTTGACACCTGGTGTTTTCTTTAATACTATGTCTAATTCCTGACTGTTTGTTGTTCCTGCTATTGTTAGTTTCTGACCCTACCATTCCTGTTTTTGTGACTATTCCTCTTGTAGATTTTCTAGTTGGCAGAAAGTATGCACTTTAATGCTGTATATTATTTACTTCCTTTGTTGCTATTGTTTATTTCTCCCTTTTCTGTGATATAATGGAGATTTTATATGCCACTTCCAGTTTGTGAGGTAGATACTCAGTTGCTGAACTAACCCCCAAACCCAGCTAAGAGGTGGTACACCTTGTTCCATACACAATGTAACCCTGCTCAAACTTTTTTTTTTTTTAAGCACTGGGGATTGAACTCAGGGGTACTCAACCACTGAGCCACATCCCCAGCCCTATTTTGTATTTTATTTAGAGACAGCATCTCACTGAGTTACTTAGCACCTTGCTTTTTTGAGACTGGCTTTGAACTTGAGATCCTCTGCCTTAGCCTCCCAAACCACTGGGATTATAGGCGTGTGCCACTGCACCTGGCAACCCAGCTCAAATTGTGGCAATAATTTAACACAAAGAATAGTGGAGAGAAAGAACCAAAACAATGATCAGGCCCCTAGTAGGAAGGACTGCAGGGTAACCTCAGAGCTCACTCACGGATATGTGTTTCTAAAGCAATAACAGAGAGAAGATTGTGGACAGCACACCTGTGAGGAGCTTCAACATCAATTGCTCCCACACCTTTTTAGAACATACAGAGTTGTCAATCCTAGAAGAGCAATCACAGAGAATGTAAACCATACACTCCATCATATATAACATAATTGCCTGACCTACTCGAAGGACCCCACTTTTGTGAGATCTGCTGAGAAATGGGATCCTCAAACTCTAACACAATACATACTGTGTCAAAGGACATTAATAATCACCCAGAAAAACTAGTGGGGAAGCTATACTATGAAACTTACTTGAAAACATATTCAAAAATTCACAAACAACCTATTATCCCAGAATACTTGGCAAGAGAAACCTATGCCCCAAAAAAACCCTTTCTAAAAAGTGGAAGAAAAATCTGTCCCAACAGATGTGCAAATCACAGTATCAGAATGAAATAGGAAAAGAAAAAAAGGTAACACAACATCTCCTAGTTTCATAATTCACAACAACTGACTCCAAAGATATGAAAGTGGAAGAAATACCAGATAAAGAATTCAAAAGAATGATTATATAAAAGATCAATGAATTCCAGGAGAGTACAGAAAAACAAATGAAAAAGTTAAGGAAGTTAGTACAAAATTTAGATGAGAAGTTCAATAAAGAAATAGATATTGAAAAAGAACCAAACAGAAAGATTGGAAATGAAAGGCACAATAAATCAAATAAAAAAATCAGTTGAAAATATTTCACATAGTTTAGATCATGTAGAATACAGAATCTCAGACCTTAAAGATAAGGTGGACAGCCTAGAACATTCAGAAAGTATTAAAGAAAAAACAATAAATGATGATCAGAATATGCAATAGTTCTGGAACAACATTAAGAGAGTGAATGTAAGGCTCAGAGGCACTTAAGAGGAGCAGAGGAACAGGCTAATGGCAAGGATAACTTATTCAGCAAAATAATAGCAGAAAAATTTCCAAACCTTGGGACTGAGATGGCCATCCATATACTGAAGGCATTTGGAACCTAAAATAGACCAGAAAAGAACTTCTCGACAAGGTATTTTAATTTAAAATGTCAGACATACAGATCAAAGAAAGAATTTCAAAAGCTATAAGAGAGATGCCAGATCACATTTAAAGGAAAAACAACAGTGTAACATCAATTTTTCAGCAAAAACCCTGAAGTCCAGGAGGGTTTGGCATGATATATTTTTAAGTCTTGAAAGAAAATAACTGACAACTAAGATTGTTGTAGCCAGCAAAACTATGTTTCACAACCAAAGAAGAATAAGAAACCTTCCAAGATAGCATAAAATAAAGGAATTCATGTCAACTAAGCCAGCATTGAAGAAGATACTTAAAGGAATCCAACACAGAGAATAAAAAGATACAAACAGCCGAGAGAGCTCAGGTAAGATTAAATTCCATTAAAAGTTAGATTAGCAAGTGAGAATTAGGATCAAAGAAAACATTAGAAATAAATCAAAATGGAAGGATAATCAGTATACCTCTCTATAATAATACTGAATGTACATGTCCTCAACACTCTGGTTAAAAGATACAGACTGGCAGATTAGGTTTAAAAAAATTCAATGAGATTCTGCTTGCAAGAAATATAGGTCATAGGCAAAGATACTCATAGACTGGAAACAACAGTATGAGAAATGAAAGTCATGCAAATTAAAGTCAAAGCAAGCAAACATTCAACTACTCTCATTCAACAAAGCAAACTTCAAGTCAAAACTAGAAGAGATAGTGGTCACTACATATTCATAAATGTAGTAATCCAAGAACAAGGTATAATGATAGTGAATATTTAGACCCTAATCATTGCTCACCTGATTACATGAAACAAACCTTACTTGACATAAAGTTTCAAATAGGCCCCACTAAAATAATATTAGGTGATTTCAATATACCTCTTTCATTAGTAGGTCATCCAGACATAAAATCAACAAAGACACTATAAAGTTAAATCAAATGGACTTAATAGACATTTACAGAATATTTCATCCAACAGCAGTTGAATATGCTTTCTTTTCAGCTGCTTATTAAACTTTATCCAAAATAGAGTATATTTTAGGCCAAAAAGCAAGGTGTAGCAAATACAAAAATATTGAAATACTTCCATACACCCTATCAGATCATAGTGGAATGACATTAGAAATCAACAGCAAGAAAAATCGCAGAAATTTACACACATGGAGATGGAACAGTATTCTTTTGGATGATGAGAGATCATTGAAGAATTCAGGGGAGAAATTTAAAAATTCTTAGAATCAAACTGGAATAGAAATGCAACATATCAAAATATCTGGGACACACTAAGACAATTCTTAAAGGAAAGTTTATAACAGAGTATCTACATAAAAGAAATCAGAGAAATTCCAAGTAAATAACTTAATGCTACCTCTCAAGGTCTCAGAAAAACAAGAACAAACTATTTCAAAAACAGAGGGGAAGAAATAATAAAGAGCTGAAATTAATGAGATAGAAAATAAAATAAAAGAGCAATAAAAGGATCAATGAGACAAACAGTTCTTTGAAAACACAAAATGAGATTGATAAACCCTTAGCCAAACTAGCTAAAAAAAAAAAAAAAAAAGAGAAAGAAAACTCAAATCAAAAAAATGAGAGATGAAAATAGAGCTCTTACAACAGACACCACTGAAATCCAGTGGATCTTTAGGGACAACTTTAAAAGTTTATATTCCAATAAATTGGAAAATATAGAATAAATGGATAAATTTCTAGACACATCACCTACAAAAATTGAACTAAGAAGATATAAAAAACCTAAACAGACCAATAACTTTCTACCCAGATGGTGACTGAGCTTAATTTACATGAGGAGTCTGACTGACAGGTTCTTTTTAGTCGAGATCTCACAGGACTTTTTAGAGATAAGTTGCTTTTCTTTGATTGGTTAAAACTAAAGAGATTGTGTTCATTATTCAAATATCTTATACAGCTAACTAGCTTGCTTTCATTTTACTGATGTTTTGTATTTTACTGGCCTAAGAGCTAATCTTTCCAGAAACCTTGTTACTTAAAATTGGTTATAAAGGGGTCTTCTGACACTGACTCAAGCTACTTTCTCTCCAAAGTGAGATGTGATCAAAGAAAGGAACAAAACTTCCACAAAGTGGAAACCAAGGTGCTTGGCAAATAACCAGCTATGTCTTCAAAGGAAATCATTCACAGAGAGGAAGAAAATCACATGGAGTCACTTGCCAAACCCCACCAAAACTTAACAACTTGAAGATTATGGGAAAAAAATGTTCTTCTGCAAATTAACACTAGTGCCCCTAGACAGACTTATTAAATATTTCACAACTTGCCTCCTTTAGGAATAAACATCTAACTTCGATTTTTGAGTTCTGTACACTGATCCAACAATGGACTGCCAACCAAGGACATGGAGCCCCATCCCTTCAAGATTGAGAGGATGAGGTAAATGGGGATTTGAAATGGACTGAAGTTGCGAGTCCCTCTAAAGTTGAGAGTAAGGGCTGAAGGGTTGCAAACCCTTGGCCCGACAGGTGCCATGGGAGCTGTGTGGAGATTGCCCCAGTCCTGGCCTGTCCAGCACAGGCTAACCCAATCTGCACATGTGAATCTCCTGCCTTTTGTCTCACTTAGCTGCTTCTTCTCTTGTAAAACACTTTCTTCAGCCTCAAAGCCTCAGAAGATGGAGTCTTTGAAGCAGAAAGTTTCTTTTATCTTTCTTCTAAGCTGGCTTCGAATAAAACTTTTTTTTT
>JAJEJO010047444.1:76728-92597 GCA_020662805.1 Glaucomys volans
GGAAGGAAGGAAGGAAGGAAGGAAGGAAGGAAGGAAGGAAGGAAGGAGGGAAGGAAGGGAAAGGGGAAGGGGAAGGAGAAGGGGAAGGGGGGAAGGGAGAAGAAACCAAAAAACTATCACTTACCCAAGGGCTGAGGCCTAAGTTTTGTCAGGGCTTAGCTTCCAGCCATTACCAGACCATAGCACTCTAATCCAGAGATTCAGAGAGGGCCCAGAAAGCTGACATTAGACAGAATCAGGGAAAGTGAGGAGAGAGTAAGGCATGAAGCCTAAATGGTAAGGGGTTGAGGGTAGAGTCTGTGCAGTTAGTTATGGCATTTGTGAAGCAGGATTCAATATGTAGACATGGCAAATAGTCCCTGTACCATTTGTCTGAGAAAAAGAGGGATCATATTCAACTAAGATATTTGAGGAAGAGAGGTGGTAAAATTCTGGACTGAGTAACAGAATTGCCTTGATCTTAGAAAGAGCAGTATATCATTTGGCAAGAACTTTGATTTCATTCTGCAGGATATAGGAATGACTATTTTGACCTCTTAGAGTCATTTTGTGGTATGCAATTTATGTATACCAGTCATATTTTCTAAGACTCTTTTCTGCCTACAGCCTTCTAAACCAGGAGTGCTTTTGACACTGGGTTTTCCAAGTGCCATCTAACCAATCCCATCTCATTTCCCATCACTGCAAAGCAGAAGATGATAGGCAAGCCAAAGACACTGAGAAATCCCATAGGGCTGGCTCCATAGAATTCCCTCTGCAGAGTGAATGTGTCAAAGGAAACACCTTCTTCAGAGGCAGAGTATAGAGATGATGAACTTGACCCAGAAAGACTATCTGGGAGATCTGAGAGGAAAGAAGTTTCTAGGTACACTCAATTGCACTGGCCTTCCACCTCTCCAAGCCAAAAAGGTGCCAATCTCCCACATGCTCAGAGGACCCCCAGGCTTGCTGTCTCTATAAAATATATGTGATTTTCTTACTCAAAGTCTTTCTATCACAGCTTTCCCCAGAACCTCTTTCTGTGAGATATTCTCATGAGCAATCTCTTAGTGGGACTCAGAGATGAGCTCCAAGTTCATCTCTTGAGGGAAGGCCTTCCTCCTTCATTACACTGTCTACAAAGCGTACTCCTCCTGATCCCCACCATCACACCAGCACATTCACCCATCTTCATCATTCTGCAAAGTGATCTTCTTTCTTTATTTACTTATTATTTGCCTTTCCCAAACTGGATTCAAGTTCTATGTGAAAAAGAACACTGTCCATTGTCTTAGCTCTGATGTTTAGAAAAGTGCTAGGTGCAAGTAGAACAGGAAAAATAACTATTGAATTAATGAATAAAAGCAGAGTCCTGTAGGTCACAGATTTAAAGTCATTGTTTTAAAGAGGAATCAGTGGACCTTGTCTTAACCTCGTTTCCCCTGAAAATGGAGGCTGGGGCAAAACTGGTTCCCAGACAGCATATGTAGGGATGTGATCCGAGGCACCAGAGATGAGAAACAGGGCAATGGAAACAGAAGTCAAAGAAGGCTATTGGAAAGATAGGTATGTTACTGATTGGTCACTGCTAAAATCAACTGGGAATTGATTCCAAGGGAGCTTCTGAGGAGCTTGATGAAATGCACCTCAAAACTGTTCATCTATAAAAGAAAGGAGGAAATCATTGTGCATCAACAACAGTTGCCCCACAGGGCATTAAATGTTCTGTACTTTCGGTTTGCACATGAGTGAGTACCCATTGGTTCCCTAGGGAGCCCAGGAAGCAGGAGGTAGGCAGTGCTGACTGAAGTGAAGCAATGCCATGTGATACCATGTGAAGTCGGTTTGAAGCCTGCCTGGGAATGGTTACCACAGGCATGGCTGGAGGAGGGGCCATGAGGATTTAAGTAACAGACAGGAGGTGGCCAAAATGATTTAAAAGTCTAGCCCCTCTGAAAAGTGATATTTCCATTAAATTCTTTATTCCATTAATTATCATCTCACACTATTTCATTCTTACTCGACCTAATGGAATTTCAGGTTTATTTCCTAGTACTCTTCCCACCAGACCTGCATTGGTGATTCTGCATTTGGTGATTCTGAACCAGTCTTATTATGTTGACTCCCCCAAGATGTGGAAACTCAGTTTCCCCTTCTCTGATCACTTTGGGTCAGTAGAAAACTAATTCATGACTCTGGACCTTCTATTTTTTGACACCTGTCATCTACACCAGAATTAAGGTTCAAGATTTCCTGAAGGCCCTCATAAAAGTGCAAGTGAATATCCTGTTTTCTCCCTCTTCCTATCTTCTCTCCTGGGGTCCCTGCAGAGTTTTGTGGATGACTAGTTAACTATCAGAGCAGAATGATGGATTTTGCAAAGGCATTTGCTGAAACATTAACAAAACAGGTGCAGATTCTACAATCTGGAGGGAAGTTGCAAGGATGCAAGATGCGATTTATTCTGACACTGCAGTTTGTTAGATAAGGTTTTTTTTTTCTTTTTCTTATTTTTCCCCCTACCCAGATAAATGAGAAATGAGATAATGTCTTCATTCTGCTCCCATGGTGGACAATCCGATAACCATTCCCTGACAGCAAGCAACATGCTATTTCTTTTGGTGTATGTTGTGTCAAAATATGTTTCCCTAGGAGATTCTCCTGAGTCTCAAGTTTTTATTTTCAGAGTATTTTTGCTGATATCCCTAATTCTATCTGAAATGTCTGAATTCACCTGGGGGCCTTAGGAACTTGTGAGAGGAAAACGGATGCTTTATGGATCTTAGACTTGCAGACCTGAGATCCAATAACATCCCTGTTCTCCACTTAGCAACCATGATTCTGGCCTCACATTCAGGGTAGGGCTTGACTCATTTGTCTGGGGATTCTCTGGGCTTAGTGATAAGTATTAAGGAAAGCAGTGGACTACAGTCCCAGTGGCTCCCAGTGCCCTCAGGACAGCATCTAGGTATTTCTTGTGTACAGTTCTTTCATTTCTAACCTATATTTCCTTATGTAGTGTTAGCTCACAGTATTATTCTCTTTGCACTCTGACCTTTAGCTGAACCATTTGGATTTTCTTAAACTTCCCGTATTTTCTCTTCTGATCCTCTTCACCTGAGCAATTAATCTCCACCCTCCACCTGTGTTATTGAGTCTCTGATCTGATTTCTCCTACTGTGCCTGGTTTCTATAGCTTTTGTTTGTTCTTGGTTTCAGGACAGAGCCTCAGAGAACTTTATCTTATGAAGGGTATTTTAACCATTTGCTTGAAAATTAGGACAAAGTGTGGAAGAAGTCCTGAGTTTTTTGTCTGTTATTTAAAGTTTAAGTAATGGAAGTCTCAGGGTGAACAAACTTACTGTATAGGGCTAGAAAGTGAATATTTTGAGATTTATAGTTTCAACACTGTCTCTGTTTTTTTTTTCTCTCTCTTTCCTTCTTTCCCTTTATAATCCTTTAAAAATGTAGATAACATTTTTATCTTTTGGGCTGCAGAGGATGTTTTGTCCTTAGACTGTAGTGTGCTGACCCCTGGGTCTGTAGTCACTAGTTTTGTAGAGATAAAAAATTTTAAGGCTCCCATGAGACTGAGAAGGGCAAACAAGTTCTGCTGAAAAATTAACCAGTATTTTCAGGCTCAATTATCGTTCTCATCTGATGATGTCCACTTCCTTGTTATGGGATATTGGTTGTTACTGTAATAGTGGGGGAATTGGATGGGAGTTCAATTAATCACACATACATCTGTGTAGAAGATTGCTGCTTTGAGTTGGTCTTATGAGGTCATGTATATCTATGTATGATGTTGATGGGCATCACTCAATGATAAACCTGAGTTTCTATTTTCCAGAATGATCTAAGCTCTTGCTTTCTCACTTCAGCTTACAAGAAGCCACAACTATGAAAGCAAATGGGGACAGGGATTGAGACACAGCCCAGAAGGTGGAAATGGAGGCCATTTTTACTGTAGGATTGAGGCAAAGGTTGCTGAGCTTATCACTGAATATCAGCACCAGATGATGACTTAGTGCCTATGAGGTGGAGAAAACAAGGTCCAGATTTTGCGATGAGTAACTGGCTGGGCTGGAACTGGAGTGCAGGTTCCATGACACCCGGCCCTGTGTGCTTTACACCCTGCTATGTGGCCTCCCAGGGTTGTGTGAAGAAGTTTAGACCCTTACCTAACCTGGTAGGAGTTTAATGTCCATCTGTGAATGACTTGCCTTGTTCTCCAACAAACACAATGCATGGGATTTGTTTCATCCCCCTTCAGTCTTCTCAGAACAGGCTTAACCCAGGGTGAGGCTATTCTCTTGGAGGTGCTCCACTGACTGTTGTGGCAGAGTGGCCCCTGCCAAGTGCTCTTTCCCGGAGGAGAGTGACAAGTGGGTTGCATTCCTGAATTCCAAGGATCTGCCGATGGCTACTCACGGTGCTGGCCTTTCTTCCTCTATATGACTGCTCTACCGTAAAGTGGCATAATGAATACGGTCACTTTCCATAATGCATTCATTAAAGCAAGGCCAGTATCTGATTGTGTGATGGATTACACCAGATTCACCTCTTCTACTCATTAATTTGGTGTAATAGTAGAGATAAATTAACCTGCTTTTGGTAAG
The DNA here is from genome assembly GCA_020662805.1 of Glaucomys volans. Taxonomy (NCBI): domain Eukaryota; kingdom Metazoa; phylum Chordata; class Mammalia; order Rodentia; family Sciuridae; genus Glaucomys; species Glaucomys volans. Next base: position 81,330 of record JAJEJO010047444.1, read on the forward strand.
AAGTTTAGTGCTTCTTCAAACAAAGTAGCAAGGTACAATGGGGGTGGGGCAGAGCAGGGCATTGAGCCCTTCCTTCAGGCAAATGAATTTTGAGACAGTGGCAACTTGTTTAGGTGCAAAACTTAACTGGATTATAGCATCAATGTGAACACATTCCACTGTCTGCGTCAGAATGGAGTTTATCATGGGTAAGATGATCTTGCCTAGGGAATAAGTAGGTATTTAGGAGAACATTCCTGCACTTTCTATCAGGGATGCATTATTTGGTTGGCTCCAGAGCATGAAGGGGCTTCTTCCTTTCTTATGATAGGATATCTGTTTTTGGTGTGCTCTATTAAAATTGATTATAATGATAAAATGAATCACAGCTGTGTTTTCAGAGTATCTTGTGTACTCTAAAATTCAGCTTCCTTGTTTATTTAAATGTCCTCTCACATCCCATGTCCCTCAGCACCAAGGCTCTTGGAAGTCCAGCCCCTTGGTTCTGGAGCACTTCTCTCTGCTATTCATCTGGTGAGCTCTTCCTAATCCTTTCTGCCTCAAGTGAGATAGTCCTTCTTTGAAGAACCCTCTCTGATCCTACAGGCTGGGTGTTGGCGTGCGTCCCAGTTGCTACCCCCATAGGGCTCTCTTCCCCTGTCCTGTCCGTCTCCCTTGCCTTACTGTGTCCTACTTCAGCTCTGGGTTTTCACGATAGCCTGGCATTTATCTAGTAGATACTCAATATTTATTGAGTATTTAATGATATATCATTTTATTATTCTCAGCTACTAACATTGTTTACTAGAGAAAATTTTAAGAAACTGTTTTACCCTGCAATCTGAATAAATTTCTTGCTTTCTCAATTAAGTATGCATGTGGATCCTTGAGGTGGGAATGAACTTACGGTATCTATGCCATCCCAACCTCTCCCTGAACTACCGAGAACTCAAATTGCAGACAAAGTGAGCATCCAACTCTCATTCCCAATTTTTTTTTTTTTTACTCATTTTCTTCAAGTTTATATGCCATGCTGCCAAGAGATTTTCAGAACAACTCCCACGAGTTTTAATTTCGATTCATTTGTCCCTGTGAGATGTATACTGTGTTTTGTTAAATGGAGTTGTTACCACTTACTTGAGTTCTTTGGAAGGAAGATGTTCCCTAAATGCAAAGCAGTCAGAATAGCAGAATTTACATCTCAATGCATTACTTTATCTGTTTAGTAAAACCTCTCAGGGGAGCAGTGCAGCCACAGATCTGAACCAATATTGACATTTGGGCTTTCATAAGCACTGTAAGTATCTCAGAGCAAAGGTGTTTATCGCCTCAGTGTCAGGCTGTGAGTTATCTCATCACCCATTCCAGGTATGTGGAAGTAGTTAAATTATCATCCACAGCCCCTTTAAGATCACCTCTTTGCATTTCTCTTCTATCTACTATCTTGGGTAATAGTTATAATTTCTGATCAATCAATCGGTAGGTAGTTTTTAAGGGGAGATTTGCCTGGTTCTTTGTGATGAGCAGTCGGGGAGGCATGGAAATTGATATTCATATTTTGAGTAGGCAATGCCTAGGGCACAGAATTCAAGGTAGAAGAGAAATCCAGTGAGAAGTCTCACTCTTCGTCTCATCCTTCAGGCACCCGACTTCTTGTTTTAATGTTTTTCTTACTCTCATCCTTAGAGTCCTGAGCCTTCTCTTTGATTTTTGTAGCTGGAATTTTATCTCACCCATATGTCCAGTAAAGGTAAGCCACATTAAATGGTTTTTAGAAGGGTACTTTGATACACTTAAATTTGTAATTTTAGATAGTCTTTAAACCAGCATCCAAATGATTCAAAGCTACAAATGGGGGAAAAATTGTGCATTCATAACTAAAATAATTTCAGTTTTTAAGTGAATAGACATTTTGCAGATTAATTAGTTTATAAGATACATTCTTTATAAAGAGTTAGAATGTGGACTACTTCAAACGTCTTGGGATGAGAAATCAGATAATATGAATTCTAACTGTGCCTCTCTCCCTCAATAATGTGATGACATTGCCCCCATTGCCTCACTCCTTCAGGTCTCTCTTTGCACATCCATTAAATTGAAGAAGTAGTTCCTTTAATCTTTTTTTCACTTTTTAAATTTTATTAATATTTTTATTTGTTCTAGTTAGTTATACATGATAGTAGAATACATATATTCATTTTGGTAAATCATACATAAATGAAGTATAATTTCTCATTTTTCTGATTGTACATATTGTAGGATCATATAGTTATGCAGTCATATATGTACATGAGGCAATAATGTCTGTTTCACTTTACAATCATTCTTTCCCCCATGCCCCTTCCCCTCTCTTCATTCCCCTCTACCTAATATAAAGTAGCTCTATTCTTCCCTAGAGCCTCCCTGCATTGTGAATTAGCATCCACATATCAGAGAAAACATTTGGCCTTTTGTTTTTGGGGTTTGGCTTATTTCACTTAGCATGATATTCTCTAACTCTATCTCCATTTACCAGCAAATCCCAGAATTTCATTCTTCTTTAAAACTTAGTAATATTCCATCATATATATATATATATATGTATATATATATATATATCACATTTTCTTTATCCATTTATCTGTTGAGGGCAGCTAGGTTGGTTCCATAGCTTAGCTATTGTAAGTTGAGCTGCTATAAACATTGATGTGGCTACAACATTGTAGTATGATGATTTAAGTCTTTTGAGTATAAACCAAGGAGTGGGATAGCTGTGTCAAATGGTGGTTCCATTCTAAGGTTTCTGAGGAATCTCTATACTGCTTTCCATCATGATTGCACCATTTTGAATTCCTACTAGCAATGTATTTGGATACATTCTCCCCACATTCTGGCCAACAATTATTGTTGCTTGTATTCTTGATAATTGCCATTCTGATTGGAGTGAGATGAAATCTTAGAGTAGTTTTGAATTGCATTTCTCTAATTGCTAGAGATGTTGAACATTTTTTCATATATTTGTTGATAGATTATATATCTTCCTCTGTGAAGTGTCAATCAATAATGTGAGAAAGAGAGCTAACAGATTGGGAAAAAAATCTAGCACATGTACCTCAGATAAAGCATTAATCTCTAGGATATAAAAAGTACCCAAAAAACTTAACACCAACCAACCAACAAACAAATAAATAAAAAACCCAAATAACCCAATCAATAAATGGGCTAAGGAATAGATCAATCTTTGATATTAGAATGTGGAATTCATTTGGAATTTCACTGGTTCATAAAGATGCAACTAAATCCCCATTGGAAAAATAGACTTTTAATTGAAAGTTTATAAACATTTGTGGGGTTTTTTTGACATAACTAAGAGCAAAATTTAGTTTATATCCATTCAGGTTTAATGATATCATAAGTTGGAACATTTAGTATGTTTATTTTGTTATTCATATTACCTAATTTAGTGTTCTTTACTAAGCAGGTGCTATATAAATATCAACAGGGTGACTATTTATTCATGTGAAAAAAGTTTTTTTTTGGGGGGGAACCACAAATTATCAAGCAATGCTGCTAATCTTTCGAAATGGCAGACAGCTTATAACTTTAATAAAATGACTTGTTGAATTCAGTAAGAAAAACAAACCAGACATTCAATTTTGTTTGGGCTGCTCCCAGGAGGACTGAAGGTATAATGTAGAGGAATAATTTTTTCCCTATACAGGAGTTTGAATACAGAGTCCCTCTATCACTGAACTATACCTATCTCCAGCCTTTACTTTTTTTTTTGAGACAGGGTCTTGCCAATTAGCTGAGATTCTCTCACTAAGTTGCCCAGGCTGGACTTGAACTTGCTATTCTCCTGCTTTAACCTCCTGAGTAGCTGGGATTATAGGGGTGCACTACCACACCTGGCTAGAAGAAGTAACATTCTTCTAGAATAATGCAACAGTTTGATTCCAATGATTGAAGCACCTCAATTAAAATGATCACACCAAGTGCTTGTTCATTATCTCCACAAATACAAGTAATTTTTCCATGAGATGCTTGTGTAATAGAAAGATTATTAAGGTTCATCTTTTGTTCTCTAGCACTAGAATATGGAAACTATACAAATAATGCCAGTGAAAGAAAAAAGAATATGGAGGAGAGAGATGTTCAGAGAAAGGAAGGCTGGTTTCAGTTTGCAAAGAATCTGAAAAGGCTTTATGAAGGATTCATGAAGGTGGCATTTGAGTTGGGCCCTGAAAGATGCACAGCCATTTATGGTTTAAATAGAAATACTGCCACTTCTAGAGAATAGCCTCAATTGGATGAATTTCCATGAATGGAAATATAAAATGCAGTAGTTCTCTGGTGCTATCTGCCATCCAGGCCAAGAGTTCTTGGTAAAAGAGGAAAGAATCCTACATTATTTACTACCATGTGTTATAGGAATAAAAAATGTATGAGTTGCAAAAATTTGATGGCTAAGATTTCTCACTACTAAAATTGAATTGGTTTCCAAACTAGATCCTATCAGACAGGGTGGTCACTTTGCATTTTCTTCCCTACAGTGTTGCCCAGGCAACTATCTCCTCTGATGGAAGACACCATTAGAGCAGTATTTCCAAATGTCTTTTCTGCAGAACATTAGTGCTCTGGAAGAAGAAAAGAATCCATAGACAAATAACTCATCACAATGACAGAGACTACATTCCTTCACAGACACTTAACAATGCTTGTTTGTCTTCTTAAAGAGTCTGCAAAATCTTTCAGAAAAGGAAACTCTTTAGCTTTGGTAAATCTGGTGTTTTTGATCCAATTTTTTAAAAAGCTAAGTTTTCAGGTTGTTATTCATTTATTTAAATAGTTATGCATGGAACAATGCATAGACCTTAAATGTATGATTTAGTAAGTCTTGGTAGGTGTATATACACCTATGTAATCACCATCAAAATTAAGATGTAGAGCTTCCCTATTACCTCTTGCAGAGTTTCCATTGGCCATTGGAAATCACTCTTCTGATTTCTGTTATCATATTTTGTCTCTTCTTTTATTTTATGTAAATTGAATCACACAGAATGAAATCTTTTGTTTTTGCCTTCTTTTGTTCAATAGTTTTTTAAAGATGTGTTCTTCAAATCTTCATATGGTTGTGTATATTTATACATCACTCATTTTTACTGTCAGGAAAGTATTCCATTGTATGAATATACCACAATTTGGTATCCATTCTTCTGGTTGATGAGCATTTGTATTGTCTTCAGTGTTGAATATTATGAAAAAAGTAGTTTTGAATATATTGTGGAACATTTGTGTAGACTCCTGCCTTCATTACCTTGGATAACTACCCGTGAGAGAAGTCGGTAGGTAGATGTTCTATTTTATTCTCTCTAGCAATGTATGAAAGCTCAGTTCTTCCGCATTCTCACCCACATCTGGTGGTGTCAGTCTCTTCAAGCTTATCTACTCTTGAGGGTAAAATGTGATTTTCATTTTCATTTACTCAAAGGTTAATGATCTTGAGCATCTATTCATAGGTGTTCTGGCCATCTATACATCTTCTTCTCTCAGCTGTGTTCTAAGTTTTAAATTGGATTGTATATCTTTTTTATTTCTTTGTAGTGCTAGAGATCCAACACAGGATCTCAAACATACTAGGCAAGCATGCTACCTCTGGGTGATATCTTATTACTTTGTATTAGTTCATTGTATATTGTATATTCTGGATATATATGTGTGTGTGTGTGTGTGTGTGTGTGTCTGTGTGTGTGTGTGTGTCTAGATCTAGATAGATCAAATGTCATTCAAATGACAGGATCTAGATCTAGATCTAGAAATAGGTATAGATCTATATAGATAGATCAAGATTGAGACAGATGTGATTTTGTTGAAAATATCTTTTTCCCTATTGAAATGCATTGGCTCCTTTGACAATAATCATTTGATGATAGTTCATATGTAAGTCTATTTCATTTGTTTCGGATATTCTATTTTCTTTTGATTATCATTATGCCCATAACACTACCATGATAACTGTAGTTTTATACTAGATCTCATATAAGGTAATATAATTATCCCAGTTAATGCTTTTTAAAAAAAGTGTTACTATAAATGTACCTTATTGTAAAAATTAATGGGTTTCACTGTGATATTTCTATACTTGCATATATCCTTGATCATGCTCACCCTCCCTTGTACCCTCTCTTGGCTTCCTCTCTATCCCCCTACCTCCCAGTCCTCTCCCCATTTCCTAAGAGTTCCTCTTCTACTTTCATGGTTTTTGTTTGTTTGTTTAGCTTTGTTTATTTCCATATTTGAGATAAAATATGCAATACATGTCTGGCTTATTTTGCTTAACATGATGTCCTTCAGTTTCATTTATTTTCCTGCAAATGACAGTATTTCATTCTTCTTTATGGCAGAATAATATTCCATAAGATATACACACCATATTTTCATTATCTATTCATCTATTGATGGTCACCTAGACTGATTCTGCAACTTGGCTCCAGTGAATAATGCCACAATAAACATGGATATGCAGGCATAACCATGGTATGCTGACTTTGTTGCCTTCCGATAAATGCCCAGCAGTGGTATAGCTGGGTCGTATGTACTTCTATTTACAGTTTTTTGAGGAACCTCTGTACTGTTTACCATAATGGATATACTAGTTTACATTCCTACCAAGAGGGTATAAGTTCCTTTTTTCCTCACATCTTTTCCAGCATTTATTTATTTTTTATTTTTCTTCTTCCTTTCTCCCCCTCCCCCTTCCTTCCCCTCCCCTCTGCCTGCCTCTTCCTCCTCCTCTTCTTCCTCCTTCTTTTGATTTGGGTGAGTTGGAATCTCAATGCAGTTTTGATTTGCATTTCACTGATAGCTAGAGATATCGAGCATTTTCTTATGTATTTATTGATCCTTGGCACTTCTTCTTTTGAGAAGTGTCTGTTCTTTTTATTGGATTACAAGTTCTTTTTTGTTGAGGTTTTTTAGTTCTTTATATATTCTGAATATTAATCCTCTGTCAGGGAAATAGCTGGCAAAGATATTTTCCACTCTGTAGACTGTCTCTTCACTCTGTTGCTCGTTTCCTTTGCTGTTTAGGAGTTTTTAATATGATATAATCCCATTTGTGAGTTATTGTTTTTGTTCCCTGAGTTATTGCAATCCTACTGAGGAAATCATTGCCTGCACCAGTAGTGGGAAACATCTCCCCTATTATGTATTCTGTTCTTTTTTTGCACTACTGGGGATTGAACCCAGGGTCTTGCATGTAATAGCCAAGTAGTCTACTATTGAACTTCATCCACAGTCCTTCTTATTTTATTTTGAGACAGTGTCTAAGTTGCTGAGGCTGGCCTTAAACTTGTAATTTTCCTGCCTCTGTCTCCTGAGTAGCTGGGATTACAGGCATGGGCCGCTGCACCCAGAGCCATGTAGTCCTACAGTGGGAATGTCAGAGGCTATCAGGAGTTGAGGGTTACCTCCAGTTCTGTTGATGTTAACTCTGTTATGTGAAAGCAGTTGTTACTGGCTATTCCAATTGTGGTCATAAGCTTGGAGGTTTTATCCTCTGTTCAGAAACTGGTGTAGTTCTAGCTGTTTCAAGGGAGAGGCAGGAGCTCTCACCTCCAGTCTTGTCAGCAATGTGTAGCCTGACAGAGTTGGGAGTGACTGACACTGAGGGAGGGCCCTCGTTGGTGTTGTACCCACAACAGTTGTGTTATTTCTGTCTTTTGTTGCTATGGGGTGAGTGAGCAGGAGCAGAACTTCAAATTTCCCTTTGCCATATCTGCTTGGAAATAGGGTGCTTGGGGAAATTTATCCCCCATGTTCTTTAAATTAAGTTCTCTGCCAAGGTTTGAGTGGGACTAGGTTGTGGCTGGGGCAATGTGCAATTTCTCTCAGTTGGATTGGGAGTATAGCTTAGTGGCAGGTCACCAATCCAATGTGCTCAACATGCTGGCTTGATACCCAGCACCACTAACAAAGAGAAGAGAAGAAAGAAATTCTGGATAAAAAATAAAAACAAACCAGAAAAATAATAATAGCAATGCCATCAGCAACCAATAAAAGGTTAATAATATGGAATAAAGTTAAAAGTTCAAAAAAATTAAATAAAAAGGGTTTTTGGACAATAATGAAAAAGTATGAAAAGGGAGAAAAGAGGAAGAAAGAAAAAGAGATTAAAAAGATTAAATATGAAAACCAAGAGAAAATAGAGAATGCAAGCCAAATATCAGCAATAAAAATGTATTAATAAAAATAAAAACTTATTCTTCACTGAGGTGCTCAAATGAGTGAACAAGAGTGGAAACCCACAGCCTTCACCAAGCAGAATCTCTGTCCATGTCTTCTTAGGCTGTGTGCCCCTTGGACTCTGCAAAGGCTGGGGTTATGCCCATCCTCTTCTTTCCTTCTTTGTGGTGCTGGTGTGGCTACTAGTGGGAGAGCTTTGGAGCCTGAGCCAGTTGCAATAAGGCTCAACTACTTCACATGCTAGAAGGAGCGAGGGCAGGCACAGAGCTCCTAGAAACACTTTTTCTCCAGGGCTTTCTGGGTTATGCAATCTGAGAGCAGGATGGAAGCTGATGCCATTCATGGTGTGCCAGGATGCAGACTTCCCAAAGCTCCTCTCTGAGGCTGCTCACTTGAGCAGCTCTGCAATCCTCACCTGTATGCTCCAAAGGGCAGAGAGGGCTAAGGAGTCTCAAAGATCTGTGCTGGGCAAGGGCTGTCAATGTGTTTCTCTTGATCCACTGCCCACGTTTTGGGGTTCTGGTGTTCCCGGTTCTGGTTCCTGTGTGCATGACATGTGACTACTCACTACCTCCAGACTCTGATAACTGACCAGGCAACCACCCATTCCAAAGGGATGCACTTCTTCTCCCCCTTGGGGTGATTCCCAAAGCAGTAAGCTCAGACAAAGGGTTCCCAGTTACAACTCCAGAAGAATATGCTGGAAAGTGTAGAGAATTTCTCCAGAGTTAGTTTACCATGCAAATCTTAGGCCCCTATATTTCTGCAGGGTACTGATCCCTGTGCAAGTGGTGTTCACTGGGAGTCCCCCTTTGTCCTCCTCCCACCTAAAGGGGCACTATGGCTCCCTCTGCCTTGCTTTTGTGCAATTGGTGCTGGGGGGTTCTGTGTCACTCTTTATTCTACTTTACAACATCTCTAGATTTCTCCAAATCTTTGCCCACTGTTGAACACCAACATTTTCCCTCTATCACCCTCTTTAATCAACAGCTACATTTCAGTTGTTTTAATTCTATGTTGTGGAAATATAGGCAAGTGCTGTGTGCCTCCAACACATCATCTTGGAAGGGTCCTTTTTATTTTTGTTTATTTTATAAAATGTGTATTTATTTATTTATTATTTTTTCTATTGGTTCTTTTTAGTTATACATGCCAGTAGAATCTACTTTGATATATTTATACAAACATGGACTATATCTTATTCTAATTAGGATCCCAGTCTTGTGGTTGTACATGATGATGAGATTCACTGTAGCGTATTCATGTAGGAACATAGGAAAGTAATAGCAGATTCATTCCACTGTCTTTCCTATTCCTATCTCCTCTGCTCTTTCCCTTCATTCCCTTTTGTCTAATCTGCTCAACTTCTATTCTTCCCCTCTTGCCCTTATTGTGGGCATATCCTCATATCAGAGAAAATATTTGACCTTTGTATTTTGGGAATTGGCCAATTTCACTTTAGCATAGTTGTCTCCAGATCCATCCATTTACCAGTAAATGTCATAAATCATTCTTTTTTATGCTGAGTAATATTCCATTGTGCATATATATCACAATTTCTTTATCCATTCATTCATTAATGGTCATCTAGATTGGTTCCATAGCTCAGCTATTGGGAATTGAACTGCTATAAACATCGATGTGGCTGTGTCACTGTAGTTGCTATTTTTAACTCCTTTGGATATATACCAAGTAGCGGGATAACTGGGTCAAATGGTGGTTCCATTCCTAGTTTTTTGAGGATTCTCCACACTGATTTCCAGAGTGGTTGCACTAATTTGCAATTTCACCAACAAGGCAATCCCACCAAAGGTATGAGTGTACCCTTTCCCCCACATCTTTGCCAACATTCATCTTAATAATTGTCCTTCTGACTGGAGTGAGATGAAATCTCAGTGTAGTTTTAATTTGCACTTCTCTAATTTCTGTAGAGGTTGAACATTTTTTCATATATTTGCTGACCATTCATTCTCTCTCTCTCTCTTAAAATCCTTTCTTTGCTTTTCCACTTATTTTAGAATTAATCTCATTTAAAAAACTTAAAGTCTATTGGGAAGTTGGTTGGGATTACAGTGAATCTACAAATCAAGTTGGAAGTTTTGATAATCACAATACGGGGTCTCTCAATTCATGAAAATTGTATAACTCTCCATTTGCTTTTTAGACTTTTAAAATTCTCTGTAGTATTTTAAAGGTCTTGAAACAGAACTTTCACATATTCTGCCTAATTTTATACTAAATACTTTAAGGTTTTTACATTATTTTAAATTCAATTTTAAAATTTTACTTTTAAAATACTGAAATAAAATTTTTGTATACTTACCTTCTATTCTATACCCATACTTATTTCACTTAGTAGTTCTGGTAGTTTGTAGCTTTCTATTTATATCAACTTGTCAAATTTGAGTAAAGTAACTGCTTACTTTTCTGTCAAAATATCCTTTATTTCCTTTGTTGCTTATAAAACTGCCTATGTTCCCCAACATAATGTTGAAAAAAAGTGCAGAGATTAGATATCCCTGTTTTGCCAAATCTTAGGAAGAAAATATTCACCACATGCATCATGCTCACCACAGGCTTTCCTTGATGCTCTAGTAACAAATTGTAGATTTTTTCTTTATTTATAGTTTTATGAATTTTTAAAATCCTGAAGGGGCATTGCATTTTGCCAAATGTCTTTTCTACGTCTGTCAGGATGTTTATATAATGGTTCCTAGTTTTTATTATTTACTTAGTAAATTACATTGATTTGTTTTCAAATATTAAACTGATCTGCATTTCTAATAAAAATCAGCTCAATCAAGTTCTGTTGTTCTTTTATGCTACCATGAGATAAAATTTGCCAATATTTTCTCAAGGATTTTGCATGCACATTCATGATAGCTCTTGTGCATGAGTATTTTCTTCCTTCTGTTTGTGCTTTCATTTAATACCAGAGTTATGCAGAACTCACAAAATGCATTGAAAAGTGACATCTCTTTTTGTATTTTCTGAGAGATTTTATGTAACATAGATAATATTATTCCCTGGAATGATAGAGTTCAAACATAAAATCATAGGTCCTAA
>JAJEJO010047448.1:0-15825 GCA_020662805.1 Glaucomys volans
TCTTCAACACTTCTAAGTTGTCTGCAACTCAGTCTCAACAGGCCTACTCACAGTGCTGGGTCATCCATCTGTGGAACCCCATTTCATCTTGCATACAACAAAAGATTGTATACCTGGTGAATCAATAGCTCATCTCAGGAAGTAGCCTTTAAACACATGGTCCTTTCAGGGACTTTCAGATCCAACCCACAGCAGATTATAAATCTGGAAATCAATCTATCGCTTATTTTGTTGACATTATTCATTAGTGTTTTCTGTCCTAACTTGTTAGTTGCATTTTGAGAAGCATTCTTAATGCTGTAATAGAATTTATTAATAAATTTTCATCAATCTACCATTTACTACATTTGAATTGTGTACTGTGTTCTGAACATTGCATTTTGGATAATGGAAATACAGTAGTAAATATGATAAATATTGACCTCCTGACCTTGGAATTTAGAGTCTAGTAGTAATAAGTATCAATTTGATGAATTTGTTGAATATTAGATGATGGTATAATAGGCTTGGAGTGTGTAATCAGAACTACCCTGGTCTATGGAGGCAGGGATGGCTTCCCTGAAAAAGCTTTGAGTTGAGAAGTGATGAATAACTAGGACTTGGAGAAATAATGAAATGATAATCTGTCAGATACCTGGATCTACCCAACTAGATCAGATTGAGAGAAATCTAAGCACTCTTAGATGCTTTCTTTTCTTTAGTAAGCTAAGATATAAGTCATTTCATCCTTCTGCCACAGCATTGCTCAAATATGTAGATCAAACACTGAGTTTGCAATGTGGATGAGTCTTGAAAGTTTTAGAATAAATGATAGAAACAAGACACAAAAAACCCCACAGATATAATTCAATTTTTATGAAATTTCTAGAATATACAAATACATAAAGACTTAAATAATTAAGAGATTTCCAGGTGGTGGAGAGGGGGAATGAATGGGGAGCTAATGTTACTAGTTATTGAATTTCTTTGAAGGGACTGAAAAATAACCTTGAATCAAGTAGTTGGGGTTTTACAAACCTTTAATAAAATAACATTTAGTAGGGGTTGTGACTCAGTGGCAGAGCACTTGCCCTGCATGTGTGAGGACTGGGTTCAATTCTCAGCACCACATATAAATAAATGAATAAAATAAAGGTTAAAAAATTTACATTTAATAAATAATTTCGTAAATTCAATGTGGTTATGACATTTTATGACCATAAAGTGATTATTCTTCCTGAAGTTACAATAGGCCCACAGACATCATGCACAGACCTGTAACCTGATATGAGAAGGCCCAAGAACCACAGTTTCTTCAGACATGGGAATTTACCAATGAATTCTCATTTTTTTTCTATTTTCATTTTTTTACTTTTTTTTCACTTTTTTATTTATTTATTTATTTTTCTAGTACCATGGAATGAACCCAGGGCCTCCCACAAGCTAGGCAAGAGCTCTACTACTGGGCTACACACTTCCCCTCCCCCCTCTTAAAATCTCCCTAAAATTCCCATTCTGGCTTCAAAACATGAAGTCCTCTTGTGTTGGCATCCTGTGTAGCTAGGATTTTAGGCATGTCACACCATGCACAGGAAAACCTCACTATTTACCTTTGAAGTTGTTCAGCATGTACAGTATTCCAGCGATTTGCAATGAAGGGAGCTTTGGGTTCACTGGCTGGGCTTTTTCTCTGCACCAATTTGATCCTGTAAAGAATGACATCAGTTATAGTTGCAAAAGAAAGGTTAACCACAAAATCATTACACAAGAACCACTTTTCATATATATATTTCATATATATTTCATCAGAATTCTCCCATTTTGGTGAATTAGGTATACATTTCATTCAACACTCTCAGGGATATAAGATGTTATTTTTTCTAAATTTAATGTATTAAAATCCACTCGTTGGTTTATATTCAAAGACCTAGCATACTAGAATGACTTAGCCACATCAATGTTTATAGCAGCTCAATTCACGATAGCTAAACTCTGGAACCAACCTAGATGCCCTTCAACAGATGAGTGGATAAAGAAAATGTGGTACTTATACACAATGGAATATTACTCAGCCTTAAAGATAAATGACATTATGGCATTTGCAGTTAAATGAATGGAACTGGAGAATATCATGCTAAGTGAAATAAGCTAATCCCCAAAAACCAAAGGATGAGTGTTTTCTCTGATAAGTGGATGCTGATCCATAGTGGGGGGTGGGTAGGGAAGAATGAAAGAACTTTGGATTATGAAAAGGGGAATGCAGAGAGGGATGGGGCAGTGGGGATGGGAAGGACTGTAGAAAGAGACAGACATTATTACCCTATATACATCCATAAAAAATTGTTCAAAATTAAAAATATTCAAATCCCCTTCTTCTTTCAGGCACTATTAACTTTAAAAAATCATTGAGTGTCATTTCCTCCATCTACTCCTCACTCCACCTTGAGTAATATAAAGATCTTGAGTGTCTTACAAAAGCCAAAGTTCAGGCAAAGCCTTTGGTACTTCAGTTCACAGAAGGCACCAATGATATAGTCATTGGTTCCTAAGGAGGAATGTTCCTTGAACAAGAAGCTATGACCATCTCTGCCCATTGAGGGAATCTAATACAGTCTGGCAGCCCTGATCCTGAGGGTTCTCAGGCAGCCCATCCCCTCTGAGTTTTGCCCACACATGGGGTGACCTGTGATGGAACAGGATCTGGGATCTGCTCATTGCTACTCATGGGAATGAAGTCCCCTCCCCTTCATATCCTTGGGGGATATTACTCTTTCTTGTCTTTTCAAACTTCTACCTTACTAGAATAGGATCCTTCTCTGTGATACCTTAGGAAGATCTTCTTATCAAGGTTTGTTTTCTTATCAAGGCTGGGCTGGAGAGGATAGAATGAATGGGTGAAATTAAGGCCAGCATACCACATCATTCCTAAGTATATTTGAATTCATCCACATAAGAAAAAACTTTCTGAGTTCAATGAATATATTGCCTCAGAGCCTCTATTCAAATAAAATATTAAATAACCTCAAAAAAAGATGTTAATAACTGAAAACATAAACATTCGCTTCTTCAAAAAGAAAACAATTTTCTCATAAATGATAAATCATTTCTATAAAACTCACCTTTCAAATATGTCCTTAAGTCCTAAAAGGAAAAAAAGAAAAAGATAATGTTAACAACGAGAATACTGTCCTTCTGCATCCTCTCTGGTATTCTGGTACTCTGGGTTTTTTTTTTTTTTTTTTTCTTTTTTTTTTTTTTTTTCTTTTTGGAACTTTTGTGTTTCTTATTCCCCTCTGAGAAATCACCTGAGACTAGATTAATAACAAAGCCCAAACTAAACATGAAAGACAACCTTGGTGTGCACTGAGATTGGGGCTTAGAAAGGGTCGTGCAGTGATGCAACCGGACCTAGGTACCCGTGCCACTCATCTCCCAGTCTGATTCCCAAGGACAGATCTGACCATGTCTGACAATTAAACTAAACAGTCAGCTACTTGAAACATAGTGCATTGAAATTGCAAATTCTGTACATCTTGCTTAGGAGAGGAGCAAGGTCTCAGTTGCTTTTGTGCAGGATAACAGAGAGTGATGATGGATTTGAGAAACAAATCGAGTATTTCCTCAACAAAGTTAACCTTCCTATGACCACTGAGTTTTTAGATGATTTCTCTGTGGGAACAGTACGCTTGATAGCAAAAAACATTTTGTCTTGTGTTATCTTCTAAAAGGCTTAAAAACTCCTAAGCTTACCAGAATATATTAGGAACAATTGATTGGACAAGGATGAGTATGAAGGAACTCGTGTCACTCTGCTGAGCATAGTGGTCTCTGCAGGCAACACTGCCCACACAAGGATTCCTGTTTCTGAGGATGGACATCCCCTGCTCACCTGGAGCAACTCCATGTCAGGCTTGTGGCACATCTCAGTCAGCTCCCTGTACATTTCCTTCAGCCTTTCTCTGTGTTGAGTCATTCTGAATTCACTCTCCCTGAGTTGTTGGAAAATCTCCTCTGCTTCTCTACCTAGTGTCACTAGTTGAAATTGCTCCTCCTCAAAGAGAAACTGATGCAACATCTGATACTGAACTTGAATCATGTTCTTCCTTAAAGTCACATATTCCTGCAGAGATAATCATTTAAAAGTATTGCATGTCCTTACTCCCAACAGAAAATGCAAAACTTCAAGTATTATCGTCTTAGAATCAACTAAGTACTTCAATACTTCCTGTCTCACACCTGCAAAGAGTCTTAAATGTGTGCTAATCCTGTCTCCTGCCCTTTCTCAGTTTCTTGCCTCTCTCCTGTTTAAATCAAGACCTCTGAGGGTTCCCAGGCTATCTCCCTTTGAGGTTTCTCCAGAAATCTTATGCATTATTTCCTCTTTCACCTGAATCTTCTCCCTTTTCTTTCGTTCCTTTATCTGATTCTTCTAAATAGGTTAAAGTATTTACATATACACAGTGTTATACATTTTTAAAAACACTCCACTTTGCCCATAGTAGAATTCTGTTTCCCTTCTCTCCTTCAAAACTAAGTAATTCTGTACTGTCTTATCCTCAGTGTCTGGGAAGATTTATCCAACCTTCTTTGTTGGACAAGGAATGCCATTCATTACTCATTCACCCCATATACTAGCATTCTACACATTAGCATGTGTTGGCCAGTACACTTGTAATATTTCCAGACATCACTGCTTTTTCTGAGAGGAAAACACCATCCTTCAGAGATAACTCAAATTTAGCTGACAGCATCATTTCATTCTGCATAAAAACAAATAAAACCTTCTCCTATTTACCATAAAGGACTGTGATTTGCTAACTTCCTCATTTAGATTATCTTGCATCTCCTGAGCCATTTTCCATAAAGGATCCATTTTCTTTAGAAGTTTCTCCTGCAAATAACCATAGGCTTTAGTGATAGGGATGATAGTCTTATAGATTTCATTCTTATGAGTATTGGGAAAAATAGTGGTTGGGAGAACAGTAATGGAGTTAGAAGAGAGTCATATTTTTACAAATTAGTCTAACTTGATCCTACTATTTGGGATATCTGAGGCAACTGAAACATGAGAGTTTGAAGGAAGTCTATAGATAATACAGGCAGTTTTAGAATAGCTCACTATGAAAGTGTCCAGTCTGCAGTAAAAGAAACCCATGTTTTTAGTGCTAGCCATCTGCTCTACTGCTGCCCCAATTTCACATATTTGGACAATACATTTATTTTTACTTTTTTTTTCGTATTGGAGATTGAACCCAAGGTATATCACATGTGGTAGGTAATCATCTACCACTAAGCTATATACCCAGCCCCTTAAAAAATAAAAATAATATGACAGGGTCTTGTTAAGGTGCCCAGCTTGGTCTCAATCTTGGGATCCTCCTGCCTCAGCTTGCTGAATAGATAGGATCATTGGCACAGCCACCATGCCCTATTATTTGGACAATGTTTCTAGTGGAATATTTTAGGGGAACACTCAAGAGCATTCAATGTAGTAATGATTATAGTGCTAAACTGTTGAACATTTAAAGGGTACAGATACATCTTGAGATTTACACTGAAACAGCACCACTCCCACCATCTGCCTCATTATCATGCATCCTCATCTTTCTCTATGATCTGCACCCTGCAGCTTCTAAGTTACTCCACAGCCATCACTCACCCTGTACTCCTCTGCTGCCCATGACACTGGGCTGTGGCTGTGAGCAGCATGTTCTGGAGATTCAGAGCAGGGTGCACAGAGCAGGCTCTTGTCGACAGGGCAGAAGAGCCCCTTTTCCTCCCTATGTGCTGTGCAGAGCTGCTCCCCAGAGCTGCAGTCCAGGAGAGGTCTGGCTTCTCTGGCGACGGAAGTCACCTTGTTGAGGACAATGTTGGTCCTGAAGTCTGTCTTTTCTGTTATTTCCCTGTACTTGGGGAAGCACCTTGGCATTTGGGCTTCCTCCCTGCCGGGGTCCAGCCCTAGCACAAAGGGTCGTGGTGCTCTCTGGTGATTGGGATGGTGTCGGTGAGGTGGAGAACAAAGCAACACAGACTCAGTGATCTGAGGCTAAGTTGTGTTCTAACTTTATTTTTTCCACACACCATTTTTATATGTTAGCTTCTGGCATGAGTACAATATCTTGAGGCCACATGAAAGGAAACTGACACAAACTACAAGACAACAGGCAAAACATATTAGCAGATTAAATATTATCAACTCTTCATAATATTTTTAAGTATTCTTCTATATAATCTTTAACTAGTTCTACTTTCTATATTACTGGTAACATCGTGCACAGAAGTCATTTCTATGAACAACATATAAGCTTACACTATTGTGGTTAATAATTAGTTTAGTAGGAACAATAGCTCTTGCTAGATTACACCTCCTGCTTTTGCCCAGTAAGCATTAACTTGTCTTGCCCAAGAAAGCTGTTTAGAGCAACTAAGCAAACACCAGCATTTTACATGAGCTTTCCATGTACATTTTTCAATATAATATACTTGATGCCAACCAAGGTGTACTCTTCCAGTGGGAGATAAAGGGGGTCTAAATCTAAGGGACCAGAAGCTGGTTTCCTAGGAGGATACCATAGTTCTCCATTAACCAAGTAAGCATTACCAAATGATGTCTGAATTGTGGGACTATTTTTCTAGCCTTCACAACTTTGTTTGTGACTTGTTTGTCTGGAGTTAAGGTGGGAACAACGTGTCTTTCTGCCCTAGGTCATCTAGGAGTAGTCACCATCCGCAGTGACATTTAGCATAAGTTGCTGGAAATGAGCATAGCATTCTTTCCAAGTTATACTTTTATCACCCCAGAACAAGGGCCTTTCTTGGTTATATCCAGTATAATTAGATGTTTGATTCTTGTGTTATAAATCCCCTAAGACCCTAGAATTCCCAGAAATCCAATATAATATTATTCCCAAGCATAGGCAAATTAAAGAAGACAACAGGAAACAGCGGCCCCAATTCCCAGGAAGATGAGACCTTGCAAACATCTTTGTAACTCAGTGGAATCCTTGTTGAGCACTGAGGGGACTGAAGAGGGCGCAGCACCTCCCAGCAGAGGCAGAGGCAGGGTCGGCAAAAGCTGTGCCCACAGTCTATGGTGACCAGGTCTAAGAAATAGTTCATGCAAATTGAGCATGTGAGTTCACTCTGGAATTATTGGAAGGCATGCGAACCCATGTTTCTGAAAATAAAATATACAGAGAGAGGGGGTGAGAGGAAAAAGGGGGAGGGGAGAAAGTTATTCTTCTGTCTTGATGAAGGAATAAGAAATTTGAAAGAGCTTTGAACGAACGGTCCTGCTTGTTCACTTGAGTTCTACTTAACCTTTAACTTCCTGCTGAACAAACCTCGATATGGAAAATATAGACATGCTGAGTTCATTGTATGACACAAATGACAAAATGAGATGAGCATGATCTTTATTTTAAAAAAGCAACTTTCTCAACCATGGGCAAGTTTAATACAGGGACAAAAAGGAAAGATTAAGATGAGTCCAAAATTACTTACAGTAGCTGATCACTCCGAGTGCTCATATAAAATATGTCTCTTTTTCTCTGACACTGTAACTGTAACAAACATAGAGAAAGTTAGTATTCATGCCAAATTTCTGTGCTGGCTCTCAACCCACAGGTGTACTTTTCTTAAAGAAAATTAAAAATTTTAAGTTTAATTCATTCGAAGATGACTTAATTTAATCAGTGTTGGGTTCAAGTTCCAAATCTTGAAATTACTGTTGAGTTTATACTTCTAATCATAATTGAACAATTTCTTTCAAAAAGTATCATGTAAGCAGGGTGTATTGATGCATGCCTCTTACCCTAGCTACTCAGGAGGCTGAGGCAGGAGCATTGAAATTATGAGGCCACCCTCAGTATTTTATGGAGATCCTGTCTCAAAATAAAAAATAAAAAATGGTTGGGGATATAACTCAGTTGTAGAGTAACCCTGTGTTCAATTCCCAGTAAAAATAAATAAATAAATAAATACAGGTTTCAAAATTTCAAAATTAAAAATAAATGTAAGACTGGGTACATAATCACTGGTAGAGCATTTGTCTAGTATGTGTCAGGTCCTGAGTTTTAGCCCCAGTACTGAAAAGGACAAACAAAAGGAAAAAATTCCTGTTACTTCTCATTAAAAAATAATTTTTCCCAGAATCAGTTTTGACCATCAGAATGCCTTCATATATTAAGATGATGAATATTCATACTTCAGTAATAATCAGTAACAATTAATCCATTGTTATTTTGAAGAAATCATCAGGAGAGCCCAGTGCTATTGCACATGCCTACTACTGGGGAGACTGAGGCAGGAGGAAACTAAGTTTGTGGCCAGTCTGGGCACCTTAGTGAGAGCATTTCAAAACAAAAAATTTGGGATTGTAGGTGAGTGGTAGATCATCCCTGGGTTCAATTCCCAATACCCCCCCCCAAAAAAAAATTACAGAGAAAGAATAAATTAACAATGGTAATAATGTGCTTTGCTCTCCCTACTTGAGTTTAGAGACTAACTTTCGGTTTGGGGATGTAGTTAATGAAGCATGATCAAATTCATCTTAACTTCTTTTATTTTTCTCTAGTGATCAAAGTTCTCTAGTGACCATGTTCCCACATCTTGGAGACTTCTACAAGTTTGTTTCATCTATTGGAATACTTTTCAAATCCAGTTTGCAAATTCAAGGTTTGGAAGAGACAGGAAGTAGAACCTTCACATCAAAAGTTTTATAAATTTATATATTATACTTCTAAGTTGATGTGTATAAAGACTATTACATGCATACAATACACTGAATGTTTTAAGTATTTTATGGTTTCCAAAATTGATAAAACTACAGAAATATTTCATTTAAGACCTGCAAAGTCTAATAAAACACAAGGTAATAGAATCAAAATTACTTAAATCACTTAACAGAAGCCAATATTTTACAAACGCTCTGGTTATATATATTTTAACCAGGAAAAAACCAAGTAGGTTTTTTACTTGGAGAAAACCCAAAATTCAAAAAGTAAACTTAAACTATTTTTATGAGAGAAAGTAAGCTTGAAACGCTTTTCCCTAAATTCCCAACTCACCAGAGTCAGCTATGGGAGACCTCAGGTCTGGAAGTTCTGGAAGATTCCTCAGCATCACTGTGAGCAGTAACTCTCACTTCTCAAAAGTTCAGCAGCTGAAAATTCAGTCTGCTCCTTAGAGGTAGAGGCATGCTCCAGATAAGTGTCCTCCTTAAATACCTGGGGCTCACCTCAGACCACAATCACTGTAGGTCTACCTCTTCTGAAAGTGGTGGAAATGACTTATTAGATCACACTGATTAGGTTTATGAAATAGAGTAAACAATTCTGATGAGGTTTGGGGTTCAATGCAAGAAAGGTCACATGACTTAGTTTTTGCAGAGACATTTTAACTGAAACAATTATTTCATTAAATAATACTTTGTTCTACAACCAACAACCTCACAATTTAAAAAATTTGCTTTCTTCCTCTGCTATTTTTAAATTTTGAAATGTCTGATTTATTTTTATTTCTTGCTTTTCATTTTTTTCTTCTTTTTCTTTTTTTTTCTTCCACTGAGCTACATCTACCACCCTTTTATTTATTTATTATTTATTTATTTTTATTTTTCATTTTATTTTGAGACAGGGTCTTGCTATTTTGCTTAGGGTCTTGCTAAATTGCTGAAATTGGCCTTGAATTTGTAACCCTCCCACCTCAGTCTCCCAAATCACTAGGATTACAAGTGCATGCCAACACATCTGGCTATTTTTTCATTTTAGATATTTCATTCCTCCCTCAAAAAATGCTCACTGAAGACTTCTTTTTTGTTTGTTTGTTTTAAGTGAGAACAATGTTCTAAGAATTGGGAATGAAAGTATAGTGAATGAAAATAGATACTCCCAGTTCTGCCAAAAAAATAGAGCAGTGAATGAACTGCAATGGTGGTTCGTGCTAATTGGGAGGCTGATGGATATGGATTGCAAGTTGGAGATCAGTCTAGGAAATTTAGGGAGACCCTGATTCAAGATAAAATGAAAAGGCTAGAGATGTAGCTCAGTGGTAAAGGATTCTTGTTTAGCGTGAATTTAATGCCTGCATTTAATCCCCCGTACGGAAATTAGAAGGGAAAATAAAAAACAAAATGAACCTCCCCATTAAAGGCATTTAGAATCTCTCTTGCAACTAGAGGTCACAGGTTGACCACTACAATATTCTTTCTTTCTTTATGTTATACCTACCGAGCTTGTACAGGAGCTACCAATGTCAGATAAAGAAATTTCAAAAAAATTACCAGGAGGAATTTGAATACATTCAACAAGAATTGGATTTTAAAAAGAAATACTGACTTGGGTGGGATCACACCCACACCCTCAATGATTCCCATCCACATGGGAGGCTGCAGCAGGAGGATCCCAAGTAGAAGGCCAGCCTGGGTAACCTGGTGAGAACCTCTCTCAAAATAATAATAAAAAGAGATCCCTGCAGTGTAACATAGAGGTAGAACACTTGCCTTCCATGTGTGAGAACTTGGGTTTAATTCCCAGCACTGAAAAAAAAGTTTGGCACGGTGGTGGCAGGCATTTGACCTCACCTATGGAATGCAGCTCAGTGGTAAAGCACCTGCCTAACTTGCTGAAGACCTTGGATATTTTTCCCAACACCACCAAAAGTATTAAGGAATAGAGTCTCCTCAAACCTACAAAACAGTTTAGATAAATTTTTTCTACTCAACTTTTAACAAATGTTTAGTTTAAAAAAGGCAGATTTGTGGCAGAATTTAGTTAAGGACTTTCTTTCATTATAAACTGGTATCGAGTTTGTCAGTGGGATAGATGTAAATGTTAAAGTTCTCTCACCTTGGGTTTCTTTGGCATGTTCCAAAAATGTGTTTCTGTAAAATCAAAGTGCCATAGGAAATTTCAAAGAGAAAAATTAACCCTTATTCAGAAGGACAGATTTTTTTAAAGTTGCAGATAGGGAAAATATGTTCATACACATATATGTCTATAGTCATATAGTACTAAGAATGATGAAGCAATGTAAATCAGGGTGTTAGAAGTCTAATGAATGATTCTACTTCAGTGTTTTTCTCAATTTTTTTGGTGTTTTTTGTTTGTGTTTTGGGTACTGGGAGCTGAACCCAGGGGTGCTTTATCACTGAGCTATATCCCCAGTCCATTAAAATTATTTATTTTGAGACAGGGTCTCATTAGGTTGCTTGAAGCCTCACAAAATTGCTAAGTCTGACTTCCAACTTGCAATCCTCCTACCTCAGCCTCTTGATTCGCTGGAATTACAGGCATGGAGCACCATGCACACCACTGGTCCTCAGTCTTAAGGAACACATTGGTTGCAGCTTATTGGAGACGGAAACGATTAATTAGAAGCTTAGCAAAGTGTTTCTATACTTGATTTTCTGAAATAAGTCCAAGAAGTAGTCACATTACTGGGTAAACAA
This sequence comes from Glaucomys volans, assembly GCA_020662805.1. Classification (NCBI taxonomy): domain Eukaryota; kingdom Metazoa; phylum Chordata; class Mammalia; order Rodentia; family Sciuridae; genus Glaucomys; species Glaucomys volans. The sequence continues at coordinate 11,429 of JAJEJO010047448.1, forward strand.
TTTATTTCCCAAGCTTAATTTATTTTTTATTTAATTTTTCTTTTTTAAGTTTAATTTCTCGTCTTTTTAAAGCTTAATTTCTTTATTCAAAAATTACCACCTCAGAAATGTTCTGAGTATTAAATGCACCAGGATTAATGCATTACCTGGAACAGAGTATGTAACTCATAAATGTTTAGCTGTCTTTAAGACAGCAAAATCCTCAAATATTTTAAAAGTCATTTACTTACAGACACAAAATTTGTTATACTTTGTATAATCAATTTATGACAGAGCATTAGAGCAAAGTTCTTAGTTGATCCTGGCAACAGAGACCTCTGGAGATGGTGTTGTGAGGCTATTTATTGAATGTAGTCATTCTTTTGTGGTTATGAATCTGAATCTTCTCATACAAAGAATCTGTGCTACAGTGAAAAACTGTTGCTGGTGTGGGTAGGCTTCCCATTTACATCTTCTCCAGAGGGAGAAAAGACAATCAAAGCACCCGAGGGCAAAGAATTATGATCTGATGTAACAAAGATGTAGGGTGCTCTGAGTGAGGCACTGGTCTCAGGATTGGTAGAGTTGGCCTTGGTGGAGAATCAATAGCCTTGATTGGCAGTTGGTTAGGGAACTTATGTCAAAGTACTCTAATAATGCTTAACCTAGACCCACTGGCACTTATTTCGTCAGTATCTATGGAGGAGAGAACATTAAGCACAGCATTTTTTCAGTTTAGCTACACTAAGAAGGTTACATATCATGAGTCAGGGCAGCCATGATGCAGTAAAAACTTCTGTTTTCTTCTTCTCTAATTTTTGGCTTGGTATATGATAGCATCCTGCATTGATGATCATGATAATATTTAGACCTTTTCCTTATCTAAAAAATGTAGTTTAAGATTATTTTATCATTGCACGTTATCTCTCCCTGTCTCTTCCTCTTACTTTTCATACAAAATCTCAGGTTTCCTTTAGTCTTGGATCAGAATCATTTTGCTTCTCTTGAGTCAGATTTATTTTTTTGACCTTTATTTTATTCATTTATTTATATGTGGTGCTGAGAATTCAAACCAGTGCCTCACACATACTAGGCAAGTGCTCTACCACTGAGCCACATCCCCAGCTACAGATTTATTTTTATCTGAAAGTCGAGGTCTCATCTTCAAGAAGGTTATGGATAAAGAGAATGTAGACTATTTGTACAATGGAATACTATTAAATCATGAAAAGAAGGAAATCCTATCATTTATTATCTCACTTACCTGTGGAATCTATTAAAGCAGTTTTGTAGAACTAAAGATGTGAATGGTGGTTATCAAGTGCTGGAAATTTGGAGAAGAAGATGGGAGTGTGGGTGATGTTGGATAAAGTTTACACAATCCCAGTTAGGAGGAATAAATTCAACAGATCTATCGTCCAACATGGTAACTATATTTAATAACAATATATTGTGTGTTTGGAAAATACTATGGCAGTAGATGTCAAATATATTTATTTATTTATTTTTATTTTTACACATGGCATTTTGATTCATTGTACACAGACGGGGTATGTTTTCGTTTCTATGGTTGTACATGATGTAGGTTAACACCATTTGTGTAATTATACATGTACATGGATAATGATGTCTGTCTCATTTCACTATCTTTCCTACCCCTTCCTCTCCCCCCTTATTTATTTATTTATTTATTTATTTATTTATTTATACATACATACATACATACATACATACAAGGGATTGAATCCAGTGGTGCTTTAGCACTGAGCAACATCCTCAGCCCTTTGATTTTTTTTTTCTTGAGTCACCATCTCCCTGAGTTGCTTAGGGCCTCACTAAATTGATGAGGCTGGCTTTGATCTTTTGATCTAGTCTCACCTTCTTGAGCTGCTGGGATTACAGACATGCACCACCTGGTGAATGGTAAGTACTCTAATCACAAAATAGCTATGGGAGTTTATGCATAGATTAATTTAATAGACTTAGTGATTCCACAATGTGTATGTACTTCAAAGTATGGTGTACATAAGTATATATCTTTTATCTGTCAATTACAAATATAAAAATAAATTTAAAAAGCTTTGTGAAATAAATTATGTAATATTGTGCTGCAATTATTTTAAAAAAATGTGAGAGTGTCTCACTATGTTGCTCATGCTAACGTACAATTCCTATGCTCAATTGAACTAGAAAGAGGCCCACACCATGGTACCCACTCTATATGGCTCTTAAAAATGTTAATGTTTAGTCATGACAGCCCCTGTTTATAATCCAGTTCCTCTGGAAGTTGAGGCAGGAGGATCACACAGTCCTGGCCAGTCTCATTAACTTAGGCACTAAGTAATTCAAGAGACCCTGTCTCAAAAGAAAGTAGAAAAAGTTCTGGGAACATGTCTCACTGGTTAAGTACTCCTGGATTCAATTGCCAGGACCAAAACTAAATTTAAAAATACAAAAATAAATTCTGTGTTTGTTCTAAGAAGTGTATTACCCCCTCAAATTACATGATTAAATTCATATCTACTAGAGATTGATATTTTAATGTGGGAAGCTTGCACTGTAATTGGAGACATTTTGTTAGCCTGTGTTTTATTCAATGACTAATAAATTGGAATGCATTCTTTCAGTCCTATTTATTAACAGCATGTGCTAGCCATCAAGGACAGACCATGAAGAAAGCAGGCTACTCTGGGAAAGCTAACTGCTCTCTTGAAAGCTAAAATCTACTTCTAGAGCAAGACATTGAGTAGATACCTAAGGAGTAATCACATACTTTCAATAAGGTTGAGTGTTATGAAGGAAAAACTGGTCACTGTGGTCCTAAATACTGAATAGTGTACCCAGACGACTCTATGAAAGAAAAATCTGACCTTAGAAATAAGACATGATTAGGGTGTGGTGGGGAGGGATAATTAAGTGGGAGAAAGTGTACCTTTAAATGACTTCAGGAAACCATTGAGGCTAGAGTAAGCCTGATACAAGAGTGGGATAAAATAAGTATATAAAGATAGGCACCAGTCAGAATATTCAGGATCACGGGCATCCCAGCAAGTCTTTTAGTTTTGAATACATTTTCCTGACTGTTTCGTCTATATAAAAATGATTTGTTGATACATAAAAACAACCAAGAAGACAACACAGCCTACTTAAAGACTGAGATACTTTAATATTTAAAGACGTCGTAGAAAGCAAAGACTTAATTAAGATGGGCAATGGAAATGAAAAAAAAAATTCTAAACACATGCAAATATACTCCGTCAGAAGCATGAAAGGAATCGGAATTTTCAAACAAACTGAGCAGAGTGGGGAGGAGAGTGCGACGAATGGGCTCAGGCGTCGAGGTGAGGGTCGAGGGCAGGCAGAACTCGAGTCCCTCTGGCGGACCCAGAATGTGGAGCACCTACATTGCAACAACTGAGGTGACGCCACAACCAAGGCTATGCGAGCCCAAGCGAGCCCAAGCGATCCCGAGCGCTGCAAGCTTCAGGTCGGTGAACCCGGGAGAGGTCGCTGCAGCGCCTCTGGACTGCTCTTCTTAGTTAGAGCTCCAGAAGGAAATTCATTAAGGAGCAGCCCCAAATTAGCACACAATGCTGTGTGAAAGTATGGACATGACATGAGAAAACGAAATGGTCAAACCAAATTATTGTCCATTGTGTGCTTCTCCCATCCACCCGCCCATAACTTCTAGCCAATCTTGGTTTCAGGGTCTCTGGTTCCGAGATTTCCTGGAAAAAAATAACAGATCAGGGTTTGGTGAGAACATTGCCAATTTTATTCTTATTTGTGTGGTGGCAGTAGATATCTGTGAAGAGTTCAAAGGAAAGTGAAACAAACCTGAACTTCCTCTCTCTCCAATAATCAGCTCTCAGATGCATCTTGGAAGAGTCTTGTGCAGATTTTCTCAGGGAACTGTGGTCCTTATTTCTCTGGGCAGAATTAAAGCTTTGAACACTGTAAATGGACCATTCATTGTTTAACCCCAAACAATGCAGGAACATATCTAGATTTTACTCTGCAATTACACAACAACCAGAAACTAATCATCAACATTTTGTAAAACACTGGAAAAAAATAATAAAATTAAATATTTTTACTCTCATCACCCCTACAGCAACTTTATAAATACTTTGGGAAAATACATAGTTTGTTTTTTCCTTCTTCCTTTTCTGTTTTTTTTTTAAATTTTATCTTCTTCATTTTAAAACAAGGGGTGCTTTACCACTGAACTACATTCCCAGCCCTTTATTATTTCATTATTTTTTTTAAAAATTCAATTTAATCTGGCTTTTAATTTTGTTTTTTGGTCCTGGGATTTGAATCCAGGGGCACTTAACCATTGAGCCTTATCACCAGCTTTCTTTCTTTCTCTTTCTTTCTTTCTTTCTTTCTTTCTTTCTTTCTTTCTTTCTTTCTTT
>JAJEJO010047448.1:15835-88894 GCA_020662805.1 Glaucomys volans
TTTCTTTCTTTCTTTCTTTCTTTCTTTCTTTCTTTCTTTCTTTCTTTTCATTTATTTTAAAATGTTAAGACAGGTCTAGCTAAATTTCCTAGGTCCTCACTGAATTGCTGAGGCTAGCCTAAAATTTGTGGTTCTCCTACCTCAAGCTCTTGAGTGGCTGGAATTACAGAAACAGGCCACCACTCTGGGCCCAGACAGTATTTTCTTTAAAAATATAGACTTTTGTACTTTATTGAGGAGAAAATGGTGCTAGAAAAATTGATTAAGAATTGGAAATAAAGCCCTTGGGCTTAACAATTATGGGCTCCCAGAGTGCAGCTGTGCTTTTAGAATCCAAGATCATTTCTAGAAAGCATAGTTGTCAATACTTACCAGACCATGAATTTGATATGTACATGTAGGTATATTGAAAAATTAAAAGATCAGGTAAGAATTCTCATCTCTTTTAAAACCCTTACATTCCCACAGCAGAATCTTGGTGCGAAGTACACCAGGAAAGAGAGGCACCCAGACTTAAAGATCAAGTTTGGTAGAGAAGGAATATGAATTATTCCTTTTTAAAATACCATTTCTCAAAATCAATCAATAAATAAACTATTTATCGTTGTTTCCCATTGTTGTTTTCCTTTTGTTATTTTTATACCCGATGAAAATAGGATCATCTAAGCCCTTCAGGTAAAGCCAAAAAAACCCTTTATTTTTAGCTGGCCATCGATGACCACCTTTACACCTAAAAGCGGTGTGCCAGCATTTATAGAGAGGGGAAGGGATTAGGGTGGGGTTGGGAAGGGATTAGGATGGGACTGACTCTCTCTCTCCCCTGATGGCACTTGAGAATCCTTTTGGGGAGTATAACATTATAATGTTGCCCAAACCTCGGTCCTTGTCCCTGATGTCAATCCAATAACCAGGAGACAGTTTTCAGAAAAAGGAAGAAGAAGCCTTATCGCTTTGCTAGCAAAGGAGAAATGCAGGGACTCCTCTCCCAAAGGCTGTTATTCTACCCATCAGTAGGAACAGGGGGTTTAGAGGTGATACAAAGGCTACATTCCATGTGTTTTCTGTTGGAGTTGTAGTTCACTTGTTAATTTGTGAGATAGTCATTTCTGAGATCTGATGCCATCCTCAAAGTGTGAATTACTTCCTTCCTATGGTGGGTGTGTACTCAGAGACAGATAACTCTGCCTAGGACGGGAAGAAAGGTAATCCTATTTCCCCTGAGATTAGGGAGGGGTGAGATTAGGGAGGAGCAGGGTGAAAGGAAGAGAAAGAACGTATATTCAAAGCATTCAAAGGGGACCACTGTTACAAGAATAAGCAAATTACAGCTGTCTGTCACAATGGTGTATGCCTGCGATTCCAATACTCTGGAGGTTACGTCAGGAGAATCCCAAGTTCAAGACCAGCTGGAGCAGTTGAGATTATCAAAAAATAAAAAAATCATAATAATTATTTATTAATTGATTAAAATAAATAATTACAATGTAAATTATGAACTAAGCTGACCCAGAAAATTCCCTGAGCTATGATTTCTTGGCATTTCTTCCCTGTACCTCTTAGGTGAGTCAGGCAGTGCCAAGCAGAATTCTTGCACTTGCTGGATGCCTTGGGAAAACTGATCTGGAATGTGAAGCCTAGAGAAATCTCCAGTGTGGAGTGGGATCAAAGAAATACTTAGATTAAAATAAAAATAAATCAATAACTGTATCACTGTCTACAGGACAAGATATAATTAATGCAAAACAAAAACTTCGAGCAAAACATTTCTAAATTTTCTAAAAGCTAGTTAAAAGTATAGATTGATGACATCTCTTTTCTAACATTTTATAAACAAAAATAAAAATATTGCAATAAGTTACATGTAAAGTTGATATTTGAAGGTTCAATTGTAAAATGAGGGGTTTTTGATTAGAGGAAGTTTATAGATGATTGTTACAAAGATTAGCCAAGGTGTTAAATCAATCTCTATTTTGGACGAACCTAATCACCCATTCAAGCATCTGCCCCAAGCTCCAAGAAATACAATCACTTGGAAAAAGTGGGTGTGGTTTCAGGGGCAATAAAAGGAAACCATCAGGAGCCAAACTCTTTATTCTCCAAAATCCACACAGTGCCTTTGGAACTGGCTGGGAGATTTCTCGAGTCTGCCACTGCAACACAGTGGCCTTGATCCCTTCGGAGACATCACATTACTACTTCTGCAGCAAGAATTGGTGAGCCACAAGCATATTTCTTAGGTGAGTGTGCACAAGAGTAACTCTTGCTACTATGTTGAATCAAAGCAAGCAAATGTGTGAATGTTAATTATCAGCCAACTTAACTTATTTTCTGTGAAATGATGTAATTTACTTACTTAGAAATGATTAGACTGCTATTTTGTTGTCTTGTTAAATACCTTGGAATTAATTTGATGATTAATTTTACTTCAATAATTTATGTATTCTATTGATGTTCCTATGTATTAAAGGAACCAATTAACATCCTCACCAAAGTGTTTAATAGTTTCTTTTGCTCACATCCTTACCAGAATTTATTGTTATGTTTTGTATTTTTGATGATTGTCATTCTCATTGAAGTGAGACAATGCAGTTTTTCTTTTTCTTTTTTTTTCTTTTTTTTTTTTTTTTTTTTTTTTGCGGTGCTGGGGATTGAACCCAGGGCCTTGTGCTTGCAAGGCAAGCACTCTACCAACTGAGCTATATCCCCAGCCCGACAATGCAATTTTGATTTGTATTTTTCTAAGGGGTAAAGATATTAAACATTTGTTTCTTTCCTTTTGTATTGTGAAAGATGGGGAAGTAGTAGAGATTGAACATGGGGGTGTTTTACCGCTGAGTTACATCCTCAGACCTTTTTATTTTTCATTTTGAGACAGGGTCTCACCAAGTTGCTGAGGGCCTACTAAGTTGCTGAAGCTGTTCTTAAATTTGCCATCTTCTTGCCTCAGTTCCTCCAGTCTCTGGAATTACAGGTGTGCACACTGAGCATTTTTTTCATATGATTGTCCACCATTTGTTCTTCTTTTGGAATTCTATCTGTTCAGTTCATTTGCCCATTTATTAACTGGGTTATTGGCTTTTATAGTGCTCAGTTTTTTGAGTTCTTTATGTTCTGGATATTAATCCTCTCTCAGAAGAGAAGCTGACAAAGATTTTCTCCTGCTGTGTAGTTTCTCTTTGCTCTGTTGTTTCCTTGCTGTGCAGAAAGTTTTTAATTTGATGCCATCCCATTTATTGATTTTTGTTCTTATTTTCTGAGCTATGGAGGTTCAATTCAGTAAATCTGATTTGGCAAAACACATTCTGCCTGAAAGCACTGCTTGTTTCCTGGTGCCAATGAAGACAATCATGTGTTTTCAATGTGAAGGGTATTTGGTAATAGTTTTAAGGACTTGCTAGGTATACCTATTAGTTATAATTTGTGTGCATTTTGTTTTATTACAGGAGTATTGGTAATAAAAATAGGAGGGCATTACATCAGATTATTGTATTCCTGTCAGTAGATTGTAGCTAAAATGTGATCCAATTTGTAATGTTAAGTTTAATCATTAGCCCTTATGCATTTTGAAATTATTTTGGGGTAGTGGATTTTGGTTGAAATAATGATGATGATAATAATAATAATAATAATAATAATAATATCAAAGGTGATATTTAAATAAAATAACTAAAGTAAAAGTTCAGTAGGAGGACCATATTATTATTATTTTTTATGGTGCTGGGAAACAAACCCAGGGCCTCTGCCATGCTGAACAAGAATCAACCACTGAGCTTAGTCCCTAGCCCTCACATGCCTTTTTCTAGAGCAATTACTGGCAGGGAGCATTATGGTTGATGTTAAGAGCATTCAGAATCCACACTAGAAAACTGTAAATTGGGTCAAACATCCATGGTGAAAGCTGTTTGGAGGGATGTCACATCTCCATAAAACTAAGGTTCTTTCTTTATTTAAAAAAAAAAAAAAAGCTGATTTTTTTGGGGGGAGCAGGGTGGACCAGGGATTGAACTCAGGGGCACTCAACCACTGAGTCACATCCCCAGCCCTATTTTGTATTTTATTTAGAGATGGGGTCTCACTGAGTTGCTTAGAACTTTGCTTTTGCTAAAGCTAGCTTTGCACTCCATATCCTCCAGCTCCCAAGCCCCTGGGATTACAGGCATGGGCCACCTTGCCTGGTTAAAAAAGGCAGTTTTATAACTTCATTTGAAATCAGCAGTTCTCATCCACATTGTCTGTAGGTTTCTGAATGTGACAACTGGGACGAAGGCTACAAAGTATAATGCTTGTTTGTTGAATCTTCATCCTCGTATGTAGTCTGGACAATTAAACATGGATACAAATATGGGACATTCTGTGGTCTTGTTTTCTACAGAACTTTGCTGAGCCTGGTATCCATGCACATATCTCGAGTCCCCGTCTCCTTCATAGCAAATTTCTGCATCTTGAGTGCCCAAGGTACATGCCTTGAAGCCCACTCCCTGGATGGGCCTGTGATTGCTGATGGGACATTCTTTGGTCACCACTTCCTTGATGGAAGAACTGCCCTTCCCCTCACCACTTTTTGTGGAAGTCATTCTGCCTGGGCCCAAGTTGGAAAGGAAGAGCACTAGGGATTATAAGGTTCTGTTTTATGCATGAGAGAAAAAATAGGATGGGGACGCTGATGACTAGGGAAGCAATAATGCTTTCTACAGATTTTGAGAGCTCTCTTTGTGCCTCAGGTTTCTGTTTGTCTCATATGCAAATTAAAGCCTATTCGTCTCTAACATAGGCTTATTATTGGGGCATAACTTGAGTAAAATCTTGCTTAGTTATGTGTCTTTTCAGGATAGAAAAATAAAATTGTTCTGATTCTTTTCCCTTAAAAAATAAGGAAAAAAATGAACTCAGACATCCTGCAAGCCTTCCAGAGAGAACTCACCTGCTCCATCTGCCTGAACTACCTTATGGACCCTGTCACCATGGGCTGTGGGCACAGCTTTTGTCTTCCATGTCTCTATCTTTTTTGGGAAGAAACCCAGACTCCTGCCTCTTGCCCTGTGTGCAGGGAGCCATCACAGCAAAGACACTTCAAGACCAATATTCTTTTGAAGAATCTGGTATCTATTGCCAGACAGGCCAGTCCCAAGCATTTCCTGAACTCTAAGGAATGCATGTGTGTTACCCATAAAGAGAGAAAGATCTTTTGTGAGGAGGACAAGAATCTGCTGTGTTTGCTCTGCTCCAACTCTGAGGAGCACAGGGCTCACAGACACTCTCTCATTGAGGAGGCTGCTGAGGAATACCGGGTAAGTGCTGCTTCAGAGGGCACTGTGAAAGCTAGAGGGCAGGATGACTAAGATTATAAGACACAAGAATCAACATTCTTTTACTGAGTGCCACTTAAGGTATAGGTGTCAGTGATAAATTTGTGAATGAAATATGTGAGCACATCTGCCTTAATGGAACGTGTGAGAGTGATGAAGCTAATTTATTATAGCATATTATAATAAATTTATTGTATGGCATCCGGATTAGGGAACCTTATAGCTCTCATGATCATAAAGAGTTTTCAAGATAACAAAACTAAATGTTCTGCTGGATGTGGTGGTGCACACCTGCAATCCCAGCTACTCACGAGACTGAGGTAGGAGGATAGTTAGTTGGAGGATGGCTTGGGAAATTTATACCCTATCTCTAAACACAATAATAATAACTTTTAAAGTGGCTCCATGGTACAGCACATTCCTAGCATTCAGGAGGCTCTGAATTCAATTGCTAGCACAGTTGGCAGGGGAGTGGTACTACAAATTCAAAAGGCTTCTATGTAGGATACAGTGCATTGGAACTCACAAAACATTAGTGTCAGCAGATCTAAATTGTGAAGCAAATTGCCACATACCTAAAAAATAACTATACTTATGTATTGCCTATTTCCCTAGGAAAATGGTTTTATTACATTATGCGATTCCATAGTCTGAATCTCCTAAACCTGAAAATTGCACATACCAAGCAGGGAAATGCCATCCTTCTGTTCCCCCTCAAACTTTTTTTTTTAATCTATATTTACTTGAAATTCTCCATCATTGTGGGTCTGAAACCACAATCTACTTGCTTGTCTAGTGCTCAAATTTTGTTCCTTTATAGGAGAAGTTCCTCAAACAAATGAGATCTTTTTGGAAAAAGATCCAAGAAAACAAGGAAAATCTAAAAGAGGAGAACAGAAAAATTGACCAATGGGTTGTAAGTATGAAGTCTGTTTCCCTCAGAATCAACTTAAGACAGGAAGGGTAGAAATTTATCAATTCATCATGTGAATTGGAATCATCAAAGGATTTTAGGAAGATCTTTCTTGATGGCTTCTACTTGTAGGAGTACTATGCAATGCCGCTGCTCAGGGAGAATGGTTGGACTAGGGAGAAGGGAAGTTTGATGTTATTGACTTCTTTACTAACAGAAATAAAAGTGTTGCATACAACTATGAATCATCCATAAATTTCAATGGATGGTATGTAACCTTTCAGATTTGAGCACAAACACATATAGGAATTATCATTGAAAAACTTTATTTGCAGTTGTTTCAGGAACTCATGAAGTAGATGAGTTTCAGGGAGGACAGATCTGGCTATTAATATAGTTAATAAAGAGTGAAAAATAAATGAAGGAAAGAGAATAATGAATTAATAGTTTATCAGAAGCAGAAGGACATGAATTTGTGTATGTAGCTTATTAGTATATGACATTGTCAAAATGCATAGATGATGTTAAAGGGGAGGAGGATAAAGTGGTCCTGGTATTTGATATGAGAAATCCACATCCTTGCAGTGGTATGTGCATCTGCACAGAGAGGCTACCAAGGCAGCTTATCAGATGCTGCATCCAGGTGTCCATGAGGAAGAAAAAGAACATTTGGAGACACTTATAAAGGACCGCAGAATGACTGTTCAGCAACTTAAGAAAAGCAAAGCCAAAATGCTTCGACAGAGGAAACAATTAAAGAAAGTCTATAAGGAGCTAATGAAAATGTGCCATAAACCAGATGTGGAACTGCTCCAGGTAAGGACTGAGGACATGATTGAAAATATTTTTTGTCTTGATCACGTTATTTGGTACCAACTATATTTCTCTATGTATCCTGTGTGTTTGGTGGGATCTTCCTCATTTGCAAATAATAGACTCACTGTAACCTTTATGTTCATGTAGCAAGCAAGTTTTATTAAATTGTGATTGTAGGTTTCTCCGGCTATGTTTCCTTCTAAAAATATCCTTTTGTAGGTTACTAAATTAAAAAATAGAAAGAACCATTTACTCATGTACATTCCATTTTTGTCTCCAGTTGAGCAACATGAAGAAATTTGAAAATAGCTAACATTTATTACATTCTTTGTTGATTTGAATGTCCTTAGTCCAACTAGCCCCTAGCTCATGACACTTTGTGGACAATGTCTGCAAAAGACCCCTGTGCAGACAACTGCTGGTTTGCAGCAATGCATTGTCACTCTCAGGGTTCTGAATTTAGCAAGAGTTTAGATTTTGCCTGTTTTAACTTTATGGAAGAAAATTAATTTACATGGAGGGTTGTGGTGGTGGTTGTAGTGTTTTTTAACTTTCTCGAATACAAAAACTGGATGGGTACAAGAGCTAATTCTGATGAAGTTTAAGCTTTTCTCTCTTTTTGTTTTTCTTTACAGGATTTAGAAGACATGTTGGCAATGTAAGTTTGGCTTTCATTGAAATCTGAGGAGTCATGAAGTCTGAATACTGAGATGTTTCTGACAACAAAGGGGGTGCTTAAAGAGATTGTGTACCTTTTCCCTATGTGTTTGTGTTTTACTGAGTATGATTTCTTGTTCCCTCTTTTATCAAAACTTAGCTTTTCCATCCCAGTGGTTGAGGGGTATATTTATTGCTAAACTTAAGTAGAGGTTTCTAAAGACAGCTATCTATGATTTTAGATTTCAAGTCAAACATATTGAGGTGCATGGAATAATTATAACCAGCTGATAAGTGAGAGAAATAGGAAAGAAAAAGAATAAGAAAGATTCCTTAAGAGTAGAACAATCCTGAGCTGCACACCGTGAATCATGCCTGTCATCCCAGTGACTCAGGAGACTGAGGCATGAGGATCACCAAGTTCAAAGACAGCATCAGCAACTTATTGGGATCCTATCTCAGTAAAAAATAAAAAATGACTGGGGATGTGCTCAGCACCCTAGGGTTCAATCCTTGGTGGAATGATCCCCCATGGTTATGTAGTTACACTAAATGTCAATGTTAGGTCAACTTTTAAGTAATGTAGTCACCTTTACGTGATATAGGCAGCTTTAGGAGAAAAACAACTTGTACATTAACACACCTTGAAAGTCCTTTCCTTTTTTTAGCTAAAAATTTTTGGAGAAATTTACAAAGAATCAGCCATGATAAGCAAGATCACTTAGCCATTCTAAGTTTTCCTTTTAGACTCATTAGAATGGGCGAGACCTGTTTGTGTCTGCCTTTTTAACTGTTAACATCTGTCATTTTAACCTTTTACCATGTGCTCTATAATCTCCACTTGAGCATGCCAAGGAATCCTGCACTTGAGCATGCCAAGGAGTATATGCCATCTTTTTATCTTGAACTATGATCCTTAATTAAGCATGCTCAGAAAGGTACATATTTTGGCCAGACGCAGTAGTGTAATCCCAGCAGTTTGGAGGCTGAGGTTGCAATTCAGAAGGATGGCCAGTTTGAGGCCAGCCTCAGCAACTTAATGAGACCCTGTCTGAAAATATAAAGGGTTGTATGTGGCAAAGTGCCCTGGGTTCAATTCAAGGTATGAAAAAGAGAGAGAGAGAGAGAGAAAATGAGAGAGAAAGTACTGAGAAATGTACATCTTTTCTTTTTTCTTAATGGGGATTGAAATCGGGGGCCTCATTCATGCCAGACAATTTCACTGAGCAATGTCCCAGGTCCACAAATGTACATCCTAATGCAATGGCCCCCAAAGAGAATATGTACAGCCTCAGCAGAATAAAGTCTCCAAACTTGCTTTCCTTGGAGAGAGCATTGCTGTTCAGACAATCCCCATATTCTCCTTACTCCCTATCAGATATAAATATTTCTCCATTCTTTTATATTCTGGTGTACTCCTTGGCTTCACACTTAGCAAAATGCAAACCCTTTTTATTAGGTTTCATTAGAATATGATTTTGATGAAGACATTTCCATTGAGTAGTTATGTCTTTCTTTATACACTGTTTGAAACCAGCATTGATGAAGTCTTTGGTGCCAGAAAGATGAATTTAATTTTTTTCCTTGCAGGTGTGAGTTGGTGCTACTGAACACACCCCAGCCTGTGAGGCCACAGCTCAGGGCTCAAACCATCACTGGACTGATAGACAGACTTAAACATTTCCAAGGTGAGTGTCAGTCTGTTTGAGGGACAACTGCACTGTGCCCTTCAATGATAGTTTTCTATGTGGGTATATTCCCTCTTTATTGATCTTGCAGCTAGTAAAAGGGAACAGCCTGTGACTAAGAATGGAAACCACATTTAGTGATATACATACCCTATGTTAGTCTGGAACAAAGTAAAGAAAAAGAAAACCTAGATGAAAGCTGGTGTAATGTCATTAAACCCTGTCATAAAACTGATAATTAGGAAAAGGAAAGAAAAAGATTCACTAAGCCCTAGAAACATCGTCACATACAAATATCAGTTGTTCACTGAGCCACACTAATGGATTCAAATCAAGACATTTCAATTTCAACTGCAATTAATTATGGTGATGGGTTTATTGATTTTACATTTAAAAATGCTTTCCTTTAATGTTTCTCAGTAACTTGAATTTTTAATACATTACACTTGATATAATGCACACAACACAAACATAAAAGAACAAATGGACAGAATAATTTATGAACAGTAATAAAGTAAGTTGCCAGTTAGTGAGACAGTAAAGGGAACTCCATGGTAGACCTAAACCTGACGGGTTAGCTTAGCAGAAAAAGACTAGGGCTCAGATGGAACCAAGTGTAAAAGGCAGAAAATTCTTAGTGGGAAAATAATTATGTAATATTTATATTTTCTCAAATATAAACTTGCTTTCTTAACTAGAATATTATAATATCCCTGTTATAATGATAACATTTATTTTGGTTTTGTTTTCTTTTTTCCTTAAGAATCAGTAATGAAGTTTAGTTATATTGCTATGGACTTGAGAATGCTCAGGTCTCCATATTTTCAAGTGTCAAGAAAAATAACCAGCAGAAGTAAGATTTGTAAAGCCTGAATTTTTAGGAATATATTCCCCTGCAGTTAGGAAATATTCAGATTTACTGGTAGCCCTTGATTCTGATATCGTTCTAGGCAGAGCTGTTACACTAATCCTTGCTCATTTTTTTCTGTAAATCTCTAAATAGACTCTCTCATCTCATATGAATTAAAAAAAAAAAAAACAGCAGATTTTGGCTAAAATGTTCTATTCTTTTCACAGTGAACTTCTCCTTCCTTAATGAAGTAAACAGCCGCAATATGGTGCTGTTTGATGATGTGAGAAGGCTGGTGTTTGGAGAAGACAATGAAGCTGAATCTTTGAATTCTGACAGATCAAACTACTTTGCTGCATGGGGAGATCAGGCCTTTGCTTCTGGGAAATATTACTGGGAGCTGGATGTGAGTGACTCTTGGGACTGGGCTGTTGGAGTCTGTAGGGATTCTGTGGTAAGGAAGAACCACACCCTGACTGAATTTCAGGACATGTTTCTCCTTTTATGTGTGAAGGAGGATAAACATTTCAGTCTCTTGAGTACCTCCCCGATATTTTCTCTGTATATAGAGAGACCTCTGGGCTGTGTTGGTGTGTTCCTAGATTTTCAAAGTGAAACTGTGAGTTTTTTGAATGCTGCTAAGAGTTCCCTTATATGGAGATCTCCTGCTGGGTCCCTGAATTTCCCTGTCAGGCCATTTTTTTTCCACAGGTCACACATAATTAGGGATAATTCAGGAACCTGACTTCTCTGCCTGGGAACTCCAAATTTGAGGGACCACTTCTCACTTGAAGCAAAGGAATAATACTGTAGCTGTCTTTTTCCTCTACCTTAATGTAACCTCATTTTATTAAATATGAAGATAGGATGCAATGTAAAATTTTGTTGGCTCAATTTTCCTTTAATAAAGATCATCTTTAGTGACCCATTACCTATAATATAGGGTGTGGTTGTTTCAGTGCATTGTGATCTCTGTGTGATTCCAAATACATGGGTTCATGATTCCAAATGAAGATCTAATGCAGGAACACAAGAGTTTGTACATGTAGACAGATCTAGCTGTCTATAATGCAACCATCAGCTTGAAATCTCCCTCTTGACCTAATAAGTGCTACAAATCAGTTCATGCCAAGGGGGGGAAGGTAGTGTAGCAGTGCGCATGGGTGTATGTTAAAATCATATTGGGCACATAATTTTTTATGTGTAGTTTAATGAGCTGAGTCTGTAGCTCAGTAGGACAACATTTGTCTGGCTTTCAGGGTTTGATTTCTAGCAGGGGTGTGGATGTGGGGGGATTTAAGATTCATGATCATCCCCCAGGGCATGAGGCATAAGATGGGAGGATAGAAAAACAGAATGCAAACTTGTCGTCCTTACTGACTTTTCCA
Source organism: Glaucomys volans (assembly GCA_020662805.1). Classification (NCBI taxonomy): domain Eukaryota; kingdom Metazoa; phylum Chordata; class Mammalia; order Rodentia; family Sciuridae; genus Glaucomys; species Glaucomys volans. Next base: position 27,454 of record JAJEJO010047448.1, read on the forward strand.
TCTTGCCATCATACAATACTCCATTGATTTTTTATTGTTTCATATAATAGGTAATGATATATTCATTGATATATTCCTGCCATCAAATGTTCTTCCGAAATGTATTATAGAAACTAACAAATGTTTGTTATTAAAAAATTAAAATGTAAACTTGTTAGACATTGCTGTCTACCATACTTGGGAATGAGTATTCATCACGTAGCCTTGAAGTTACTTACATTCACTTTGCCACAGTTTCATTACTTATCAGTCCTGGTAAAAACTTAAGGCATCTACATTTCTTGAACATTTATTATGTGACTTGCATAGAGATGTGCCCTGTATGACACAAATACAAAAACACTTATGCTGGGCTTGTCTTGTTGGAGCTCGCCTGTAGTCCCAGTGACTTGAGAGGCTGAGGCAGTAAGGTTGCTAGTTCAAGACCAGCTTTATCAACTTAGTGAGGTCCTAAGCAACTTATCAGGACCCTGTATCAAAAGTAAATAAGGGTTGGGGATATAGCTCAATAGTAAAGTGCCCTGGATTTGATACCCAGTACCAAACCAAACAAAAAACAAAACAAGAAAACCACCCATACTGCAATAATCATGAAGAAGAAACTGAGCCAGGAGGAATTTAAGAGATTTAAAAGAAGGTGCTGGTCTCCAAATGAGCCTTACCTTTGGGATCTGTGTGTTCCCTCTCAGGTGAATCAGCTTAAATGATAGACCAACATTCATTCCAATGACTGTGAGGTGAGATAAAATAATGCAAGTAGAGTTCACCCTAGTACCTAACAGAGTATCCAAAAATAAATATTTGTCCCAAATATTAAAATATTATTAATAGAAATGTTTCACGACTTTAGCTTTTTAAATTTTTAATTATTTTTCAGTTGATGATTGACCTTTATTTATTTACTTATATGTGGTGCTGAGAATGGAACCCAATGCCTCTGCCACTACTGCTACCACTTAGTCACAACCCCAGCCCTACTTTAGTTTTCTTGATATGCATTTCTTCCCTCCTTTCTACCATTGGCTTATCTGCAACTTCAAGGGCTACCAGCAAGCCCAGTCTACCTTCTTTATTTTTCGTAGAAGTAGTTGCAACCTACCCTGGTAATAAGATGGAATTTATGCAGTTTCTTACATGTTCATACTCATGTATTCTTAACATTGACAGTAGCTTCATTACTACATTTCAATTGTGTGCACAAAAAAAGGGACTTAAAGTTAGTTTATATTTTTCATATAAAGTATTTATGAAAATGCCTGCTTTAGGCTGAACATGAATCATTACCGTCTTAAATCTATAGTCTTTACTATTACATTTCTCACATTAGAACAAAAGCATAGTGTATGTACATATTATGCTAGCTTGAGGAAGGTTTCCAAAATGTTGCTACCATAATCGGACGGAAAAATATTAGAGGATGATATCAACAGAAGGCAAGAAATAGATTTCCAGATTCCCATGTTAAGGAGGGTCCATTTATTCTGAATTCAACATTATTATATCTTATTTTGTGCTGTAAGGTTGATTTTGAAATTTCCCCAGGAATGAAAAATATATACCAGTAGAATATGAAGATCTCTAGTGATAAGGAAGCATAAAATTGGACTTAGAATGAAGAAGATGGACAAGAATTCAATTGACATATTATTAAATCACTTACTAAGCCTAAGATGATATAAATCTCCTTTATTGTGGCAAACACAAAATACTTCTACATTTCAAAGACTTATACAAATGAAAGAGAACACATATTTTTATAATCAATGAGATATCTATGTCTATTTAATAAAGAAAGAAAACATCTATGCTGGGGGTATAACCATGAAAAAAAAGAATGATTTGTGAAGAAGTTGTATCATTTGTAATATGTTCAATTCCACCAAACTGAGGGTTCTCTCTCTCTCTCTCTCTCTCTCTCTCTTTCTCCCTGTTGTTCTTAAGAATTGAACTCAGAGGGTCCTTTACCCCTGCATCACATTCCCAGCCCTTTTTATTTTTTGAGACAAGGTCTCAAGTTGCTTTGAGCCTCACTAAGCTGCTGAGACTGGCCTCAAACTTGTGCTCCTCCTGCCTCAGTCTCTCAAGCTGCTGGGATTACAGGTGTGAGCACATGTCCTGAGGGTTTGTTTCTCCCAGATACTCAGTATAATGTGAAGCCCCTCATGGGATCCGTTAGGGCACTGGCCAATCTGCCTTAAGACAGAAGCCAATTTTAAAGGAATTGGACAGAGTGTTCTTCTCACCACTTCCTCCAAATAGAGGAGATGCTCAAAAGGATGATTTTCAACAACTGGATTTTTATCTGTGTATGCAAAAAAGGGCAATTTGTTGCCATTTGCCATCCAGTAGGAAAGCTGAAAAATATCCTGAGCAAATATCCAGGCCTGACTTAGGAAAATAACTTGGTGTTTTCCACAGCACGCCTGCTTCCATCCTACAGGTTCAAACTTATCCTTATGGCACAAAAAGCTGCAAGATATGTTTGGGTATGCTGGATACACAATGATAGGGGTTTTGTTTATTTCAAAGAAAAAATTAAATAATAGGCACAATAGAATAAGTACTCAAGAGTTCATGTTCAGTGAAAGTAAGGTAATCTTGCTTTTCTTCTTTTTTTTTCTTTTTATTTCAGGCATTGAACCAAGGAGCTCTTAACCTCTGGACCACAGCCCTAGTCCTTTTTCTTTTTTCTGTTGAGACTGGATCTCACCAAGTTGTTGAGGGTCTCACTACTTTGCTGAGGCTGCTTTGAACTTGTGATCCTCTTGCCTCAGCCTCTCGAGTGGCTGGGATGTGTGCTGCTGTGTGTGTGTACAGGTGTGTACTGCTATGCCCAGCTGAAAGTAATTTAAAAAAAAAAATTTTTTTTAGTTGTTGATGGACTTTATTTTATTCATTTATTTATATGTGGTGCTGAGAATCAAACCCAGTGCCTCGCCCTTGCTAGGCAAGTGCTCTACCACTGAGCCACAATCCCAGCCCACGCAATGTAATCTTTAATCAGTGTTGTGAGGATAGTTTGAGTAGCAGCCAGGACTGAGCACAATTCAAGAGTCAGCAAACTCTGCTTTTCAACCTCGTTGATGTTTCCTCAGTTATTGTCTAAGTGAGGGTCATATGGAAGGAGCAACTTACTTGATTTTAATCGCTTAAATGGATGACTAAAACAGAAAAAATTTTCCAAATTATGAAAGTACTTACCAGAATGTTCCTTTATTCTTATTGTTTGTACCAACCAGATTCCACAGTTGGCTCTCTCTCCTCCTCCTCCCATTCATTTTATGCAATCCTTTATTAGCTAAGTGTTTTAGTAAATTTATCCCTCACTGTAACCAAAATATCTCACAAGAACTACTTAGAGGAGGAAAAGTTTATTTGAGGCTCACAGTTTGGTTTCAGAGGTCTCAATCCATAGATGGCTGATTCCATTGCTCTAGGCTAGGAGTGAGGCAGCACTTCATGATGGAAGGGCTCAGCAGAGGGAAGTTGCTCCCCTTGCGGGGTCAAGAAGCCACAACACTAAAAGAGGATTTTTATTACTAGTGTTTCTTTTTTTCTATGGGGGGGTGGTGCTCAGGACTGAACGCAGGAGCCTTTACTACTGATCTGCCTCTCTAGTCCTTTATTATTCTAATTTTTTAAAATTTTGAGATAAGGGAGGGTTTGGAGGGTTCTTGCTAAGATGTCCAGGCTGGCCATGAACTTGCCTTTCTCCTGCTTCAGCCTCCCAAGTCACTGGGATTATAGGCATGCCCCATCATGCCCAGAAATCACTACCTTTTTCTGACTAGTTGTTTCTATCTAAGTGAACTCAGATTATGTAATTTCACACTCTGAGACTCCAGTCAAACACTCCTTTCCATTTCCCCTAACATTCCCAAGTACTTGACACTAAAATTTCAATAAGCAACAGCCACTGCACCCTAAATATCATCTTGTCAATGCTAATATTTTGCCTGTTTTTCAAAGAAATTACATAGCTAATATTCTTATTTAACATTTATTTACTTATACAAATATGCAAAATTAGGTAATATGGACATTTATGTTGTGCCTTTGATTTTGGAAGAGTAGAAAATTATGTATCTATTTGGTAAATTAAAAAAAAAATTAGTCGCATATGGACAAATACATCTATTTATTTATTTATTTTTAGAATTGAACCCAGTGCCTCAAACATGCTATAAGCAAGTTTTGTACCATGGATCCACAACCCAAACCCTATTTGGTAAATTTTTAGAGCCATTATAAGAAGACTTTCCTATAGTAACGATGCTTTAGAAAAGACTTAATTTCATTTGCTTATTTAACATTTTTGTGGTATTAGAGATTAAACGCAGGGTACTCTATCACTGAGCTACATCCACAGTCCTTTCTATTTTTTTATTTTGAGACAGGGTTGGCCTCGATTTTGTGATCTTCCTGTAATGGAGTTCTTTCACCTCAGCTTCACTCAGTCGCTGGGGTAACGGCGCAGTGCCAATGCCAGGCACCAGGAACTGGTGAATAAACCAGAGAGTTGCGAGCTCTTTGTTAGTTCGTTTATTTAGGGAATGTTTCATCCTTAAGTGGATAGTTAGTTTATTACTTGTTTACACTCATGCTAATCAGGGTTTGGAACTGTGCCCAATCAGGTAGCATATAGGTATGCAAAGTAAGGATTGCACCTCGTCCAATCACGTTTCCACTAATGTCTACCTGTGTCTTTACTCGGGGTCCAATCTGGACCCCCTAAGGTTACCCTGGCAACAGATATGCTAATTATGGGGAAGTGGTCAGCTCCACTGGCCTGCTGCAGTGGAAAGCTCCTTCCTGCAGGTTTTCCTGTCAGGCATGCATGAATGTAGGTCCCCCTTACACATTCAAGGCATTCACTGCTGCCAGCCAAGTGCCAGGGGTTTCTCCCACATTCCTGTTTCAAATTCCCAGTCATTGGCACCACAAGCATGCACCACTATACCCAGCTTGTTACATTTACTCTATCTCTCAGTTTTGAAGAAGAATGTTAGAATTATTACAACCTGGAACATACAATAGAGAAGTGAAATCAAGGCAAGAAGACTGGAATTCCTGTCAATTACATCAAATCTACAAGGCCCTCCTTGTTGTTTATTCATTTATTTCTTTTTATCTTTCGGCAGAAGTTTAATTCTTCATAGAAATACGAAAATAACTCATGTGGAGAACATAGAGTGTGTTGAGTTTTAACAAAGCAGATGAAATTGTAAAACAGAGAGTTACAAATTTAAAAAAAAATTGACCATGATACAGTGCTGAGAAAGTCCTAGCATGAAGGACATACAGTGAAAACAGACCATCAAGGAACTAATTGAATTGGTAAATATAGAAGTTGAAAGGAAACTGTGCAGCAAAATTAAGCGAAGGAATGATAATGGCATGAATGGAGTGCTTGCCCTGAGTCCTCCATGTTACCAGCAGTATCCAGTTTATTGTTCCAACTGTGGCTGAGGAGACTGTGGACTTAGAGGAATGTCTTCCCACTGTCTGCTGTCATCTGTCCTTTGATTCATTGCTAATGACCAGTGATCCAGGATTATGTGTTCATGTTATTAGATGATGGAAACTGCACTGCATTCGCATCAGAAAATGTTATTTTGACTTCCAGTTAAACTACTGGTAGTGTGTGTGTAATTGGGGTCTAATTTCTTCACTTCTCTTTGTTTTTTTTCTTTATATCTGTGGTTATGTCTGTTAAATGAAATTCATGGGAGGCCATTGATTTGGACTGAACTCCCAACTAAGCCTAACAGAAGGAAAAAAAAAAAAAAAAAGAGTAGTTTGCTTATGAGAGAAAACATATCCCTTGATCTCTGTTTGATTTATTTTGCCTAACTAATGGACTCTACTTCCATCCAATTTCCTACGAATGACATTTTAGTTTTTCTTTATGGACAAATAAAACACCATTGTGCGTATATCCATTTCTTTTATCCATACATCTGTTGGTGGACACCTAATTTGGCTCCATAGTTTAGCTATTGTGAATTGTGCTGCTGTACAGTACCTATGTCACTGTAGTATGCTGACTTTAAATCTTTTGGATATATCCTGAGGAGTGGTGCAGCTGGGTCATACTGTGGATCCATTCCTATTCTTTTGTGTCTCTACTGAACTGTGTGTGTGTGTGCTTGACTTACCCATAAGTAAACATTCATTTCCTAATGCAATGGGGGTTTGTCAGATATCTGCATTTCTATCCATATTCTGCTTTTCATTTTGAGTTTGTTGGTCAAGTGTCTATATATTTAGAATCAGAATATCTTATTGGATTGACCATTTTCATTTATGTAGTATCCTTTTAAAACCAATGTTTTATGATACTAGAGATTGAATCCAGATGTTTATGCATGCTTGAGAACACTATCCCACTGACTTATACCCTTAACTCTTTTTATTTTATTTTGAAACAGGGTCTCAATCAATTGCCCCGGCTTTTTCAAACTTTACATCCTCCTGCCTCAGCCTCCCTAGTACCTGGATTCCAAGACCAGGTAGACTTTTTCACATAATGTTTTAGCTGGGAGAAAGCCAGAAATGTTGCTTTCTTCATATTTTCTAGTCTCTTTTATTTTCAAATTTCCCTTATCAAAGTGCTTTAGTGTCTTTTCTATGCAATAAATTGCCATTTATTTCTTTTTGGTCTGATATGAAAATCATGTCTTAACTGGTATATTTAATCTATATTAATTCTATTTATTATCAATTTAACTTTTAAAGTAAATTGGTCCTTTATCAATTAATTTTTTATCTTTTTTGTTGGTCCTGGGGGTTGGATCTTGGGGTATTCTATCCCTGACATACATTCCCAATCATCTTTTTTCTTATGTTGAGACAGATCTTACTAGGTTGATGGTTGGCCCCAATCTTCCAGAACTTCTTTTTCAGCCTCCTGAATCCCTAGGATTTCAGAGGTGGACCACATTGCTTGCCCCCCCTTTTTTTTTTTTGAGTGGTAACATCAATCAAGAAAAGCAGATGCCCTTCAGTGGATGAATGGATAAAGAAACTGTGGTATATATACACAATGGAATATTACTCAGCTATAAGGAAGAATAAAATTATGACATTTGTAGGTAAATGGATGATGTTGGAAACTGTTATGCTAAGTGAGATCAGCCAATCACATAAATCCAAAAGCCGAATGGTCTCTCTGATAAAGGAATGATGATGCATAATGTGGGGGAGAAAGATGGCAAGAATGGAGGAAAGATAGCTAGCATAGAGGGAAGGGAGGGGTGGGGGCGGGTGGGGGGTAAAATTAATAACAGGGTGTGTGACAGATACCATTGCCCTGTGTACATGCATGAACGCACAGATGGTGTGACTCTACTTTGTGTACAACCAGTGAAACAATAGCTGTACTCCATTTGTGTTCAATAAAAAAAAAAAAAAAAAAAAGGAAAGCACACTTTCATGTCTATTTCCCTTTTCAAGGAACCATTATGCTCTTATATTTTAAAATGTACATTTTAATAATTAACATATCTATTAGTTTTCTTTGCTTTGATCTTCAGTTATATTTTTTCCAAATAAACTTTAAGGCATTTGATCATTTTTGTTTCACACATTTTGTGCATCCTTTGAATCTATTTGTTCTTATTTGAATGCTTCCAACAGAAGTACTGAAATATCTTTTTGTAGCAAATTTCACACCTAGCATACTTGAGGATATATTCACTATTCCCTCACATTTGAATGTTATTTGGTGAAATTTGTGATTCCTGGTGCCATGTTTACTTTTAATAATTTAAACACTACTCCATTTTCTATTGGCAAGGTAGTGACACTATGTCAAAGTTTGATGCTAATTTAATTCTCATTCTTTCACAATAATCTCTTTTTTTCCTCTGGAAGTTTGTGTACAGTTCTTGCTGCCTTGATATTCTTATATTACACCACAATATTTCTACCTCTTTCTTTTGATACCACGGATTGACATTAGGCAGCCTTATCCACTGAATCACATCACCAACCCTTTTTATTTTTTAATTTGAGACTGAATCAAGCTAAAAAAAATAAAAATAAATACATGCTCAACTCATAAATGGTAGGAAATGGCTACAGATGTGACAACCTTGTAATGCAGAACAGAGAAGAAGTAAAAGTAATGCTGTGATATTGAGTGATTAAGGAAAGTGCATTTTTTTTTGCTGAGAACTTATTAGAATACAGAAATATTAGAAATTAACAAAATTTTTCTAAAATTTATTTATTTTGTATTTTTTTCTGATTTAACTATATATTTTTCCAAATTCCTCAAGTAAGAATGTAGCATTTGGCCCTTTTTTTGTTTTTGTTTTTTGTTTTTTAATCTCTAAGTTTATTTATTGTAAAATACGGTTAGCACCAAAGAACAATGAAATCTCTGGACTTTCAGAACCTTTCTAGATTATGAAAGATCCAAGAACTATTACTATTGAAAAGTATATAATGCATGTTTTCAAGGGTTCTCCCAAATCTAAGCTTTTGTAACTTCATTTTAATAAACGTGGGTGGGGGAGCAGTTTTGATGGTAATGCTATCAAGAATTCATGGGATTTATTTCTTTAACCAAGCACATTTAACAATTCAGTTTAATCAAATATTTAAAATAAAATAATAACTTTTTAAACATAAAAATACAAAATCAATCTATTCTCTTCAGGTTTGTTTTCCCTTTTTTCATTTCTTTATTTTATTTATTTATTTATTTATTTATTTTTATTTTGGCAGTTGTAGGGATTGAACCCAGGGCCTCATTTATGCTAGGCAATCACTCTAGTACTCAGTCATTCGTGTAAACACTAGCATTTGCCTCCTGTCCTCTCCAGGGATCTTCCATTTTTATGAAACAATGAAAACCTGCACTTCTTTTTTATTTACTGCAGTTTTCCATTTGTTACTGACATATTGACATGCTGGATAGACTCATGGAAATCCCAAGTATCTTGCAGAACCACATACCCAGCCCAGCTCACACACAGGTAGCTAATGTATATTCTTTGACAGACCTGGAGGAGGGAATGTGTGAAAGTGAAAGTAAGTGTGGGCTGGAGCTAGGCATGGCATTGCACTCCTGTAATCACACTTACTCCAAAACTGAGCAGGAGGATCATAAGTTTGAGGCAAGGCTCAGCAATTTAGCAAGCAACATTTCAAAATAAATATTAAAAGGAGTTGGGGAAATAGATTAGTGGTAAAGTGTCCCTGGGTTCAATCTTTAGTACTGAAAAAAAGAAAAAAAAAATATATCCATGATAAGTTTTTAAAAGGATTCTCAACAAATTATTACCATTGAAACATTTAAGGAGTTTAGTCTCATGGTTATATTATTGTAAGTTTTTGTCTCTGTCTATGTTTATCCATAGTTTAAAATGTTTCCAAACTTAAGTCATATTTAATAATTTTTGTTTTGTCTTGTTTTTTTGTGCTACTAGGTATTGAACCCAGCAGAATTCTACTTCTCATCTACATTTCCTGACCTTGTTATGTTGTTTGAGACAGGGTTGCCCTGGTCAATGAAGGGTTATTGAAAATAATATTCCTAAAAGATAACTCCCCAATAAAATGGAGGAATGGTGTGGCTCAAGAAGTGGGAAAGGAAACTGGCTAAGCCTTAAACCTATCCCAGTGCATTTCTGATAACAACAAGCCCTAAGGAATAGGGCGGATAACGGAATGCTAAACCCTAAACCTTAATCTTCCCCATGTTGACCTAATCCTGAATAACAAAGGGCAAGATTTGAATACTCGTCCCTTGAGGTCTGGTTTTACAACTAGTTCCTGATTGGTCAAAAACTGCATGTACACAATGATTCTATCCTCCTCATACCCTATAAAATTGGAATCTCCCCTGTATTGGGGGCCATTTTCCCATCCAGAAAGTGGACCTGAATGGCGACTGAATCTGTGAAGGAATAAAGACTTTTCTGAATCCTTTGAGGTCTGCCTCCCGTTCCTTTTGTGCTTACAGTCAACCTTGAATTTGGAATCCTTGTGCTTCGACCACCCAGAAAAACTTGGATTACAGTCATGTACTCCTGTTATTTACTATCTTGTAAAGCTAACCATTTATTCTAACAGTTCATTAACTTAGTCTTTCCAAATAATAACCCATTATTACTTATGTTCAGCTAATCATTAGATGGTAACTTATTTAGATATTAAAGTTTTCAGAGGAAGAAATATACAATATTGAAGTTGCCAATATTGAAGTTGACTAATGCCTGTAATCCCAGTAACTCAGGAGATTGATGCGGGAGGACCCTAACTTTGAGGCCAGCCTCAGCAACTTAGTGAGACCCTTTCTCAAAATAAAAAATGAAAAAAAAATTCATTTTCACAAGGGATGTGACTCAGGGGTTGTGACCCTGGGTTCAAACTCTGGTACAAAAAAAAAAAAAAAAAAAAAAAAAAAATTCGTAAATTCAAAATTAAATCTGTCAGAATGCCAGACTTTTGAGTCTCTACTTTTACTTTTCTCAAACTATATCCAATAATCATTGGTATTTTGACATTTGAGTCTAAAGACTGTTAGAAATTGGGCAGCAGTGAAGGGATTTCAATGGCCATGATGAAAGTGAAGATGATATAAGATCCTAGATAATAATGAAGACAGTGTAGAAATTTGTAAGGAAGGGAAAGATTTATGTTCAAATATCTTATTGAAATATTATCAATTATTAGAAACAGGATTGGGAGAATGCGGTACCACAGAAAGTTATACATGAATTTGCCTTTGGATATTTTATATAAATCACAGTGTGGGTGGGAATGTAGTTTGGTGGTAGACAGAGCCTGCCCTGGGTTCTATCCACAGTGCCAGTGAGAGAGAGAGAGAGAGAGAGAGAGAGAGAGAGAGAGAGAGAGAGAAATCAGCAATAAGAGGTGTTTGTGATGTATCCAGGAGATTAGAAAGGAGTTAATTGAATCAAGGAATAGACTTGACCTTTTGTCCTTATGCTAATACTCTATCCTAATCTGGGTGGGGCTTTAAGGATCCTAACTAATATAAAAGCTTCCCAAAGGCAAAATCTGTTCTCTTCAGAGGCACTGGGATTTGGCTAGACTGTGGAAACCTCAGGAGGTTACAGCTGCCATTCAGAGAGCCCAGAAGACACAGAACACCTCAGCCACTTGGATGGATTTTCCCGCAAGCACTGATAAGACCAATTATAGAATCTTCAGGTGAGTACAGAGTTCTGACAAACTCATACTTTTTTCCTTAATTTTTTAAAATTTTAGCTGTCAGAAGCCTCAAGAATTTCCAAATAAATGCTATAAGCCTATTCAATAAAAACCATGTTGTTATTTTCAATTCCTGTTTGAGCTACAGAATTTGAACCTATCATTGTTTTGAAATGTAGAAATAAATGCATTTTATTTCATGTTCCATGTGCATCTAAATTGTGAATTTATGGAGAAAAGAAATCCTTAGTATCATGAAGTTTTCTTTTGGGCATGGAACCTAAACTTAATGGGAAAACATTGAGGAATGTGTAAATTGCTGTTTTCAGGAACTTCAGGTTACAGCTTAGGTCTTTCAAGTGTCCAATGATAATCCAGAATCTGGTGATGGCTATGAAAGCATGATATTGGTGAAGCAATGAGGTGCCAGAAGTGAGATGGTTCACAGTATTCATTCTTATTTAGAAATGGGAATGTTGATTACATCTAGTCATTATTTTCAAGGCACAGTGTATTGGATAACACCAGTAGCCATTTAAATTTGGAGTTTGCATATTTTGAAATGTAGATTTTTGGATAGTAAGTCTGATATGACTGTGGGGTGCATTGTTCTTACTCACTTTTCCAATGTTAATTTTATACATCTCTTTTTCAGTACAAACATTAGAATGTATCCTATACTATAGTCATTTTTAATAATCATCACTTACAAAATAGTTGGAGGTTTAGGACAAACACCTTTTTTTCTTTGGAACCATTTCAGAGTAAGTCGTGACTATAAAGACTGTATGGGATTGCCTTTGCAGTTGTTTTTCAACTTTCTTGGGTGAATGTTACTTTTGTCTCAGTTACTCTCTCTGCTCTATGATGAAGTTTATTTTTTATTTTCATTTTTCTAAGGACATTAATGAAGGAGGAATTAAACTAGAAAAGACAGGATGGGTAAGAGAATAGTTAGCTACCAGATCTGCATGTGTTTCACTGTCTTAGGTTACACATTCTGAAGAGACTATAGAAAGCAAAGATTTCATTGAGACTTTGATATAAGAAATAGAAAGGCAAATAAAACTGTCAGTGTTATAATTCTCCTAAACCTGGCTATTTGAAAGAAGAGATAATATGATTCTCTAGGACATATTTCTTTCCACCTGCTAGGGTCTGGAAGCATCTGTCAGTCACTGATTACAGGCTCACCTTTCACCTGTAGATCACCATTGGAGGCATTTCTGGGGAGTTCATTGGAGTCATTGGCTTTTATTGTTCTATTTCCAACTCCTTATCTACACCTTTAGTGATATCTGTTAAGTCTGCCCTTAGAAAGTGGTCTCACTTAAGGCACTGCAGAATGGAAGTCCTTTCCCTTCTAGTCAGTTCTCTTCATTTCATCTTTTTACTCTGTCTCCAGGGCCTTTTGTTATCTGAAGCTTTTTGAGTGAGTAGACTGATGTTGGTGTTATTGAGTTCTATTTAAGAGAAGCTCTGCTAAGATTTGGCAGAAGCAGCCTAGTTAGGAGACTTAGAGAATTTAAATATCCCAAATGAAGTATATAAAATGCAAGCATAAATTCATTTTAGGAAGGAGAGAGAAAACTCAGATTAATAAAATGTGTGATGAAAAAGGAAATATCACAACAGACTCTAATGAAATACAAAACATAATTAGAAGCTATTTTGAAAATTTATACTCCAACAAAATAGAAAACCTGGAAGACATCAACAGGTTCCTAGAGGCATATGAGCCACCCAAACTGAATCTGGAGGACATACACAACTTAAATAGATCAATTTCAAGCAATGAAATAGAGGAAGTCATCAAAAGCCTACCAACAAAGAAAAGTCCAGGACCAGATGGATTCACAGCGGAGTTCTACAAGATGTTCAAAGAAGAGCTCATTCCAATACTCCTCAAAGTATTTCATGAAATAGAGGAGGAGGGGACCCTTTCAAACTCATTCTATGAAGCTAATATCACCCTGATACCAAAACCAGAGAAGGACACATCCAGGAAAGAAAATTTTAGACCCATATCCCTAATGAACATAGATGCAAAAATTCTTAACAAAATTTTAGCGAATCGCATACAAAAGCATATTAAAAAGATAGTGCACCATGATCAAGTGGGTTTCATCCCGGGGATGCAAGGTTGGTTCAACATCTGGAAATCAATAAATGTAATTCACCACATCAACAGACTTAAAAGTCAAGAATCACATGATTATTTCAATAGATGCAGAGAAAGCATTTGATAAAATACAGCACCTCTTCATGCTCAAAACACTAGAAAAAATAGGGATAGTAGGAACGTTCCTTAACATTGTAAAGGCTATCTATGCTAAGCGCACAGCTAACATAATTCTAAATGGAGAGAAATTGAAAGCATTCCCCCTGAGAACTGGAACAAGGCAGGGATGCCCTCTTTCCCCACTTCTATTCAACATCATCCTTGAAACTCTAGCCAGAGCAATTAGACAGACCAAAGAAATTAGAGGGATACAAATAGGAAAAGAAGAGATCAAACTATCCCTATTTGCCAATGAAATGAATCTCTATTTAGGAGACCCTAAGAATTCCACCAGAAAACTTCTGGAACTCATAAACGAATTTAGTAGAGTAGCAGGATATAAAATTAATGCTCATAAATCTAAAGCATTTTTATTCATAAGTGATGCATCCTCTGAGAGAGAAATTAGGAAAAACTACCCCATTCACAATAGCCTAAAAAAAAAAAATAAAATACTTGGGAATCAATCTAACAAAAGAGGTGAAAGACCTCTACAAGGAGAACTATAGAACACCAAAGAAAGAAATTAAAGAAAGTCTGAGAAGATGGAAAGATCTCCCATGTTCTTGGATAGATAGAATTAATATTGTCAAAATGGCCATACCACCAAAAGCGCTATACAAATTCAATGCAATTCCAATTAAAATCCCAATGACGGACCTCATAGAAATAGAGCAAGCAATCATGAAATTCATTTGGAGGAATAAGAGACCCAGAATAGCTAAAGAAATTCTTAGCAAGAAGAGCGAAGCAGAGGGTATCACAATACCAGACCTTCAAATACACTACAGAGCAATAGTAATAAAAACAGCATGGTATTGGCACCAAAATAGACAGATAGATCAATGGTACAGAATAGAGGACACAGAGACAAACCCACATAAATACGGGTATTTCATACTTGACAAAGGAGCCAAAAACATACAATGGAGAAAAGATAGCCTTCAACATATGGTGCTGGGAAAACTGGAAATCCATATGCAGCAAAATGAAACTAAACCCATATCTTTCACCCTGTACAAAACTCAACTCAAAATGGATCAAGGACCTAGGAATTAGGTCAAAGACCCTGTACCTAATAGAAGAGAAAATAGGTCCAAATCTCCATCATTTTGGCCTAGGACCAGATTTCCTTAACATGACTTCCAAAGCGCAAGAAATAAAAGTAGGAATCAATGATTGGGATACAATCAAACTAAAAAACTTTTTCTCATCAAAGGAAACAATCAGCAATGTGAAGAGAGAGCCCTCAGAGTGGGAGAAAATCTTTGCCACACACACTTCAGATAGAGCACTAATCTCCAGAATCTACAAAGTACTCAAAAATCTTTACACCAAGAACACTAATAACCCAATCAATAAATGGGCCAAGGAAATGAACAGACACTTTTCAGAAGATCTATAAGCAATCAACAGATATATGAAAAAATGTTCAACATCCCTAGTTATAAGAGAAATGCAAATCAAAACCACCTTAAGATTTCATCTTACCCCAATTAGAATGTCTTTTATTAAGAATACAGGCAACAACAGGTGTTGGTGAGGATGTGGGGAAAAGGGTACACTCATACATTGCTGGTGGGAGTGCAAGTTGGTGCAGTCACTCTGGGAAGCAGTGTGGAGATTCCTTAGAAAACTTGGAATGGATCCACCATTTGACCCTGCTATTCCACTTCTTGGCCTATACCCAAAGGACTTAAAATCAGATTGCCTCAGTGATGCAGCCACATCAATGTTCATAGCTGCTCAATTCACAATAGTTAGATTGTGGAACCAACCTAGATGCCCTTCAATAGATGAATGGATAAAGAAACTGTGGTATATATACACAATGGAGTATTACTCAGCCATAAAGTAGAATAAAATTTTGGCATTTGTAGGTAAATGGATGATGTTGGAGACTGTCATGCTAAGTGAGATTAACCAATCCCAAAACTCCAATGGCCAAATGATCTCTCTGATAAGAATGATGATGCATAATGCAGAGTGGAAGGGAGGCAAGAATGGAGGAAGAATAGATAGCATGGAGGGAAGGGAGGGGTGGGGTGGGGTTGGGGGGTAAGAATAATAACAGAATGAGACAGACATCATTGCCCTGTGTACATGTATGATTGCATGGATGGTGTGACTCTACTTTGTGTACAACCAGAGAAATAATAGCTGCACTCCATTTGTGTACAATGAATCAAAATAAATAAATTTTAAAAAATAAATAAATAAATGAATTCATTTTAGAAGTAGATAACATTCCACTTACATTGTTAAGTCTAAACTACTCAAGGTACATACTGCACGCGAGCTTTGATTTTTTTACATTAACCCCTAATGAAACTGATTAACATTCTTTCTTTTCTCTTTAGAAATAAAGTACCACACATACTATAGGACTTCTAGAAATCACTTATCTGCTGAGATGTGAGACTGAAGGAGTTTGAGCTCCTGCTGAGGAGTTTGCACAACTGAGATTTTTTAGTGGCCCACAGAGAAATCTCCAAATGGCATCACCTCACACCCAAGGGGGCTGGTCAGACAAAAACATCCTGTGGTTACTGGAAAATATGGAGGATAATGTCCTATACAATGACAGGGAAACATTCAAGACAACCTCTCACATGTGGACTGTGAAAAAATACCTTTTAAGCATTTCTCTGGAAAAATGTGTAAAGGCAAATGGGTAGCGAAATCCTGCAAATTGAAGAAGTTGCATATTTTGAAAGAATTAGTTCTGGAAGCCAAACAGGGTGTTAAAAATCCAATGAAAGTAAAAAAAATGTGAGAAACATCCAGATTTCACAAGAAAGAAAAAACAAAACAAAACAAAAAAAACCTTACTGCTTATATCCACTTTTAAAGGAGAAGTAAGTGCAGTATTCACAAATGCACCCCAAAATGAACAAAAATTGACCAAGGTCCTGTTTGGAGAAATGCAAGCAGGTTCCAGAACAAATGAAACAGAAATATATTGAAGATTTCCATAAGGAGAAGTGGGAGTTTGAATAAAAACTGGTTCATTTCAGAGGAAATCACCCTGGTGTAGCCCAGGACTCCAAGACATCTCATGTCTACAAGAGGAGCCAAAGTAAAATCCCAAAGAAGATAGAAAGAAATGTGAAAAATATGAGAATTCTCCCAAAAACCTATGGAACTCTCCAGGAAACTAATGGATTTTTGAAGGTGAAATTTCACAGAGAACTCATGAAGCCTCCTATGCATGGATATCACAAACTTCATGAAGATGTATGATCAAGTAGGGAGCTGCAACATTTGCCACTGAGGGAGTGCATGGTAGAGACTGGTTGGGAGGTGCTGGCAGCATGTCCCACAGAGCCTGAAGGAGCAGTGTAACACAGAAGCTATGGGAAGTGTAAAAACATGACCAGGACCTGAAGCCCAAGGTCAGACGAATAGCCCAGTGGTCCTCATCAGCTGAGGGTCTGCAAGAAGGCCTGGGAGAGAAGCAGGAGCTGAGGTCTCCAGGGAGGGATTGTCAGAGACTGCTCAGATGCTGATCAACTAACAACTATCACCCCTCATGGGCATCAAAAGAGAACAAGAAAGAAGAGTTCCAAGAGGATGAAAGAAGTGACTCCTCAGACTCCAGCAGTGGAGAGGAAGATGGAGATGGCTGGTCTGAAGGCACTGGCTTTAGATGATTTCCCTTGGGGAATCTTCACATTTAGACTCCATCTGAACTTTGTTTATATGCTAAATTGTTATGGTGAGGAAACTTTGCAACAAAAGGAAGGAGTACCGGTTGGAAAGAAGGGAATGTGGAACTGTACTTTGCATGCCAGTTTTGTAAACCTGGGATAAGAAGACCCTTCTGAATAAATAAGCACATAATAGTATATGTTAATACTTTTATTAATCCACTCTTTCATTACATTTGTATCATGTACTACCTTCTAAGCATTGCATTTTGGATAAAGGGAATATAGTAGTAAATATGACAAATACCGCCCTTCTGATCTTGGAATTTAGAGTCTAATAGTAAGAAATAAGACAAAAAAAGCCAACGATAAAATTTTATTTTCATGAAATATCTAGAATACACAAACCCATAAAGAACTAAATAGTTAGGAGATTTCCAGGTGTTGGAGAGGGGGAATGAATGAGAAGTTAATGTTGATAAGTATTGAATTTCTTTGACAGGACTGAAAAATAACCTCAAATCACATAGTGGTGTTTTCACAACTCTTTATTAAAATTAAGTTTAATAAAAAATTTCATAAGTTCACTGTGCTTATTACACTTTATGACCATAAGTCATTATACTTCCTTAAGTTAAAACAGTCCTCTTGTTTGTGGAGACATCATGTGTAGATTTGTAACCTAATAGGAGAAGGTCCCAAGAGCACAGTTTTTCAGACAAGAGCTTTCACCAATGAATTCTCATTTTATTTTCTTCCCTATTTTTCTTTTTGAATTTTCTTCTTTCTTTTTTTTTTAACTTTTTTATCTTTTTTTTTTTCCTTTTTTTCCCAGTACTGTAAAATTAACCCAGGGATCCACACAAGGCTAGGGAAGTGCTCTGCTACTAAGCTGTACCCCTCCCACTCCCCCCTTTTTAAATCTCTTTAAAATGCCCATACTGGCCTCAAAATTGTGGTATTCTTCTCTCAGCTTTCTCTGTAGCTAGGACTACAGGCATTTGAAACCAAACCCAGGAAAACTTCATTTTCAGGAGAACCCAAGAAAAGAAAAGGATTCAGAGGGGAGGTGAAGGAGGAAGAAAAGAAACTGTATATGAGGGACCCTCAGTAAACATCATAGAAGATCATAGTTGCATCGTTATAATCCAGAAACACCTCAACCCAACCCTGAGGCTTCTTCACATAAAGAGTTATGGGTGGGGAGTTGGCATAGAGACTACAGTCGTTGTTCCTCTTCAAGGAATATAGGAGAAATGCTTTTTCACAATCAAACTGTCACTTGTCATGAAATCTTTACAGACATGCAAAATTCAGTTGTAGGAGTTCACCACGTCCACCTCCCAGTAGTTCTTGCCAGAGTAAAGCCCTCAGCATGCCATGCAGCATAACTCTCCACTCTCTGGAGCTCTTCAGTTTCTCCATCATCTCCAAATACCCTATTTCTAACTTCCTCAGAAAGGCTCATATAGCCCATCCTTGAATCATTCCATTATTCACTGCACAAAAAAACAAATACCAGGTAAGCACATGGCAAGGGCTGTCTACCCAATGAGTCCCTTTGTTTGCCCTCCTCTAAGGAACAGCAGAGTGCAGAGAGAGTTCAGATTTGATCATGTATGGAGAAGGTCACTATGACCTCTGTAGCACCCAGAAATCTTCAACTTATAGCTCCAAACAAAATAGAACTGAAGGAAGCTATTCTGTGCTATGAAAAGGGGTGATTTAATATTTACTTTTGTATAGTTTGTTTTAGGACATACTCATAAGTTTTTTTTCTTTAGTAGAAAATTATTCTTGAATTGTTCAGTTTTGATACCATTAACAAATTGATATCACTTTGCCATGATTGTGCCTGCTGTATTATCAAATTTTGAATAAACTGACAGAAAACATTTGCACACTTTACTTAAAAAAATCTCTGACTTACATTATCTGTTGATCCCATGAATTCAATCTAACTTGGGTTTCAGCCTTCTGCTATCTAAAGCTCTAGTGGAGCAATAACATGGCTGAGTCATTTTCACAAATCACTCACCTTTCATTTCACTTTGTTTTGAAATACATCTGATGGTATTAAAATTGTTCTATTTATGGCAAATTTAGTCATTTTTTTCAATAAAACTTGGGTTTTATAAATAATAATTACTATGTGTCCAATGCATATCATAAATTCACCTGGGATAGAAAAGATCAAAAACCACTAATATCTTATTTAAATCTTCAAAATTAGAATAAATTGAAATAACACAAAATATTGACTGCTGCTCTGAGAAGTAAGCATTGTATTGCTTAATAACCACAAGACTGAATACTCTTCCTTTTCTTGTACTATCTGCACCAGAACTGAAATATTTATCTGAGTTATAAATTAAAAAGTACAGTCTTGATCATTGTATTATGACTAGACAGGGAAAGAAGATACACATGTTTTGGAATATTACATACCATCTTCATGTCAGAAAATTTAAAATGGGAAGCAGTTGATTTCTAGTAATCCCCTAAAAAAATGAACCTTACTGCGTGGGGCCTCATTCTTACCTCTGAAATGCTTCAGCATGTCCAGGATTCCTGTTATGTGCAATGAAGAGACTTCTGGTTTCACTGGCTGGTACTTCTGTCTCTGTACCAATTCAATCCTGTAAGAATGACCGTTATATTTCCAAATCAAAAGTTAACAACAAAACCATTACTACATTTTAATCCCAGATATTTTTCATCAGAATGCTACCATTTTGGTGAATTAGGTATACAATTTATTCAACACTCTTGGGGATATAAGATATATTTACTTTTTCTAAATTTAATATGTTAAAATCCCATTTCCTTATTCATCTCAAACATTTTGCAACTTAAAAAATTATTGAGTGCCATTTCCCTCCCTCTATAACTCAATCTACCTTAGGAGATGCAAAGATCTTGGGTATCCTACAGAAAGAAGAAAGTTCAACTTTGGGGACTTCAGTCCACAGAAGTCATCAATGATATAGTCATTGGTTTCTAAAGGGGAAAGGTCCTTGAACCAGTGGCTTTGACCATCTCTGCCTATTGAGGGGATCTCATACAGCCTGGCAGCCCTGATCTTGAGGGTTCTCAGGCAATCCTTCCCCTCTGAGTTTTGCCCACACCTGGGCTGTGCTGTGATGGAACAAGATCTAGTCACACAACCTTAGGAATGTTCCTCTTTCCTCTCTTTTTCACCTACTACCTCTTTAGCAAAATTTCCATAGGAAGGTTTATTTGGACTGGCCTGGAAAGAGTAGCAGGAATGGGTGAAACAAAGCCCAGAATATCAAATCTTTCTTAGGTATAATCGAATTCATCCACATCAGAAGAAAAATTTTAGATCAAGGAACATATTGCTTTAGAGTCTCTTTTCAATCAAAATATTAAATAACCACAGAGTAAGTTATTCATAATCCAGAGCATAAACAATCTCTTCTTCAAAAACAAAGCAACTTTCTCATAAACCAAAGATGATTATTATAAAATTCGCCTTTCAAATATGTCCCCCAAATCCTAAAAGGAATAAAAAAAAGTGGTAATTTAATAATGAAAACACTGTTCTTCTCCATCCTCTCTTGTATTCTGATATTCTGGCCTTTTTAAAAATTTTTTTATACCTCTGTAAGAAATCACCTGAGGCTATGTTAATAAAAAGCCCCCCAAACTAAACATGAAAGACAGCCGTGGTGTGCACTGAGAAGGATAGAGCTTAGAACAATCTGTTGATGCAACAGGCCCTAGGATCCTATGTCACTCATCTCCCAGTCTTATTTCCAAGAGAGAACTAACCATGTCTGACAATTAAAACTAAACACTGAACTATTTAACAACAGGTGCAATGAAAATAATTTGCAAATTCTGTACATGTTGCTGAGGAGAGTGGCTAAGTGTCAATTGCTTTTGTGCAGGATTACAGAGAGTGATGATTGAGGAAACATAAATTGACTATTTCCTTGATAAAGTTAAACTTCCTATGACCACTGAGTTTTGAAATAATCTCTCTGAGTGAATAGCACTCTTTTTTTTTTTTTTGGAACTGGGGACTGAACTCAGGGGCACTCGGCCACTGAGCCACATCACCAGCCCCATTTTGTGTTTTATTTAGAGACAGGGTCTCGCTGTGTTGCTTAGTGCCTTGCCTGTGCTGAGGCTGGCTTTGAACTCGTGATCCTCCTGCCTCAGCCTCCCAAGCCGCTGTGATTACAGGCAGGCATGGGCCATCGAGCCTAGCAAGAATAGCACTCTTAATGACACAAAAGTTTTGTCCCATTTGCCTTCTAAAAGGCCTACAATGTCAAGATTGCCAGAATATACAGAAACAAGTGACTGGACAATGGTAGGAGTGAAGGAGCTCGTGTCCCTCAGCTGAGCATAGTGGTCTCTACAGGCAACATTGCCCATCCTGTCTCTGATGATGGACCCTCTCTGCTCACCTGGAGCAACTCTATGTCCAAATTTTGGCACATCTCCCTGCTTATCTGGAGCAACTCCATATCAGGTTTGTGACATATCTCAATCAGCTCTCTGTACATTTCCTTCAACTCTTCTCTGTGTTGGGCCACTCTAATTTCACTCTCCCTGAGTTCTTGGAAAATTTCATGTGACTCTCTGTTCAGTATTGCCAGTTGAAATCGCTCTTCCTCAAGGAGAAATTGGTGCATCATCTGATACTGAGTTTGGATCATATTCTTCCTTAAAGTCACATAGTCCTGCACAGATATTAATTTAAAAGGATTATATGTTCTCACTCTCAAAAGAAAATATAAAACTTCAAATATTATTGTCTTAGCATCAAGCAAGTACTTCATATACTTCCTGTCTCATGCCTGCAAAGGGTCTTAAATATGTACTAATACTGTCTACTGCCCTTTCTCTGTTTCTTGCCTATTTCCTGTTTAAATCAAGCCCTCTGAGAGGTCCCAGGCTACTTCCTTGTGATGTCTCTTCAGACTTCTTATGCATTATTTCCTCTTTTACTTGAATATTCTCCCATTTCTTTTGCTCCTTTATCTGATTCTTCTAAACAGTTTAAAATATTTATATACATAGTGTACTATATTCTTACAAAGCACTCCACTTTGCTTATAGGTAAATGTCTATTTCTCTCCTCTCCTCCAGAAATATGTTAATCCAGTACTGTGTTATACTCAGTGTCTGGAAAGATTTTTCCAACCTTCAGTGTTGGTCAAGGAATACCAGTCATGCCTCATTCACCCCACATACTAGTACTTTTCACATTAGCTTGTGTTGGCAGGTACATTTGTCATATTACCAGAAGTCATGGTTTTTTTCTGAGAGGAAAACACTGTCCTTCAATGATAATTCAAATTTAGCTGACAGTATCCTATTAACATGCATAAAAAAGAAGATCTTTTCATACTTACCCCAAATGACTGAGATTTGCTAGCTTCTTCATTTAGATTTTCTTGTATCTCCTGAGTCATTTTGCATAAAGGATCCATTTTCTTTAGAAGTTTCTCCTGCAAAATATCAGAGACTTTAGTGATAGGGAAGACCATCTTGTAGGATTCCTCCTCTGTGTGTTGGAAAAAAAAGCAATGGTGGGAGAAAATAGTAACCTTGAGTTAGAAAAGAGTCAGATTTTTACAAATTAGTCTAAATTTATTTTACTATTTGGGATATCAGAAGCATAAAATTTTGAAGGGAATCTATAGATAATTCCCAGGAAAGCAGATTTTACATAATTTCACTACGAAAACTTTCAGGCTACAGTAAAAGAGGCTCATGTTTCTAGTGCTAGCCACCTGCTTTACTGCTGCCTCAATTCCACATATTTGGACAATACGTTGTTTTCTTTTTCTTTTTCTTTTCTTGGTAGAGATTGCACCCAAGGTTTCATACATGGTAGGCAACTATCTACCACTGAGCTATATCCCTGGCCCTTTAAACAAACACACAATATAGGAAAGGGTCTTGCAAAGTTGTCCATCTTGGCCTCACACTTGAGATCCTCCTGCCTCAGCTTGCTGAATAGCTAGAATTATTGCATGGTCATCAGGCCCTATTATTTGGACGATGTTTCTAGGGGAACATTCTAGGGGAACCTTCAGGAGCATTCAACTTAGTAATGATTATAGAGTTGAACTGCTCAATGTTTAAAGGGCACATTCACATCTTGAGATTTACACTGAAGCAGCACCACCCCCACCATCTGAATGCTTATCTGCCTCATTATCATGTGTTCTCATCTTTCTCTCTGATCTGGGCCCTGCAGCTTCTATGTTACTCTGTAGCCATCACTCACCCTGTACTCCTCCGCTGCCCATGACACTGGGCTGTGGCTGTGAGCAGCATGTTCTGGAGATTCAGAGCAGGGCGCACAGAACAGGCTCTTATCCACATGGCAGAAGAGCCCCTTTTCCTCCCTGTGTGTGTGCAGAGCTGCTCCCCAGAGCTGCAGTCTGGGTGAGGTCTGGCTTTTCTGGCTAGGGAAGCCAGTTTCTTGAGGATGATGTTGGCCCTGATGTCTGTCTTTTCCTTGGTTTCCCTGCACTTGGGGCAGCACCTTGGCATTTGGGCTTCCTCCCAGCAGAGGCAGAGGCAGGGTCTGCAAAAGCCGTGCCCACAGTCTATGGTGATGGGGTCTAAGAAATAGTTCATGCAAATGGAGCATGTGAGTTCACTCTGGAATCCTCAGAAGGCATGTGAATCCATGTTTCTGAAAGCAAAATATATAGAAAGAGAACAAGAAGAAACAGGAGGGCAAGAGAATTATTCTTCTGTCTTGATAAGCAAATGAAAAATATGAAAGGGTTTTGGACAGTCCTCTTTCTTCACTTGATGAAGAAAGTCCACCTCAGCTTCACTCAGACTTGGGGGTAATGACACAATGCCTGGACGCAGGCATCGGGAGTCCTGTGAAATGAAAAGTAGATGAGTTATGAGCTGCCTACTGACTTGTTTATTGTGGGAATGTTTTGTTCTTAAATAGTTAAGATTTATTACCTGTTTGCCCTTATGTTAATCAGGATTTGTAACCGTGTCCAATCATGTAACATATAGATATGCTAAGTAGGGATTGTACCTTATCCAATCATGCTTTCATTAACACCTTTGCTTAGTGTCCAATCTGGGTCCCCTAAGGTTTCCCTGGCAACAGTTATGCTAATTATGGGGAAGTGGTCAGTTCCACTGGCCTGCTAGAGCAGAAAGCTCCTTCCTGCAGGTTTTCCTGCTAGGCCTGTGTGAGTGTAGGTCTCCCTTACACACTCGATACATTCACAGCTGTCAGCCCAGGGAATCCTCCTACATATCCTCCCTTTTTTTAAATCTTAACCAGGGATTCCCTTAGGAGGACAAGATTGACCTGTATTCTGTGAATCTTTCTTGAGATTATAGTCCAAAAGCATTTCACTATGAGGATAAGCACTATAAGGTATTCCTGTGACCATTTCTATTTGATAACCAAGTATATCAACTTGTGATTTTAAGCTCAGCATGCCCTCATGAGTCATCTTTGAAAGGAATAAAAAGTCCAGCCTGAACATCAGTAGTAGTTGAAATGGTCTCTTGTAAAGTCTTTGTGGTGTTTCTGGCCTGCAGGAAGGCGGTAGTTAAACAGGTAACGTTGGTGATCAAAAGGGCTCTGGAGACACTGACGTTCCAATCTCACAGGGGCGTCTCCAACATCCTAGACTCTGATGGCCTCCATTCCTTGATTTGACCAGATTCCCTATTTCTACACTAACTGCCTGTCCTCAATTCTGACTTCATTTTCCTTTTCCCATTTCTTTAGGAATTCCTTACTGCTGTATGGAAAGGGTGCGATGGCCACTCTGGCTGCTTCAAGCTGGAAGGGGGCGGAGTAGGGCTGGCAGTTTAGAGTTCCTTTTTAGAAATCTGGTCAATCAAGGGGTCCAGGGTAGAAGTCTTCTTGGGGAAAAGCAGGTTGTAAAGTCATCTGGGGTGGGTGCTTCTATGAGAGAGAACCAAAAAGACATGAGTACCAAAACGAGTATTAACAGAATAAATGTTGCAGCATCTGGCAAATGTCAATGAATACCATGAAGATAACAGAAGACAATCTCTCACCAGGTGGAAGAACTGAGAAGTTGTTTTCATAACAAGGCCTATTAAAGGCTGGAGAGGTTGAGGCCTTTACTTGGGAACATTAACATTGGTAGAGTTATCAGGATTGTAAGCACAACATTTAATTTTTAAAGTTATTGATGTCCCCAGAAAATATAGTTAAGCTATTTAATATCATCAGATTTTTGCAAAACATTCTTTTATTGGTATAACCTGTGTTTAGTAGAGATCTCTATATTTCTGTTACTTAGGGCTAGATAATCATAGTAGCAAACATAGATTAAGCCTACCTGTGTAGCTTAGAAAGATCTGTAGGCCTTAAACTAAATAAAATTTCTGACTTTACGGTTTCTCCTGATAGTTATCAGGCATGTTTGCCTAAGAATCTCTTTTGTAGCCTCCAGATTTTACTTAGGTTAGGGGTGAACAAAAGTGTACATCTTCAGTTACATTTAACTATTGTTTCTAAATGCCCAAGAATGGCTATGTTTTGGTTTTAACTATTTCCTAGGTGTTCAAGACCAAGCTGATCAAAAATTGACCTGTTCTTGTCTCTTAAGAGTCAGCTGAGCTCCCACAGGTGTCACTCGTGGGGGAACTTGAGAGCAGCTTCTTAGCTTCTTTGGTGCTTTCCATTTGTTAGATAGGGTCTCCTTGATGAGGTGGCTTCCCTTGGAAGCGTCAGGGATGTGTCTCCCTTTTTAAATGACCCTACTCTTCAGCAGGTACACTGATTGACTTTTCATCCTCTAGTGGTCTCATCAATTTCCCTGATCAGGAAGTTGTGTGGCCCAGAGTTGTTACTCTCCTTGGAGAATCTCTTTTCTTTCCTGGATGCAGGCTGACTCTGAAGGCAAGAGCCAAATGCTGGGTTTTCTTGACCCTCTTGTGTTAATCTTGATCTCCAAATTTGATCTTAAACGTCCAACAAGCCAGTCCCACCAGTCATAAAGAGTACTGGGCTTTAACTTCAATGTTTATGACTTTATAGTTATTTGCTCCCTTTTATTTAACTAGGGTCTATATATGTTATCTGTTCTATAAGTGATGGCTTAGTACCTCAAATTAATTTATGTTGTTCTTGAAGCAATACCTCTGTAAAGCATTAATCAGGAAACAGTTATAGAATTTACAAGGAAAATACAAAATGGAATTAATAACAGTAAAAACATATCTAGTTTGTGTAATATCTATCTTAAACTTTGCCTGAGCTATACATTATATCCCCTGTTTGAGATCACAGAAATTTTACAACACAAAGCACAATCTTTTGAATATAACTTTAAATGAACTGAAGTCTGGCCTATGTTGGAGACACTCTGACATGTAGTAAGGTGGGAGGCCAAGCCTTAGCTTAGGTAAGGTAGGATCCTTTACAGATATTAAGTGAAGCATTTTAATTACAAAGTTAATTGTCATCTCTGTTGCCATAACCAGCATGACCAAGCTTGTCAGTCCAGTGAGGGGCAAAGGAGAACTAGGAAATAAAGATTTACCAACACAGATTCTGAAGATTAATCTGGGATCAGATGGAACTCTGTTCTCTGAGGGAGATGTATGTCTAAAGAGTTATGCTAGCAATCTTTACCTCTATATATTTCATTAGCAAGTTAAGCCCAAGTTATCATTATTTTCTACATTCAGGAAAGTTACAGTTGCAGAGTGCAATGTTAGGAGCTCTGTATAGCTCTCAAGAAAGTCTATTGTTTAAAGTTACTACAAAGTGGGCAGGAACTGGAGAAATGGAGCTGGTGAAATATCACTGTTGTCTAGCAAAAGAACTTCTTTTTGCTTAGGAGCAGCATGCCTGATTTTAAAGTTAGAGTTGATAGGGCTTTTGCATAGTGCCTCCTTATGTAGGGCATGGCCACAATAGCTAGATATCCTGTGTCATTGCATAGGGACATTCTTACAGCCATGAGGTCATCAGAGATTTCCAATCTTAGGTATTGTTGTTCTGTCCTCTGCTGTCACCTTTTACACTGTTTATCAAATGTCATTTTACAAAGTTTGCATGTGTTGCTTTCAGAGTTAAGCATTAGTTAACATTATATACCACTGTGTCTAAAATATAAAGAAAGGCTGAGAGAACCTTTAACTTCTGTTTTGTATGCCAAAGTAGCAAAATGTTTTTATGTTTTATAATATGAACTTCTAAATACTGTAGGTTCTTATCTTTTTTAAAAAATTATATGCTTCAAAGTCTTACCTCAGTATAAAAAGACACCTTATACCCTATTGATAATATTATTTTAGGTGATATAAGTAAACCTGCAATAAATTTTTATTATTCTTATAAGGTTAAAATTGCTATTACAGACAAGCTTAGTCTGGAGAACAGCAGTTTGTCAAAGATATTCTTTTAAACTTTCTGCTTAAAAGACTTGTACAGGCCATTTTGCAGCTTCCTTGGCAGAGGGTGACCATCTAGGACTGCCTGAGTCTTCAGAACTGAGCTCTGGTCTTCCCCGCCACTGCGCTGTGTCTCCTGGGAGGTCTGGCCTGGAGGGGCTGGAGTCTCTGGCTCCAGTAGTGAGTTTGGACACTTTGGCGTCATTTTGCAGCTTTCCTGGCAGAGGGCAACCATCTGGGACTGCCTGAGTCCTCAGAGATGAGTTCCGGTCTTCCCCGCCACTGCGAGGCGTCTCCTGGGGAGGTCTGGCCTGGAGCGGAGAGAATCGTCAGCTCCAGCGGGGAGTTTGGGCCCTTTGGCGCTATTTTACAGCTTCCCTGGCAGAGAGTGACCACCTGCCACCGACTGAGCCCCCAGCAAGGAGCTCAGGCATTCCTGGGCTCTCAAGCCCAGTGTCTCCATCACTGAGCACAGTTTTGTGATCCCCCACCTCAACTTGGTCTAGTTCCCAGGTCTACACCCTGGCCCGGGTTCTAGCACCTTGCTGTATCTGATTGTCTATCAACACAAGGCTGCCTCTGCCCAGAAGCATTGATCATTCCCAACCTGGAGGAAGTGGGACAGCAGTTTTCTTGGGTCACCGCTTGATCAAGCACCTCTCAAACATCTGGTGAGTTACTGGAAATCTGCAGGGACACTTTAAGTCTTTACAGGAAAATTGCAATCCCTCTGATTCGCACTACTAGAGGGGAAGATACATGAGCAACATGAGAAAACACGGGAAGAAAGTGTCCCAAACAAATCTAGATGATATATCAAGAGAACCCAAAGACAGCATGGTAGAAGGACTGACAGGGAGTTCAGAATGTTCATAATTAAAACGATCTGAGAAGAGAATGATGTGACAAGAGAGCAGATTCAGGCTATGAATAATCAGCTAATAGAGCAATTGCAGGAAGCAAAAAATCATTTCAATAAAGAGATAGAAGTTCTGAGAAAAAAACAAACAGAAATCCTTGAAGGAAACAAGGAAATGAAGGAAACAATAAACCAAGTGAAAAACTCAATAGAAAGCTTAATTAACAGAATAGATCACTTGGAAGACAGAACCTCAGACAATGAAGACAAAATATTTAATCTTGAAAACAAAGTCAAACAAACAGAGAAGATGGTTAGGAATCATGAACGAAACCTCCAAGAAATATGGGACATCATGAAAAGACCAAATTTAAGAGTTATTGGGATTGAGGAAGGCACAGAGAGACAAACCAAGGGTATGAATAATCTGTTCAATGAAATAATATCAGAAAATTTATTTCCCAAATATGATGGATGAGATGGAAATTACAAGAGGCTTACAGGACACCAAACACACAGAATTACAACAGATCCACACCAAGGCACATTAAAATGAAAGTACCTAACATACAAAACAAAGATAGAATTTTAAAGGCTGTGAGAGGAAAGCATCAGATTACCTACAGGGGGAAACCAATATGGATATCAGCAGATTTCTCAGCCCAGACCCTAAAAGCAAGAAGGGCCTGGAACAACATATTTCAAGCTCTGAAAGAAAATGGATGCCAACCAAGAATCTTATACCCAGCAAAACTTACCTTCAGATTTGATGACAAAATAAAATCCTTCCATGATAAACAAAAGCTTAAAGAATTCACAAAGAGAAAGCCTGCCCTACAGAACATTCTCAACAAAATATTTGAAGAGGAAGAAACCAAAAACAACAATCTCAGTCAACATGGGGAGGAATTACCCTAAAGAAAGAGTCAATCAAAGGAGAAACAAAGTTAAGCTAAAAACCCCAAAAAAGCTAAAATGGCAGGAAATACAAGTCATATCTCAATAATAACCCTGAATGTAAATGGCCTAAACTCATCAATCAAAAGACATAGACTGGCAGATTGTATTAAAAAGAAAGAGGCAACAATTTGCTGCCTTCAAGAGACTCATCTCATAGAAAAACATGCCCACAGACTAAAGGTGAAAGATTGGGAAAAAACATACCATGCACAAGGACTGAGTAAAAAAGCAGGAGTTTCCATCCTCATTTCAGATAAAGCAGACTTCAAGCCAAAATTAGTCAGAAGGGATAAAGAAGGACATTTCATACTGCTTAAAGGTAGCATAAATCACCAAAACATAACAATCATAAATATTTATGCACCAACAATGGTGCATCCATGTATGTCAATCAGATCCTTCTCAATTTCAGGAATCAAATAGACCAAAACACAATAATACTGGGGGACTTTAACACTCCTCTCTCACCATTGGACAGATCTTCCAAGCAAAAATTAAACAAAGAAACCATAGGACTCAATGACACAATCGCTAATTTGGACTTAACCAACATATATAAAATATTCCATCCATCAAAAAGCGAATACACTTTCTTCTCAGCAGCTCGTGGTTCCTTCTCTAAAATAGACCACGTTATGCCACAAAGCTACTCTTAGCAAACACAAAAACATAGAGATAGTACCTTGTATACTATCAGATCATAATGGAATGAAATTAGATATCAATGATAAAGTTAAAAACAGAAACTACTCCAAGACCTGGAGATTAAATAATATGCTATTGAATGATACATGGATAACAGAAGACATTGGGGGGAAATTAAAAGATTCTTAGAGGTCAACAAGAACAAAGATACAACATATCAAAATCTCTGGGACACTATAAAAGCAGTGCTAAGAGGAAAATTCATTGCATGGAGTGCTTTTAATAAAAGAATGAAAAGTCAACAAATCAATGATCTCACATTACAGCTCAAAGCCCTAGAAAAAGAGGAACAGATCATCACCAAAAGTAGCAGAAGACAGGAAATAATCAAAGTCAGAGCTGAAATCAATGAAATTGAAGCAAAAGAAACAATTAAAAAAATTGACAAAACAAAAAGTTGGTTCTTTGAAAAAATAAACAAAATTGATAAACCCTTAACCACGCTAACGAAGAGAAGAAGAGAGAAACTCCAAATTACTAAAATTCGTGATGGAAATGGAAATATTACAACAGACACAATTGAAATACAAAACATAATAAGAAGCTACTTTGAAAATTTATACTCCAACAAAATAGAAAACCTGGAAGACATCAACAGGTTCCTAGAGGCATATGAGCCACCCAAACTGAATCTGGAGGACATACACAACTTAAATAGATCAATTTCAAGCAATGAAATAGAGGAAGTCATCAAAAGCCTACCAACCAAGAAAAGTCCAGGACCAGATGGATTCACAGCCGAGTTCTACAAGACCTTCAAAGAAGAGCTCATTCCAATACTCCTCAAAGTTTTTCATGAAATAGAGGAGGAGAACCCTTCCAAACTCATTCTATGAAGCTAATATCACCCTGATACCAAAACCAGAGAAGGACACATCAAGGAAAGAAAATTTCAGACCCATATCTCTAATGAACATAGATGCAAAAATTCTTAACAAAATTTTAGCGAATCGCATACAAAAGCATATTACAAAGATAGTGCACCATGATCAAGTTGGTTTCATCCCGGGGATGCAAGATTGGTTCAACATCCGGAAATCAATCAATGTAATTCACCTCATCAACAGATTTAAAGTCAAGAACCACATGATTATTTCAATAGATGCAGAGAAAGCATTTGATAAAATACAGCACCCCTTCATGCTCAAAACTCTAGAAAAAATAGGAATAGTGGGGACATTCTTTAACATTGTAAAGGCTATCTATGCTAAGCCCACAGGTAACATCATTCTAAATGGTGAAAAATTGAAAGCATTCCCCCTGAGAACTGGAACAAGGCAGGGATGCCCTCTTTCACCACTACTATTCAACATTGTTCTTGAAACTCTAGCCAGAGCAATTAGATCAAAGAAATTAGAGGAATACGAATAGGAAAAGAAGAGATCAAACTATCCCTATTTGCTGATGACATGATTCTCTATTTAGAAGACCCTAAGAATTCCACCAGAAAACTTCTGGAACTCATAAATGAATTCAGTAAAGTAGCAGGATATAAAATTAATGCTCATAAATCTAATGCATTTTTATTCGTAAGTGATGCATCCTCTGAGAGAGAAATTAGGAATACTACCACATTCACAATAACCTCAAATAAAATAAAATACTTGGGAATCAATCTAACAAAAGAAGTGAAATCCCTCTACAATGAGAACTACAGAACACTAAAGAAAGAAGTTAAAGAGAATCTGAGAAGATGGAAAGGTCTCCCATGTTCTTGGATAGGCAGAATTAATATTGTCAAAATGGCCATACTTCCAAAAGTGCTATACAAATTCAATGCATTTCCAATTAAAATCCCAATGACGGACCTCATAGAAATAGGGCAAGCAATCATGAAATTCATTTGGAGGAATAAGAGACCCAGAATTGCTAAAGCAATCCTTAGCAAGAAGAGTGAAGCGGGGGGTATCACAATACCAGACCATCAACTATACTACAGAGCAATAATAACACAAACAGCATGGTATTGGCACCAAAATAGACAGGTAGATCAATGGTACAGAATAGAGGACACAGAGACAAAACCACATAAATACAGGTATCTCATACTTGACAAAGGAGGCAAAAACATGCAATGGAGAAAAGACAGCCTCTTCAACAAATGGTGCTGGGAAAATTGGAAATCCATATGCAGCAAAATGAAACTAAACCCATATCTCTCACCCTGTACAAAACTCAACTCAAAGTGGATTAAGGACCTAGAAATTAGACCAGAGACTCTGCACTTAATAGAAGAGAAAATAGGTGCAATTCTTCCTCACGTAGGTCTAGGACCAGCTTTCCTTAACATGACTCCCAAAGCGTAAGAAATAAAAGCACGAAGCAATGATTGCGATAGAGTCAAACTAAAAAGTTTTTTCTCAGCACAGGAAACAATCAACAATGTGAAGAGAGAGCCTTCAGAGTGGGAGAAAATCTTTGCTGCACACATGTCAGAGTAACAGCACAATTATCTTGGTGTTAACCAAATTTAGTTCTTAAAGAAAAATTAGACTCTGTAAAATAATACATTACTCCAACAGTTGTTGTTTTATCATAATTGTATAATCCCCAATTTTTAAGACCAATTGTTATAAAAATAAAGCTTAACAGACACAATGTTAAGAGTAAATTAGTGTTTTTAAAGAAATCCTTGTCAATTTAACATATGGATTACACTTTGGTTTACATTAGCACATTAACATTTGACCTCAGGAGAAAACCTTAAATGACTTTTAATCAATCATTTCACTTATGTATAACCAACTTAGTTACATAAGAACTTGCTAAAATTTGCCCTTTACTTACACAAGACATGATTCCCATGTATCTCATCACAGAAAGTTTCCAACCTAGAAACATTTTTTCTTTCTTCTACCAAATATATTTCCATGCCTAGAACCTTTTATATTTTCCTCCCTATATGCTGACATTCTTTGCTCACATTTTGAAACAACCCCTATGAAATTTTTGAGTTAAACAAAGTACTCCATTTTAATAAGATGAAATATTTTATGTTATTTATAGTATTTAAATTGAAACAGTGGAAACTTTTGAATGCTTTTACAAACAGAATTGAACTTGCTAGAATTTAAATTTTTGTAACCTTGTTATTAAGTGATGACACAAAACAATTTTAAACCCTTATTATTTAGTAATCTGAAAACACCAGGATGTTCAAGTATGCGGTCCTGGAATTTAAGGAGTTAAGAGTATCAGATGTTATTTTAACAGTTAACATGTAATTTTGTAAGTTAATCCTCTATATGTCAAATCCAATTTACTTATTTTTTCCTGTAAGAATCAAAATATTAGACAAGCACATTTATTCTCTCTTCCTTGTGGAAGAAAAAATCCTAGAAACAAAGGACATTAGGCATTTCACAATAAACAGTAGTGTTATCACCTTGAAAAACCTGTAAGTGAAGTAATGTTAAGACATTTTACTTTTATTTGTTTACCCAATTGAAATTAAACCTTTTAAGCCACATGAATTAAAGGTATTTGGAGCCATATTTGAATTTAATTGAGTGTTCTTTGTTTATATCACTTTTTTTTATCATGTACATGATTGTGTGAACACACAACAGACAAATGGAAACAGACAACACAGGAATAAAAAGGCCTTGTAGTTTCATAAGATGATTCTCCATTGCAAGGTAACAAATGTTTAAAAAATAACTTGAGTTGAATAAAAAATTAGGACTGATGAGCTCAATAAAACATAGAATTCAAGAAAAAAAAATCCTGGAAAAATGATACGCCGTCAGCAGCATGAGAAAAAGTCTTACATACACTTTTCTACGTTGCTCAATTGTAAACCTCCTAATAGAATCTTAGAAAAAGAAATAACAATAAAGTTGGGTTGTGTGGCATTCAGATGAATGCCCTCTTTGTGGGCTCTTTTGTAGCTAATGAGGAAACTTTCTCTATAACAGGAGGGTTGGAACTTGTGAACTGTGAGAGTGGAAAAATAGGCACCTTATTGACAGCTATGTAGGCTTTAGTGGTAAGGGTATAGAATCACTAGTGTATTAGGAACTGAGGAGAATATTCCGCACAAGGCCACTAGATGGCGCTCTGACCTCAGTGGAAAGGCCCTGCCAAGCCATGGCGCCTGCCACAATATTTCCTTTGTTAACTCCTGGAGTCAAATTTTCCTGTGCTATCGGTAGGGGAGGGGAAAACACCATGGGATGAGCCTATTTCCCCTGAGTTTGTTGAGCTTGTCGTGCCAAACTTAGGAGTGATTTTGCTTTGCGCTCCCCGCTGCGGGTTTAGGCCATTAACATTCAGGGTTAATTTTGAGATATGATTTGTATTCCCAGTCATCATTGTGGCTTAGTTTTGGTTTTTAACTAGGTGCCCTTCAATTGATGAATGGATAAAGAAACTGGTATATATGCACAATGGAATATTATCCAGCCACAAAGAAGAGTAAACTTATGGCATTTGCTGGTAAATGGTGGAGTTGGAGAATATCATACTAAGTGAAATAAGCCAATCTCAAAAAACCAAAGGCCAAATGTTTTCTCTGATAAGTGGATGATGATATATAATGGGAGGGAGGAGTGGGGGGGCAAGAGAAGAAAGGAGGACCTTTGGATTGTGTAGAGGAAAATGGGACAGTCGCAAGTGGGGGAAGGAAAGAGTAGACTGAGGCAGACAGTATTCCGTTTGTATGTGTAAGATTACATGAATCATGTGAATCTACATTGTTTACAACTATAGAAATGAAAAGTTGTACCCCATTTCTGTACAAAAAACATGGAAAAATAGTCATGTATAACTAAATATAAAAGAAATATTTCAAAAAGAAAATATCTATCATGGTGTTATATCAATGAGAATAATAATGAAAATTGAAGAAAACATATCATTTGTAATATGCTCAATTCTACCAAACTGAGGGATCCATTTCTCTCTCTCTCTCTCTCTTCTCTCTCTCTCTCTCTCTCTCTCTCTCTCTCTCTCTCTCTCCCCCTCCGTCCCTCCCTCCCTGCCTGCCTCTCTCTCTATTGGTATTGGGAATTGAACTCAGGGGATATTTTACCCTTGCATCACATCCCCAACCCTTTTAATTTGTTATTTTGCCATATGGTCTCAATTTGCTTGGCGGCTTCACTAAGCTGCTGAGGATGGCCTCAAACTTGTGCTCCTCTTCCCATAGTCTCCTAAGACACAGGGACTGCAGGTGTGAGCCTGTGGCCTGAGGGTTTGTTTCTCACAGATTCTCAGTATAACTTAAAGCCCCTCATGGGATCTGTTAGGGCACAGGACAATCTGCCTTAAGACAGATGCCGATTTTAAAGGAATTTGATAGCATTTTCTTCTCATCGCTTTCTCCAAATAGAGGTGAAGGTCAAAAGGAAGATTTTCAACACCTGGATTTTTATCTGTGTATGCAAAAAGGGTGACTTGTTACCATGCGCCATCCAGTAGGAAAGCTGAAAAATATACTGAAAAATATTCCCAAGCCTGACTTGGGAAATGGCTTGGTGTTTTCCATACCTTATCTGTTTCCATCCTACGGATTCAAACTTATCCTCATGGCACACCAAGCTGCAAGATATTTCTGGGTATGCTGGATGCACAGTGATAGGGATTTTATTTATTTAGAAGAAAAACATTAAATGACAGGCACAATTGAATAAGTACTCAAGAGTTCACATTCAGTGCAAGAAAGGTAAGGTGTTTTTTTCTTCCTCTTTTTTATTTCAGGCATTGAACTGAGGAACTCTTAACTACTGGACCACAGTCCCAGTCCTTTTTCTTTTTTCTTTTGAGACTGGATCTCACCAAGATTCTGAGGCTCTCACTACTTTGCTGAGGCTGCTTTGAACTTGTGATCCTCTTGCCTCAGCCTCTAGAGTGGCTGGGATTGCAGGTGAGTGCCACTGCACCCAGCTGAGAGTAATGTAATCTTTAACCAGTGCTGTGAGGATAGTTTGAGTAGCAGCCAGGACTGAGTACCATTCAAGAGTCAATAAACTCTGCTTTTCAACCTTATTGATGTGTTGAGTGTTTCTTAGATATTGTCAGACTAAGTGAGGGTCATATGGCAAGGAGAAGCTTACTTGATTTTTGTCACTTAAATGGATGACTAAAACAGAAAAAATGCTCCAAATTATGAAAGTGCTTATCAGAAATGTTCCCTTTTTCCTACTGTTTGTACCAACTACATTCCATAGTTGACTCTCCTCCTTTTCCTGTTAATTTTACACAGTCCTTTTATTAGCTAAGTGTATTACTGAAATTTTCCACACTGTGACTAAAACACCTGCCAAGAACAACTTAGGGAAGGAAAAGTTTAGTTGAGGCTCACATTTTTGTTTCAGAGGTCTCAATCTATGGATGACTGACTCTATTGTCCTAGGCGAGGAGTGAAGCAGCACATCATGGGGAAGGGCCCAGATGAGGGGAGCTGCTCCTCTTGTGGTGGCTGCAAGAAGAGAATGGGTTGGGGGGAAAGACTGACAGAAGGGAGAAATTGTATATCTATTTGGTAATTTTTGTCTGCCATTATAACAAGAACTTACTCTAATGATGCTTCTGAAAATATTTAATTACATTTACTTTTTTAACATTTTGTGATACTGGAGATTAAACCCAAGGGCACCCTACCACTGAGCCATAGCCACAGTCCTTTTTATGTTTTTATTTTGAGACAGCATCTCACTAAGTTGCTGAGGTTTACCTCTATTTTGTGATTCTCCTGCTTCAGACTCCCAAATCATCAGCATCACAGATGTGCACCTCTATACCCAGCTTTTTACATTTACTTACTCTATCGTCAGTTTTGAAGATCTATATTAGAATTATTATAAACTGGGATATATAATAGAGAAGTGAAATTAGGTAAGAACACTGGAATCCTTGCCAATTACATCAAAGATACAAGACTTTCCTTGTTCTTTTTTCATTTAATTCTAGTTTTCTTTTGGCAGGAGTTTAATTCTTCATAGAAATAAGAAAAAAAAAAAAACTGATGTGCAGGACATAGTGTGTGTTGAAGTTTAGCAAAGCAGATGAAATTGCTAAAGGGAGTGTTACAAATTGAAAAAGACAATTGTTCATTGTATCATGAACATTGTCCATGATACAATGCTGAGAGAGTCCTAACATGAAGGACACACTGCAGAGAACAGACCACCAAGGAACTAATTGAGTTGGCAAATATAGTAGCTGAAAGGAAACTGTGTAGCAAAATTGAGCAAAGGAATGATAACAGCACAAATGGAGTGCTTGTCCTGAGCCCTCATGTTACCAGCAGTATTAAATTTAATGCTCCAACTGTGGCTGAGGAGACTGTGGACTTAGAGGAAAGTCTTCCCACTGCTCTGCTGTCATCTCTCCTCATATCCATTGCTAATGACCAGTGATTCAGGATTACGTGTTAATATCACTAGATGGTGGAAACTGCACTGCTTTAAAATCAGAAAGGTTATTTTGGCTGCCAGCTAAACTAGTGGTAGTGTGTTTGTATGACTGGGGTCCAATTTCTTCCCTTCTCTTTTTCTTAATATCTCTGATTAAGTCTGTGAAATAAAATGCATGAGAGGTCATTGATTTGGACTGAGCTCCCAAACTAAGCCTAACAGAAAAAGCCTGGCACTGTGGCCCATGCTGGTAATTCCAGTGGTTCCAGAGGGGTTCAATTCTGAGGAGTGGGGAGAAAAAAAAAGAGTAATGAACCAAGTCAGTAGAGGGTTTAGCCACAGTATCTGAGCTTCAATTATTCACAGAACAATGTAACCCATTAACCAACTAAGTTGTGTCTGCACTTCATTTCCATTTTCTATAAATGTTGCTAGATCAAGTTCTGGGTCGGAGTTCCCTGAATTTGTTTTGGTTTTGGTTTTTTTTTTTTTCTATTTGAGAACTGGTTTTGTTTTGTTTTACATTGCTCCATTTTATTTATAATTGCTCAAATAAATATTTCTGAATTTAATTAAGATTTTTCTTCTGTTTTGTTGAAAGATAAAATTTCAACCAATTTGGTTAAATAGTCTAATCGGCTTTATTTGTATCTCAGGACTTTCATCTTGTCTAAAAATAGAGAGTTGCAATAAGAAAATAAAAATCCAGAAATAGTGAGGCTCTCTTTCAGATACAACAGAACAGTTTTCTTTTTTAATGAGGTAATTTGAGCAGAAGCTAGGGAAGAGCAAAAGACAAAGTGAACTGGTCAACATCACCTTACTTTACTTGTGGGTTAAAGCACAGAACATTCTCACTGTGTTGGCTAAATCTGGCTTGTTTAGGTAATGGGTAGTTCTCTCCTGATTACTCAAAAGATAAAATAAACAATTTGTTTTTGATTTAGTGATGAGGAACATTAGCACAGTGACTCTAATTTGGTTTGGACTATTGAGGACTTGTTCAAATCAGTTGGCCCCTATCCATTTTATTTAACAGATAGAATATATATCTTAAAATCATTTAATTATGTACAACTACAGTGTACTAATTAAAAATATGAGAAAATATTTCAGTGTCAAATTCCTATGATTTTATTACACTTAATTTTCCATTTTTTTTCTTTTCTCGGTGGTGCTGTGGATTGAACTCAGAATTTGATGCATGCTAGGCAAGCACTTTACCAACTAAGCTATATCCCCAGTCCCTTAATTTCCCATCTTTTTCTTTCCTTTGAAAGGTTGAAGAAAAAGAAGAAGGGCCAGGGCCAGCCACGTAAAGCATATAATTTTTTGAACCTCAAAATCTTATCAATTGGGAACTCAGAAATTTACAAGGATGCCTTTCGTTTAGGCTGGGAGTTTAAATTCAGCATTTCCCTAGTTGAGGAAAATCTAAGGAAATACTATTTTGAAAGAGAGGAAGAAAATTTAGAGAAACTGGAACTGGAGGGAAATATAAGGTAGAAAAGAGATCAATGATAATTATTACTTTCAATTATTATTATTATTTTTTGTAGCAGGGATTGAACCCAGAGGTCCTCAGCCACTGAGCCACATTCCCAGCCCTTATTATTTTTGTTTTGGGACAGAGTCTTTCTATGTTGCTTAGGCTGATTTTGAAGTTGTAATTCTCTTGCTTCAGCCTCCTGAGCCGCTGAGATAGCAGGCATTCACCACTGCTCCCAGATCCTTCGACTCAATCTTGGAGGAAGAGTATTTATTCATTCACGTGTTTCCTTATAGTTGGTTATCTTTCATCTTTTTCCCACATCACTAGTCCATTTCTGAAGAAATTTAGGAAACACCCACAAGTAACTTTACATTATTAGAGGTTGACTAAGAAATGAAAAAAAAAAATCAGTGTGTCTGAGTGGCACATGCCTGTAATCCCTGTGACTCAAGATTAAAACAGAAGGATCATAGATTTCAAGGACAGCCTCTACAATTTAGAGGCTCTCAGCAATTTAGGAAGACCCTATTTCAAAATAAAATCAAAAAGTTCTGGGGATGTAGCTCAGTGGTAAACTGCCCGTGGGTGTAATCTTGATTACAAAAAAAAAAAAAAAAAAAAAAAAAGAAAAAAAAGGAAGTTTTCAAGGTGTTAGGAAAGAATTACAAAGAAAAAATTCCTGTGTTTTTGTGTGTTCTTTGAAGATTCACTTAGGTTTTAGAGAGCTTGAGTAGTTCAGTAGTTCAGAGAAGTTTTGTCTGGCTTTGTGGCACTGGGGTTAGAGCCCAGGATGGTTGCCCCTGAGTTACATCCCCAGTGCTTTTTATTTTGTACTTTGAGATAATTTCTCCCTAAATTGCTGAGGCTCACCTCACACTTGTGATTCTCCTGGTTCAGCCTCCTGAGTTGATGGGATTACAAATGTGCCTCACCTCACCCAGCCAGGAAGATTTCTCTATGGAGTGAAGGAAGCACTGCTTTAGTAGAAGTTCAGAGCAATCTGAAATCATTTCTAATACATCTTTACTAGCATCATTTTTGTTTGTTTGTTTGTTTGTTTTGGTACTGGGGATTGAACCCAGGAGCACTCCACCACTGAATCACATCCCCAGCCCTATTTTGTATTTTATTTGATTTAGAGACAGAGTCTCACTGAGTTGCTTAGGGCCTTGCTGAGTTGCTGAGGCTGGCTTTGAACCCACAATCCTCCTGCCTCAGCCTCCTGAGTCGCTGGGATTACAGGCGTGCGCCACCATGCCGGCCATCATTCTTTGATAGTCAGGTAAGAGGTAAGAACAAAGTGTAGAGGCTGTTATTTTCCCCAACATCCTTTTCTTATATACTTTTCTGTGATTCGGTATACTACATATCAACAAATTGTTTTTTCCTAGAAAATGTTTTGCAAAGTTGCAACTAAATAATGTTTATTATTTTTCTTTGACAATTTTGCTTATTCACTGGTATGCTTATATTTTGTAAGCAAAGCTTGTATTGATGATTTTATATTGTAAACAAATCAAATATATTATGTGTTACTTCCTTAACTGTTCACCTAGATTTGCAGAACCAGGTCACATGTCTAAACTGTTTTTAAGACCTTATAAATGCCTCATGCTTTTATGTGTTCTCCATAGCTAGTGTGGAAATTTCATTTGGGATGATTTTTCTTTCTAGGGTACATTTGTAAAAGTCTGAAAATTTTTATGGTTGTAAAAGGCTGCTGCTTTCCACTGGTTATCTACTTGTAGAGACCAGGGATTCTGCTGATCTTGCTACAAGGCATTGGACAGAGCCCTCAACAAAGAACTTTCCAGTCCTGAAATACCTCTGTGGGGAGCCATTCTTATTTAGCAGAATTAGACTAAGTTGAGCCATGTGAGGCCTGGCTTCTAGGAACTGCCAGGAGGCATATTTCTCTGTGTAGGAGTTTTTCCCTGTCTCCTTCTGGAATTTTCTCCTTATGAGAATGGCTCCCCTAACTCCACCCTATCCTGTCCATCACTGAAGAATTTCCTCTGGGTCCTTGCCCCCTTTATCTGTGTGTCTTTAAATAAAAAAGAGGTGGGCTACTCCATGTTGTAAGAGGCCAGAGCTGGAATGACCAGACCCATCACACCCCATCTCATTTAGAGTATTGGCTCTTGTGTGTTTTTTGAGTAGATAGTTTTTTTGGATAATAGATTAAAAAAATGGCCAACATCCTCCTCTTGCAGTTAACCCTTTTCTCCTGCATGCAGGATATGGCAGAGAGGGCTCCCACATACCTCACTCAGCTGTTAAAGAGCTGTGAACTAGTGAATCTTAACATAGGTTAATAGTAATACTTAAATCAAAGGGCTGGGGATCTAGCTCAGTAGGAGAGCACTTGCCTAGTATGCACAAGGTCCTGAGTCTGATCCCTAGCACTGCCACAAATGAAAAACAAATAATAACATTTAGCCAGCCATTGGAGAGAACAGGAAATTAGTAGAAGTCCTACATAAGCTGAAAGCTAATGTCAAAAGCCAAAATTACAGCAGTTTAGGTTAGTGATCAAATACTTCATTCTGTTAAATAGAGAATCAGTTTTCCAAAGAGATGAGCAGAGGACTTTGGTATTTTGGATAGAAAAAGGCCAAAGAATGCAGAAACGAAAAGCACGTTGACATCTCCAGTCTCCTAAGCTATTGACCTTGTAAGGTGGGGGCAGAGAGATGGAGCAATAGCCACTGAGTCCAGCTTCATCTATTGTTTAATATCAGATTATTTAAGGTTACCTTTTTTGTGTAAGGATTAAGGTGGAGGAAAATTCATTATCAAGCCCATGAAATTGGACTGCTGGGGAAATTTGGTCTTAATTTCCTCTTGATCCCATTTAACCCAGGGAGAGTTAGCCAGTGAACCACATCCCCAGCACTTTGTATTTTTGATTCTAAGACAGGGTCTCACTAAATTGCTTAGGGCCTCACTAAATTGCTGAAGCTGGCCTTGAACTTGCGGTCCTCCTGCCTTAGTCTCCTCAGCCACTGGTAGTACAGCCTTGTGCCACAGGGCTCAGCTCCCTTAATTATTATTTCTAGAGGAATCAGATTAGGCAGTTTAGTCTCACCTTGGTGAGGTGTGGCTCAATTGTGTTTTTGTTTTGCTCTGTTGGTGACATAATCCAGGGAGTGACACCCTCCACCTCTGATCTACTTACCCAGCCCCTTCATTTCCACTTTTATCCTAGTCTCTGGGATCTTAGTGCAGGAGCTTCATCCAAAAATGATGAACACCTGTAATTTCTAGTTATTACTAAGAGTGGGTACAAAATGCTTTGAGTCAAATATTTATATAGGATTCCCTGAAATCACTCTAGACAGCAATCTAAATTCATGTATATGAAAGAATGATACTTAACTTTGATGTTTGTGACTATGATTTGATACTCTCTGCTTTTCAGTTTGTAAATGCTTTTTCAAAATTGTAAATAATGATTCTAAGTGTACTAGTGAATTTTTTCATTGCTTATTTATTACAAAATTCTAGGTACTGAGAAGCAGCCATGAAAAGACAAGTTTACCTCACTAAAGCTAAAATCAAGTCTCATCAGAGAACAGGGATTAGGCATACAAATATAGGGATTAGTTATAATTTTTTTCTATGAAAAAGGGGATAACTAAGGGAACATATAAAATAAATATAAATTTAGAACAGAGTAAGAATTTGGAGATAGACTTTAAGGGTGGTTACCATGTGGTGGGTGGGGATTCCAAGATGGGAGGGTCATCAAGCAAGAGAAAAAACCATTGAATTGAAAGGGTGGGAAAAACACAAGTAAAATAGGTACCAGTTCTGGTACCTATTGAGGTTTTGAAGATCTCAAAAATTCTTTCTATTACAAATTCATTTTTAACTGACATATTGTTTGTATATATTAATGGATAGAATATTATAATTTGACACATGTATAGTGCTGTACCCAACAAAAATAAGATCATCCAAGCTGATCACATAAAGCCAAGAGAAGCCTTTATTTTTTAAGCTGGCCAGCGACGATCGCCCTTATGCCTAAAAGCGGGGTGCTGGGGGATCCTGCGGTAGGATCCTTCTTCAGCTGCCAACTTTTATAGGGTGTGGGAATGGATTAAGGTGGGGCTACAGGGAGGGGAAGGGATTAGGGTGGGCTACATGGAGGGGTTTAGGGATTTGGGGTGGGCTACAGGGAGGGAATTTGGGATTGGGGTGGGGCTGACTCTGGATCCTGCTGGAGAATCTCCCTGGGGAACACATTTCAATCTGTTTTCTGTTGCTATAACAATAGGATGTATGATTATCAAACCTAGGTAATCAGCATTTCCATCTCATCAAACATAATCATTTCTGTGTCCTGGCCACATTCAAATTCTTTCTAGTTATTATGAAATATGTAATTTATCTTCAGTACATTTTCTTACCTGTTTTCTATTTTTTCTAATGATTCGTTAGCATATAAGCTTTTCTAATAAACATTCCCTATGAGTAAGCAATATATCAAAACTTTTATATTCTTCTTTCCAATATTAAAATTTTATTTTTTTTCTCTTTTCCGACATTTCTTTCCTCTCTTTTTTTACTCAGTGCTAGCCAGGGCCTCCAGCACCGTACTTTATTGAGCCCAGAGGCACTTTACTGCAACTTCAGTCCCCAGCCCCCTTTTGTAAGGAAATCTAAATTCCTGAGGCTGCTTTCTAACTTGCAATACTCCTGCCTCAGCCTTCTAAGTTTGCACCACTGAATGGAAGCAGTAATGATGAATATCTGTGACAAGTGACATATTAGACTCCGGGGAAGTGTTACAGACCAGGTTATGTGGGCAATAACTAAACAGACTCCATTTTACCCTGAGACTCCATGTTAGGTAAGAAATGCTTCTCCTGTGGGAATACCCCGCCTCTGTGCCCATCAACAGCTGCTTAGCTGCTTAGCTGCTTAGCATGTTTGGCAACAAAAAATGCCAATTCTTATATAATGTAAAATTGTTCTATTTTTGGTTCATATTTTTCTTGCACAAGGTACCCTGTCAGGAATGATTGTCTAGATGTTAGTAACCAGTTTTTAACTTGCACCCAACTAAGGTTTTATTGACCCACTTCCCCTTCTGCTTATGATTTTAGATCTCATAATGTTAGTTTGTACTTTTAAATCATAGCAATAGACACTTAATGACTGATGTACTGACTGATGGTATAAAAACCCCTGCAACCCCACTTGGGGCTGTTCTCCCAGCAGCCATCTTGGGTGTTGTGTGAGACAGTCAGCTGGCTGACTAGTAAAGACTCTCAAACTTGGACTTCTCAGTGGTTTTCAGTCTGTTCTCAAGTTGTGCCACACAACATATCCTTGTTCTTATATCTGATTTTAAAGACAATGATGTTAAGATTTTTCCATTTATAGTGACATTGGTTACATTCTGTTAAATATACACTTTTTTTTTTTTTTGGTACTGGGATTAAACCCAGGGGACTCTATTACTGAGCTTTATTCTCAACCCTTTTTATTTTATTTGAGACAGACTCTCCCTAAGTTACTGAGGCTGTCCTTAACATTGTCATCCTCCTGCTTCAGCCTTCAGAGTAGCTGGTATTATTGGGTGTGCCACTGCACCC
This sequence comes from Glaucomys volans, assembly GCA_020662805.1. Lineage (NCBI taxonomy): Eukaryota > Metazoa > Chordata > Mammalia > Rodentia > Sciuridae > Glaucomys > Glaucomys volans. The sequence continues at coordinate 71,959 of JAJEJO010047448.1, forward strand.
AGTGAAGAACACACTTCATTGGATTAAAAATATCCCTTTCATTCATGGTTTACTAAATGTTTTTATTGTGACATTATGCATGCTGTATTAGGATAGAATTGAGGCCCTAGAAAATGATCAAGAAGTGTTTCAGAATGAATTCAGCAACTATTGGATTTGGTGTGTGTTGATTAACTTATTCTTGTTAAATGAGTAGATCAACTGGGAGGGCTGGTGCCACCGTTGCCTCTCTGCTCCCTTCTAATCCTAGTGGCTCAGGAATCTGAGGTAGGAGGATTTCAAGTTCGAAGCCAGCCTCAGCAACTCAGCAAGGGCCTAAGCAAGTTATTGAGACTTGGTCTCAAAATAAAAAAATAAAAATGAAAAGGCCTGGGGATATGGCTTACTGGTTAAGGCCAATTACCCAAAAACAGGAAAAAAAAAAAAAAAAAAGAAAAAGAAACAAAAAAGAAGAATAGTTTGCATATTAGAGAAAACATGTTCCTCCATCTTCTGTGTTTGACTTATTTCACTTAAAGTAATGGTCTCTACTTCCATCCATTTTCCTGCAAATTATGTATTTTCATTTTTCCTTATTAACAAATCAAATTCCATTGTGTATATATACATTTCTTTTATCCATTCATCCATAGGTGGACACCTAAATTAGCTCTATAGCTTGGCTATTGTGAATTGTGGTGCTATATACATTGATGTGCCTGTTGTATGCTGTACTGTAGTATGCTGATTTTAAATCTTTTGGATATAAAAGAGTGGGTCTGCTGGGTCACACTGTGGTCCCATTCCTAGTCTTTTGTGTCTCTACGGAACTTTGTGTGTGTGTGCTTGACTTACCCATTAGTAAACATTCATTTCCTAATGCAGTGGGGATTTGTCAGATATCTGCATTTCTATCGATTTACTGTTTTGATTTTGAGATTATCTGTCAAGTGGCTATACCTTTAGAATTGGAATACTTACTGAATTGATCATGTTTACTTATATGCTATCCTTTTAAAACCAACTTTTTTATGGTACTAGCAATTGAATTCAGAGGTTCATGCATGTTAGAGAGCACTATACCATGCAGCTATACCCTTAACTTTTTTATTTTATTTTGAGACAGGGTCTCAATTACCCAGGTGTTTTCAAACTTTACCTCCTCCTGCCTCAGCCTCCCTAGCACCTGGATTCCAAGGCCAGTTAGACTTTATCTCAGGAGAAATCCAGAAATGTTGTTTTCTTTGTATTTTCTAGTCTTTTACAAATTTCAAATTTCCCTTATCAAAATGCTTTAGTGCCTTTCTATGCAATAAATTGCCATTTATATTTTTGTTCTGATATGAAAATCATATTTCTTAATTAGTAAATATAATCTATATTATTTCTAATTGTTATCAATTTAATTTTTAAAGTCAATTGATCCTGTATCAATTTTCCTTTTTCTTTTGTTGTTACTGCAGCTGGATCTGTAGTATGCTGATTTTAAACCTTTTGGATCCCTGACATACATCCCCAGTAATTTTTTTTTTTTTTTTATGTTGAGACAGATCTTGCTGAGGTTGGCCGGTATCTTCCAGAACTTCTTCTTCAGCCTCCTGAATCACTAAGATTCCAGAAGTGGACCACATTGCCTGGCCTTTTTTGTTTTTTTTTTTTTTTTAAAGTGGTAACATCAAGCAGGAAAAGCACACTTTCATGTCTATTTCCCTTATCAAGGAAACATTATGCTCTTATTTTTAAAAATGTATATTTTTATTTAATTTATTTTGATTCCTGTACACAAATGGAGTATAACTGTTGTTTATCTGGTTGTACACAAATTAGAGTCCCATCATTTATGTAATTGTACACTTTAATAAATTAATATATCTATTAATTTGCTTTGTTTTTATCTTCAGTTTTTTTTCATAATAAACTTTAAGGCACTTGATTATTTTTGTTTCACACATTTTGTGCATACTTTGGATTTATTTGTTCTTATCTGAATGCTCTCTGCAAATGTATTGAAATACCTTTTTTTTGTAGCAAATTTCTGAACCTAGCATACTTGAGGACATATTAACCATGTCCTTACATTTGAATGTTATTTGGTGAAATTTGTGATTCAAGGCTTCATGTTTACTTTTAATAATTGAAACACTCCTCCTTTTTCTATTGGCAGGCAGAGATATTATGTCAAAGTTTGATGCTAATCTAATTCTCATTCATTAAAAATGATCTCTTTTTTTCCTCCAGAAGTTTGTGTATAGTTCTTTGTGTAGTTCCTGCTGTCATTGGTAGTTTTACCTTTTTTTTTTTTTTCTTTTTTGATCAGGGGTGGACACTGGGAGGCTTATCCACTGAACCACATCAGCAACACTTTTTATTTTTTGACAGTCTTGCTAATAAATAAATAAATTTCCAACTCATAAATGGTAGAAAATGGTCACAGATGTGACAACCTTGAAATGCAGACTAGAAAACAAATCAAAGTAATGCTATAATTTTGAGAGATTAAGAAAGTACAATTTTTTTTTTGCTGAAAACATTAAATTTCAGAAATATTAGGAAATAAAAATTTTCTAAAATTCACTTATTTTAAGTATTTTATTCTGGTTTAACTATATATTTTTTCCAAATTCCTCAAGTAATAACATAGCATCTGGCCTTTTTTTTTAATCTCTAAGAATATGTATTTTAAAATACAATTAGCACCTAAGAACAATGAAATCTCTGGATTATCAGGACCTTTCTAGGTTACGAAAGATCCAAGAACTTTACTATTGAAAAGTATATAATGCATGTTTCCCAAATCTAAGCTTTTGTACACTTCATTTTAATAAATGTGGGTGAGGGAACAGTTTTGATGGTAATGCTACCAAGAATTCATGGGATTTATTTCTTTAACCAAGTACATTTAACAATTCAGTTTCGTCCAATATTTAAAATAAAATAATAATTTTTAAAAGTAAAACTACAAAATCAATGTATTCTTTTCTCTTCTTGTTTGTTTTCCTATTTTTCTTTTATTTATTTATTTATTTGTTTGTTTGTTTGTTTGTTTTTGGGGGGCAGTTGTAGGGATTGAACCCAGGGCCTCATTTATGCTAGGCAATCACTCTACCACCCAGTCATTCATGTAAACACTAGCATTTTGCCTCCGGCCCTCTCCAGGGATCTTCCATTTTTTATGAAACAATGAAAACCTGCACTCCTTTTTTATTTACTTCAGTTTTCCATTTGCAATTGACATATTGACATGCTGGTATAGACTCATGGGAATACCAAGTATCTTGCAGAACCACATACCCAGCACAGCTCACACACAGGTAACTAATGTATTCTTTGACAGATCTGGAGGAGGGAATGTGTGAAATTGAAAGTAAGTGTGGGCTGGAGCTAGGCATGGCATTGCACTCCTGTAATCACACTTACTCCAAAACTGAGCAGGATGATGATAAGTTTGAGGCAAGGCTCAGCAGTTTAGCAAGCAATATTTCAAAATAAATATTAAAAAGAGACATAGAATGGGGACATAGAATAGGGGTAAATGCCCCTGGGTTCAATCTTCAGTACTGAAAAAAAGGAAAAAAATATATATATATAGCAATGATAAGTTTAAAAGAAGTCCCAAGAAATATCTAAGGAGTTTAGTCTCATGGTTATATTATTGTAAGTTTTTTGTCTATGTCTATGTCTATCCAGAGTTTAAAATGTTTCCAAAATTAAGTCATATTTAATGATTTCTGTTTTGTCTTGTTTTTCTTGTAATACTAGGTATTGAACTCAGCAGAATTCTACATCTGAGGTACATGTCCTGCCCTTGTTATGTTGTTTGAGACAGAGTTGCCTTGGTCAACCTTGAATTTGGAATTCTTGTGCCTAACCACCCAGAAAAACTTGGATTACAGTCATGCACTCCTGCACCTGGCTGTTATTTACTATTTTGTAAAGCTAACCATTTATTCTAACAGTTCATTAACTTAGTCTTTCCAAATTATTACTTACATACTTATATTTCCCATTATTATATTCAGTTAATCATTAGTTGGTAACTTATTTAGATATAAAATTTTTCAGAAGAAGAAATGTACAATATTGAAGCTGTCAGGTATGGTCATGCCTGTATTCCCAGTAACTCAGGACACTGAGACAGGAGAACCCTAACTTTGAGACCAGTCTCAGCAACTTAGTGAAACCCTTTCTTAAAATAAAAAAATAAAAAATGCTAAGGATGTTACTCAGGGTGTTATGGGACGTAACTTAACAGACCATTCGCCACTGAGAAGTCCAAATTTGAGAGTCTTTGTTAAGCCGGCTGGCTGACAGTCTCACACAAGGCCCCAAAAATGGTTATTGGGAGAACAGCCTTGACCATAGGGTTGCAGGGGTTCTTATACCAAAAATCACATCAATCATAAGTGTCTGTTGTTATGATTCAAAATTACAAACTTACATCATGAAATCATCAGCAGAGAGGGAAGTGGGCCAAAATGACCCTTACCTAGGTACAGACTAAAGAATGGTTACTAATGGTTACTAACATATGAATCAATAGAGAACAATTTTTCATCATGTAAGAATCGCCATTTTGCATTGTTAAGCATGTCATGCTAAGTGACTGATGATGGGTACAGAGGCGGGGTGTTCCCATGGGAGAAGCTCATTTCCTACATAACATGGAGTCTCAGAGCAAAATGTAGTCTGTTTAGTCATTGCCCATATAACCTGACCTATAACATTTTCCATGGAGCTAAATCTGTCAGCCCATCACAAGGGGTTGTGCCCCTGGGTTCAAACTCTGGTATCAAAAAAAAAAAAAAAAAAAAGGAAAATCTGATAAGACCAAATAGTCTTTGTTCATATATCATTGTTTAAATCAAAGTATCTTTTGACCAATTTAAGTTTACTCAAATTACTTTCAAGAAGATAATTATTTTTTTCTTTTTAGTGCCTATTTCATATTCCAACATTCAATATTAAACTATTTAGAATGCCAGTCATTTGAGTCTCTACTTTTACTTTTCTCAAACTATCCACAATAATCATTGGTATTTTGTTTTTTGATACTAAAGACTGGTAGAAATTGGCCAGGCCTGAAGGGATTTCATTGGCCATGATGAAAGTGTAGATGATATAAGATCCTAGATAATAATGAAGACAGTGCAGAAATTCATAAGGGAAAGATTTATGTTCAAATATTTTATTGAAATATTAACAATTATAGAATCAGGATTGGGAGAATGTGGTATCACAGAAACTTAAACATGAATTTGCCTTTGGGTATTTTTTATAAATCACAGCGTGGTTGGGAATATAGTTTGGTGGTAGACAGCCTGCCCTGGGTTCTATCCACAGTGCTAAAGAGAGAGAGAGAGAGAGAGAGAGAGAGAGAGAGAGAGAGAGAGAAATCAGCAATAAGAGGTGTTTGTGATGTATCCAGGAGATTAGAAAGGAGTTAATTGAATCCAGGAATGGATTTGACCTTTTGCCCTTATGCTAATACTCTATCCTAATCTGGGTGGGGCTTTAAGGATCCTGACTGATATAAAAGCTTCCCAAAGGCAAAATCTGTTCTCTTCAGAGGCACTTGGATTTGACCAGACTCTGGAAACCTCAGGAGGTTACAGCTGCCATTCAGAGAGTCCAGAAGACACAGAACCCCTGAGCTGCTTGGATGGATTTTCCTGCAAACACTGATAAGACCAATTATAGAATCTTCAGGTGAGTACAGAGTTCTGAGTAGATGAACTCATATTTTTTTCCTTAATTTTTTAAAAAAACTTCAGCTGTCAGAAGCCTCAGGACTTTCCAAATAATTCTATAAGCCTATTCAATAAAAATCATGTAATTATTTCCAGTTCATGCTCAAGCTACAGAATTTTAACATATCATTGTTTTGAAATGTAGAAATAAATGCATTTTGTGTTCCATGTGTATCCAAATTGTGAATTCATGGAGAAAAAAATCCTTGATGTCATGCAGTTTTATTTTGGGCATGGGATATAATCTTAATGGAAAAACATTGAAGAATGTGTTAAATGCTGTTTTGGGGAGCTTCAGGTTATAGCTTAGGTCTTTCAAGTGTCCAGTGACAATCCAGAATCTGGTGATGGCTATGGAAGGATGATATTGGTGAAACAATGAGGTGCCAGAAGTGAGAGGGTTTTCAGTATTCATTCTGGTTTAGAAATGGGAATGCTGATTACCTCCAGTCATTTATTTTCAAGGTGCAGTGTATTTGGATAGCATCAGTTGCCATTTTAAGTTGAGGTTGCATATTTCCAAATGTGGAAGACTCTTGGATAGCAAGTCTAATATGATTGTGGGGTGCATTGCTCTTACACACTTTGCCAATGATAATTTTATACATTTGTTTTTGAATACAAAAATTTAGAATGTATTCTATGCTATATTAATTTTTAATAATCATCACTTACAAAATAGTTGGAGGCTTATGACAAACAACTTTTTTTTTTCCTTGCAACCATTTTGGAGTAAGATGTAACCATAAACAAAGTGTATGGAATTATTTTTACATTTGTTTTCAACTCTCTTGGGTGAATATTACTTTTATCTGAGTTACTCTCTCTCTGTTCTATGATTAATTTTTTTATTTTCATTTTTCTAAGGACATCAATGAAGGAGGAATTATGATAGAAAAGACAAGATTGGTAAGAGAATAGGAGCTACCAGATCTGCCATGTGTTTAAGTTCTCCTAGGTAACAGATGTTCTAGGGAGACTAAAGAAAAATTCAACTTTCATTGTGACATTAATATAAGAAATAGAAAGTCAACTAAAATTATGAGTGTTATAATTCTCCTAAAACCTTGTTGTTTGAAAGGAGAGATAATATGATTCTTTGGACATATTCGTTTCCATCTGCCAGGGTCCTGAAGCATCTCTCAGTCAATCACTGATTACAGGCTCACCTTCTTCCCATCACCTCTGTTGTAGGTATATCTGGGGAGTTCATTGGAATTCATTGGCTTATATTGTTCTATGTCCTTCTCCTTATCTACACCTTTAGTGATACCTGTAGTATCTGCCCTTACAAAGTGGTCTCACTTAGGGCACTACAGAATGGAAGTCCTTCCCTTGTAGTCTGTTCTTTTCATTTTGTATTTTACTGTGTCTCCAGGGCCTTTTAATTACCTAAAGCTTTTAGAGTGCATAGACTGGTGTTTGTGTTATTGAGTTCTAATTAAGAGAGGCTCTGCTAAGATTTGTCAGAAGCAGCCTGGGTTGGAGAAGTAGAGATTTCAAATATTCCAAATGCAGTATATAAAATGCATGCATAACTTCATTTTAGAAGTGGATAATATTCCATTTCCATTGTTAAGTCAAAACTACCCAGGAATACATTGGAAGTGAGCTTTGATTTTTTTCATTAACCCCTAATAAAAGAGAGTAACTTTCTTTCTCGTGATTTTAGAAAAACAGTATCACACATTGCACGACTTCTAGAAATAATTTATCTGCGGAATTGTGAGAGTGAAGGAGTTTGAGCTCCTGTTGAGGAGTTTGCACAACTGAGATTTTTCAGTGGCCCACAGAGAAATCTCAAAATGGCATCATATCACACCCAAAGACACTGGTCAGACAAAAACATCCTGAGATTACTAGAAAATATGGAGGATCATGCTTCATACAATGACAGAGAAACTTTCAAGACAACCCTGACACATCTGGATTGGGAAAAAATAGCTTTTAAGCATTTCTCTGCAGAAATGTGCAAAGACAAATGGATAGAGTTATCCTGCAAATTGAGAAAGCTGCGTACATTGAAAGAATTAGTTCTGGAAGCCACAGAGAGTGTGAAAAATCCCACAAAAGGCATAAAACCTGAGGAACATCCAGACTTCCCCAAAAAACACCTGACAGCTTATATCCACTTTTACAAGGAGAAGTGGGCTGCGTATTCCCAAGTCCACCCTGAAATGAATAACCAGGAGTTGACCAAGGTCCTGTCTGAGAAATACAAGCAGCTTCCAGAACAAATAAAACAGAAATATATTGAGGATTTCCAGAAGAAGAAATGGGAGTTTGAAGAGAAACTGGCTCGATTCAGAGAAAATCACCCTGATGTAGCCCAGGACTCTAAGACATCTCACGTCTACAAGAGGTGCCAAATTAAAATCCCAAAGAAGGTAGAAAGAAATGGGGAAAATGTGAGAACTCTCCCAGAAACCTATCACGAATCCCTGCCCGCAGAGAGACGCGACATGTAGGCTGATTAAAAGCTTTATTTACAGCATGGCCATCTCGTTAAGTTTTTCTTTGTTCTCTCCCTCAGGGGAGATAACTACAGGTTATATAGGGGAAAGCAACCAATCAGAGTACTGTCCATGCGGACAGCGCATGGACATACAGTGCTATAGATAGAGAGCATGCGTTGATCACGCGCAGGACATGCATCTTTAACAGCCAGTGATGGCTGCTTTCTCAGAGATAAGCGACTAAAGGAATGCAATGTGGCCGTGCTGGCACATTGCCAATCGCCATCTTGCAGGCAAAATAGAGGATGGGGTCCCGGGCACCCCGACAGCTCCCCCTATTTTATTAATTAAATGGCAAGAGGCCGTGCCTGTCTTAGGCGGAGGGGTCAACTCATATCCTTACCCGTCATCAAAGACTGTAGAGCATGCTACAGCTTCTGTCTTAGGTTGGTATATGGTCACCACCTTCCTTACCCATCATTGGCTACCAGTCCAGCATGCTAAGCCATATTTTGGGAGAACTGCCTGCCTCCACTGCCGCTAGAGCCTGATGAATGGCATATCGGTCCTGTTGCATGGCACACTTGAGGGCAGAAAGCCTTTGAAGGAGAGCAAGAAATCCTAACAGCAGTAAAATACAAAAAATAACAGCTCCAGCCCAATGTTTTCCTCATTGAACAAGCACATCAGAAACATTATATAGGGAGGGGATAAGACTTAAGGCATGAGTTTTAGTTTTGTTAATAGTAAGAATCTGACTGTGTAAAGATTGAGTCAGAAGATCAAACTCATGTGTCCAATGATCAGTTAACATATGAGATAACCTTTTAGACAAATCTGCTGCATAAGACAAGTTATCATAACGGGCATCAGTAATACAAAGTCCAACAGTAGCATGAGCACATCCCATCATCATTAACTGTTCGACAATGTTGAGTTGTTCCTGAACAAGGTTAACTCGTTGGTTGAGAATAATAAGTCCAGTTTTTAATTGTCCATTCAGCTGATTCTGTGTATACAAAGCCTGAGCAGTCGCAGATGATAGATTATTTAGAGTTTGTGCAGTAGGAACCGAAGTAGCGAGAGCGACAGCAGCAGTCGTAGCCGCAGCCACTGAAAAGGCTATTGCAGTTATAATGGCAGCTGTTATTCCGACATCCCTTCTTTGACGAGTCGCTACCACTGTATGTGGAGAGCTGATGTCAACAGGAACTGGAATATACTGAGGTATACGTAGTATGATAGCCGTATTGTACTTAGATGCGTTCCAGCATTGAGAAATAAAACAATTATTATTGTTATCAGTGCAATTTAAAAGAACATTGCCATTGGTAGGATTAAGAGTGGTGAGAAGAAATAAAAATGGGGGAATAACACACACAGGTGTGGGAGCAAAACTAATATTCCTTTTATTATCCTTATTCCAATCAACCTTTACACTACTCTCCCACCTTCTAATATTATCTTCAATCGTAGCTTGAAAGTTACTGTACCATGGTTCATGAGTAAAATTATAACTAAAACTAGTATAACAAATTTGACCCCCTCTCAAAAAGGTCATAGGGGCCACGTTGATACAAGCATTACTTCCACATAAGGCCCAAATGGAAAAGGGGTTTTGGGGGCCAGCCAAAACGTTAAAATTTAGTATAGTGAAATTACTGCTAGGCCAAGTTGTGGTTTCTGTAGTTCCTGGCCCCTTATAAGAGAAAGAGGACACACATCGAGCAAAATACTAGTCAACGCAGGAGTACCATATGTGAGGCCACTGAGGTCACCGACTTTCACAGTTAAATAACCAAGGCTGCTGAGGACAATCCTTGGTGGTAATTCTGGGCGTAATGCCTTGTAAAGCAAGTATATCTCCCCAACTATCGGAGTACAATTGACTGATTTTAGAAGGTGGTCTCTTGTCTTTGTAAGACATGTGACCTACAGTATGATTTTTTAAAGTCACACATGGTGCCAGACCAAAACATAAAGTTCCCTCTAGATTTATAACAAAGGTCCAGCTAACTTGTTCTTCTAAAGGCTCAAATGGCACCGAAGGAAGGAAAACACAGTATAGTGATAATAGTTCACAGTGACTTATTATATACTTCAAAAAGAAATAGAAGATCCATGCATCATGGCCCAAGCCTGAAATTCAAGCTACTGAAGAAACTGAGACAGGAGGATCAGGTTTGAAGTCAGCCTGGGCAATTTAGTGGACTCTGTCTCAAAATAAAAAATAAAAAGGAATGGAGATGTAAGTCAATGGGAGAGTGTGTGCCTAGCATGTACAAGGCCCTAGGTTCACTTCTCAGTTTCTCACACACACATAGAGGAGTACAAAGGTTCCCAACACAAAGAAATGATAAATATTTAAGAAAATATTTATCATTATCAGTGTAATTCTAATTACTCTGATGTGGCCATCACAAATGGCAGTTTCAACCACTACCTTGTAGTTTATGAAACTCATTTATTTAAAAAATAGGTACTTTCTGTTACTACATACATTGGAAAATGTTTTCTTTGCCATAATCTCCCAAAATCTATGAAAACTTGAACAGAAGAGAAGGAGTTGCATATATCAAAGGCTGAAAACTTACTATTTGGTCCCATGTAAATGAGTGGTAAACAATTGCTATTTATAAACACAGCTTCAAGACTTCTTTTCAAAAAATATATCTATCAAAAAGATTATACTGCATACAGATAAATTTACAAATGAAGGTTGTGAGGGAGAATTTTATGAATTTAGGATGCCCACAGACTTTTCAGTGGTATGGAATACCGATGCTTACAATTACAGCTTGCTTTGAGTTCCAAGATAGCTCGAGGAAATTCCAGTTTAATTTACATGAAATAAGTGTCTGGCCAAGAATTCATTATGAATATAATACTTCCTAATCCGATAACATTAATAATCATTTTTATTTTATCTATTTATTTACTTTGAATATTGGGGATTTGACTCAGGGGTGCTTTACCCCTGAACTACATCCCCAATGCTATTTAAATTTGAAGTCAAGTTTGGTGGCACACGCTTGTAATTCCTGTGACTCAGAGGTTGAGGCATTGAAACCTCAGCAATTTAGTGAGACACTGTCTTGAAATTAAAAGAAAAAATTAAAAGATCTGGGGATGTAGTTTGGTGATAAGGCCTTCTGGATTTAATATTCAGTACTAAGAAGTAAGCTAAAATAAAAAAACAAAATCACACATTAAATAAATGATTTATCCAGATTCCCTTATCTAAAACCTCTTCTTTATGACATTAGCTTTCTATAACTTTCTCTAATTTCCAAAATCCAAGTTGGAAATTGACTTGAAAATCTGAAACTTTCAGACCTTAAAATCCAACTCCGAAAACTGAAAGGTATCATTTTAAACACTCAGTCTAACAATGAGTATTTTTGAGTAATTCAGCACATTAAATATGTTAGCATTTTGCATATACCTGTTTACACACATATACATAAACCTACAAGTAGCATAATATAAAGTACTTGAGTCATGGATGGATCCTATGACAACACAAATACAATTGTCATGTATATTGTACCAGCTAAAAAATTAAAAGTTACCTGATGGCAGTTATATTCTGAATGCTCACAATCTATATCAATCAGGTTCTACAAAATATAGAGCAAGAAATCTTAGTTCATAAAATACAGAAAAAAATACATATGTACAAAAAGTAAGTTTAAAGTAATCACAAAATTTCTAACCACTAAATTTTAATTTGAAAACAACCTAGCCTGAGGTGGTGGTGCATGCCTGTAATCCCAGTAATTCTGGAGGCTGAGGCAGAAGGATCCCAAAATTGAGGCCAGCCTCAGCAACTTAGCAAGTCCCTAAGCAAATTGGCAAAACCCTGTCTCAAAATAAAGAATAAAAGGGCTGGAGATGTAGTTCAGTGGTAAAGTTCCTCTAGGTTTACTCCTTAGTACAAAAACAAAACAACAAAACAAAACAAAATCCTAACCAGAAAGACAGACGAAAGCAGAAGTTCCTATTTTCAAAAGAAAAGAGTAAAAACTACTTTATGCAAATTGTGCACTTACCTGCAGTATTGATAACAGGATTTTCCACTATCATTCAGTAAGAAATTCTGTTTAATTCCACTCAGATGCCACCTCGTGGTTGTAGTAAACTTTAGTCTTCACATTACAGCCAAATCCAAACCCAGCAGCTCTGGAGAATAAGGAACTTGGTCCTTTACAAGATGTTCTATGGACTCCAAAGACCACAACCATTTCATCAAAGTGATCAGATTATCAAGTTAAAGTAATTAATTCACCAAAGGAGTAGATTATGTGATTCAATTTTCCAAGTTGCAGACACACCCTGAGGTCAATGATTGGATTAAAATTCCTTTAACCTGCTTAATCAGGTTACCACATCCAATCTCTAGCAGGAAGCCATCCCTTAAATTAGCTTATATAAACCACAAATTTGTTATATGTAAAAATAAATGAGCCAGGTGAGGTTGCACAGGCCTGTAATCCCAGCAGCTCAAGAGGCTAAGGCAGGAGGATCATGAGTTTAAAGCCAGCCTCAGCAACAGTGAGGCACTAAGCAACTCAGCGAGACCCTGTCTCTAAATAAAATAGAAAATAGGGCTGGGGATATGGCTTAGTGGTCAATTGCTCCTGAGTTCAATCACTGGTACCCCCCCAAAATAAATAAATGAATAAATAAATACTCCAAACTAGAATTTCATGTCTGTTTTTAGGAAATCATTTTCTAATCCTTTGTCTTATCCTATTATTATTCCTCATTCTTAGTCTTCTATCTAAATCTATATCTATTTTTTCCTTGATACTTTTTTCAGAACACTTAGGCCAGTTGGCAATTAATTGCTTATAAAAGGGTGACCTGTGCATCATATTCTAAGTATTAGTGGGAATAATTATTTCTTGGCCTTTGAAATCTTATAGTTTAAAAATTATATACAATTGTTTAGATTTGCCATTTTTGTCTTGTTTGTTTCTTTTTTAAATTTTGTTTTTTTGTTGAATTTTGTTACTGGGGGTTAAACCCAGGGTCATTCCACCACTGAGCTACATCACCAGCTCTTTCTGCATTTTATTTTGAGACTGGGTCTCTCTAAATTGACCAGGTTGGCCTTGAATTTGAGATACTCCTGCCTCAGTCTCCCAATTACACTGAGATTACAGGCATGTGCCACTGACCCTGCTTTTGTTTGTTCTTTTATATTTCTGGTAAGGCTAAATATATTTTCTTAAGTTCAATGGAAGACGCTCACTTTCAATTGTAAGGGATTTTGTTGAACTTCCTCCTCTCTGGAATTGACTGCATAGGAGGAAACTTTAACCCTGTTTCCATAGATTTCAACCATTTTAGCTGCCTGTTAGTTTTTCTTCCTCTTCTCTGATCTTAATTTAAAAATAAAAAACACCAATCATTTTCATTGTATTAGAAAATTGATCCATAGGAAAATAGTACAAATATGTACCCTTGGAGTACATTTGTGCATGGCACCAACAGAAATCACAACTACTTATGAGCCCAAAAGACTAGTGGAGTGAAGTTCAGTGAAAGACGTGGGGAAATTCTCACCTATGGCAAAGTTTGAATAAGCTGTCTATATAAAGACTTTTTATTGCTCAGTATGGGATGGTACCTGTGTGTACTGCCAGCTACTCCAGAGACTGAGGCAGGAAGATTCCAAGACTGAGGCTAGCGTGAGCAACTTAGTGAGACCCTATGCCAAAATGAGAAATATAAAGACCTGGGGATGTAGCTCAGTGACAGAGTACTTTCCTAGCATGTGGGAAGTTCTGGGATCAGTCTCCAGAGGTAATATTTGTTTTTTAATCCTTTTCATGGCTTTTAATTTTGAATCTTCTTTTTGGTTAGAGTTTGTAATTATTATATTGTATACAATGATACCAAGTCCTGGAGAAGTATTATAATTAGTAAAATTAAAAGAGGAAGACTAGAATGGAAAGTTGATTTTCATTTCATTCCCTAAAGGGCTGATTCTTCTAGTATCTTCATCTAATATTAACATTAGATGGATAAACAATTCTTGGTTTATCTTGATAGCATAATGGTTAAAGTCAGGATTACCAAAGTAATGACTTTCTTGATCATCTATTAATATGTGTATATATATGTCTGTTTCTGCTTGCTCTCCATTTGTCCTTCATCAACCCAATATCTGACAAAGAGTCAGTGGTCCCAGGTGGAGGAAATCCTTTTGATGTGGATGCACTTTCTTTTGTAAAAAATGAGGATTCATAATCACCAAAGAGAGAAATGTATTATCTGGAGTGCAATGGCAATGGCCAGTGAGCTCACCATGTCTTCTATAAATGTTTTAGAAATTTGTAATCAGTAACCACCGTGCTGCAAACTTGATGCAGGTTTGAGTTTTCTTTTGCATTGTTCCCAGTCTGACTTTTCTCTTGTGATCTCACGTGTCTGATTCCCTCCTTAGCTGACATCTTTAGATGCATCCTGGTTACATTTTCAGATTCCAGGGCAATCTCTTTCCTCCTCTTCATCATCGTCATTATCTTCATCCAAGAAGGGTTCTTCCTCTGCCCAAATACAGTAGAGGGAACCCATCTCTATGTATGGAAGATGTAGAGAGCCAGAGTGGATCATCTGGAGGAGGGAAGCCCTGAAGATTCTTTTTGGTCACCCAATCCGGTTCTCCCTCACTCTTGCTTCTCTCTCAAGGGATCCCTCTTTTTGTCCATCATTTTCTTTTTTTCTTTTTTTTTGGTTTGTATATTTTATTTATTTATTTTTATTTGCTTATTGATTCATTGAACACAAATGGAGTACAGCTATTGTTTGGAGTACTTTGTAGATTCTGGAGATTAGTGCTCTATCTGAAGTGTGTGTAGCAAAGATTTTCTCCCACTCTGAAGGCTCTCTCTCTTCACATTGTTGATTGTTTCCTGTGCTGAGAAAAAGCTTTTTAGTTTGACTCTATCCCAATCATTGATTCGTGCTTTTATTTCTTGCGTTTTGGGAGTCATGTTAAGGAAATCTGGTCCTAGGCCAACGTGATGAAGATTTGGACTTATTTTCTCTTCTATTAGGTGCAGAGTCTCTGGTCTGATTTCTAGGTCCTTGATCCACTTTGAGTTGAGTTTTGTATAGGGTGAGAGATATGGGTTTAATTTCATTTTGCTGCATATGGATTTCCAATTTTCCCAGCACCATTTGTTGAAGAGGCTGTCTTTTCTTCATTGTATGTTTTTGGCTCCTGTGTCAAGTATGAGATACCTGTATTTATGTGGGTTTGTCTCTGTGTCCTCTATTCTGTACCATTGATCTACCTGTCTATTTTGGTACCAATACCATGCTGGTTTTGTTACTATTGCTCTGTTGTATAGTTGAAGTTCTGGTATTGTATACCCCCTGCTTCGCTCTTCTTGCTAAGGAGTGCTTTAGATATTCTGGGTCTCTTATTCCTCCAAATGAATTTCATGATTGCTTGCTCTATTTCTATGAGGTCCGTCATTGGGATTTTAATTGAAATTGCATTTAATTTGTATGGCACTTTTGGAAGTATGGCCATTTTGACAATAGTAATTCTGCCTATCCAAGAACATGGGAGATCTTTCCATCTTCTCAGATTCTCTTTAACTTCTTTCTTTAGTGTTCTGTAGTTCTCATTGTAGAGGTCTTTCACTTTTTTTGTTAGATTGATTCCCAAGTGTTTTATTTTATTTGAGGTTATTGTGAATGGGGTAGTTTTCCT
This sequence comes from Glaucomys volans, assembly GCA_020662805.1. Classification (NCBI taxonomy): domain Eukaryota; kingdom Metazoa; phylum Chordata; class Mammalia; order Rodentia; family Sciuridae; genus Glaucomys; species Glaucomys volans. The sequence continues at coordinate 87,873 of JAJEJO010047448.1, forward strand.
AATTTCTCTCTCAGAGGATGCATCACTTACAAATAAAAATGCATTGGATTTATGAGCATTAATTTTATATCCTGCTACTTTACTGAATTCATTAATGAGTTCCAGTAGTTTTCTGGTGGAATTCTTAGGGTCTTCTAAATAGAGAATCATGTCATCAGCAAATAGGGATAGTTTGAGCTCTTCTTTTCCTATTTGTATTCCTCTAATTTCTTTGGTCTGTCTAATTGCTCTGGCTAGAGTTTCAAGAACAATGTTGAATAGTAGTGGCAAAGAGGACATCTCTGCCTTGTTCCAGTTCTCAGGGGGAATGCTTTCAATTTTTCTCCATTTAGAATGATGTTACCTGTGGGCTTAGCATAGATAGCCTTTAAAATGTTAAGGAATGTCCCCACTATCCCTATTTTTTCTAGTGTTTTGAGCATGAAGGGGTGCTGTATTTTACCAAATGCTTTCTCTGCATCTATTGAAATAATCATGTGGTTCTTTTTTTTTTTTAACCAAAATTACACTTATGATTATTCATTCATTTTATAGCCATTTGGTAAGCCTTCGTTCTGTGCAGTGGGATTCCTGAGCTTGAGATCATCTTGTCTTCTGAAGAAGAATTGCAAAACCCACTACAGTACAAAGAAAATTAAATAGAATATACACAAATACAATGTGTCATAGTAGCTACACTGCTGTTGGCACACAGATGCGTAGATTCTCATACAGGTCCTAAATTAGTTTAGATGTGCCTTTGATATGATACTCTTGTATTTACTTTTTTTTTCATTTGCATGTCAAATACATTTTTGATTATATATATTTTTTAATTTTTTTAATTTTTTTAAATTTGCTTATGGATTCATTGAACACAAATGGAGTACAGCTATTGTTTCTCTGGTTGTACACAAAGTAGAGTCACACCATCTGTGCATTCATACATGTACACAGGACAATGATGTCTGTCACACATTCTGTTATTTTTCTTACCCCCCCACCCTGACCCCACCCCTCCCTTCCCTCTATGCTATATATCC
>JAJEJO010047448.1:88994-125988 GCA_020662805.1 Glaucomys volans
CTTGCCAACCTTCCCCCCCCCATTATGCATCATCATTCATTTATCAGAGAGACCATTTGGCCTTTGGATTTTGGGATTGGCTGATCTCACTTAGCATAACAGTCTCCAACATCATCCATTTACCTACAAATGCCACAATTTTATTCTTCTTTATGACTGAGTAATATTCCATTGTGTATATATACCATGGTTTTTTAAAATTTACTTATTGATTCATTGAACACAAATGGAATACAGCTATTGTTTCACTGGTTGTACACAAAGTAGAGTCACACCATCTGTGCGTTCATGCATGTACACAGGGCAATGGTATCTGTCACACATTCTGTTATTATTTTTACCCCCCACCCCGCCCCCACCCCTCCCTTCCCTCTATGCTATCTATCCTTCCTCCATTCTTGCCACCCTTCCCCCAGGCATTATGCATCATCATTCATTTATCAGAGAGACCATTCGGCCTTTGGATTTTTGGGATTGGATGATCTCACTTAGCATAACAGTCTCCAACATCATCCATTTACCTACAAATGCCATAATTTTATTCTTCTTTATGGCTGAGTAATATTCCATTGTGTATATATACCACAGTTTCTTTATCCATTCATCTATTGAAGGGCATCTAGGTTGATTCCATAATCTAGCTCCTGTGAATTGAGTAGTTATGAACATTGATGTGGCTGCATCTCTGTAGCAATCTGATTTTAAGTCCTTTGGGTATAGGCCAAGGAGTGGGATAGCAGGGTCAAATGGTGGATCCATTCCAAGTTTTCTAAGGAATCTCCACACTGCTTTCCAGAGTGGTTGCACCAACTTGCACTCCCAATCATGTGGTTCTTGACTTTAAGTCTGTTGATGTGGTGAATTACATTTATTGATTTCTGGATGTTGAACTAACCTTGCATCCCCGGGATGAAACCCACTTGATCATGGTGCACTATCTTTTTAATATGCTTTTGTATACAATTCGCTAAAATTTTGTTAAGAATTTTTGCATCTATGTTCATTAGAGATATCGGTCTGAAATTTTCTTTCCTTGATGTGTCCTTCTCTGGTTGGGATCTGTTTTTAATGTATTTATTTTCTTTTTTGTTTTTGGTAGTCCTTTTTAATTATTATTTTTATTTTGGGGGACAAGCACAGTACTGAATATAAGAAAAGGATGAGTATATCTAATCTCCATGTAAATCCCTTGCTTTTATTCTGTACATAGTTTTTATACAATAAAGAAAGTCTGAAAAACTTGAATTACAAATAATAAAAATATTTTGGCATGGTGGCAGATTCCTGTAATCCCAGTGACTCAGGAGGCTGAGGAAGGAGGATCAAGAGTTCAAAGCCCAGCCTCAGCAAAAAGCAAGGTGCTAAGCAAGTCCGTGAGACCCCCATCTCTAAATAAAAATACAAAATAGGACTGGAAATGTGGCTCAGTGGTTGAGTACCTCTGAGTTCAAGCTCCCATAAACAAAAATAAATAAATAAAATAAAATAAAACTAAAAAAAAAAAATAAAACCTGAATTAAAAAATGTCTTACTTTACCTCTGTCATGTCTTGGGCTGAGAAAGCATTATATGGTGGCATAATATTTGTAACATTTTCATATCCATTCAGAAGGGTTCAACGTATGATGTTTTGAATATCTATTAAGAAGTAAAGCATGTCAAGTTAGGGGGAATAATTCCAGGTTATTATTAATGTATAATCAATTTTTTCCAAGTATATACTTAAAATTAAGCATCCTGTAACTAGATTCCATAATTAAATAGGTTAATTCAACTGATGATGAGAAAGAGCTCTATTATTATTTTTTTTTCAAAATAATAGAAACTATTATAAATCCATACAGTCCTGGGCAATTGAAAGCTACTGTACAGTGTAAAATAACATCAAAGCTGGGTGTGGTGTCATGTGCCTGAATCCCAGCATTCAGAAGGATGAGGCAGAAGGATTGCTTATGCCAAAGGATTTGAGATGAGACTGGCAACATAGGAAGACCCCAACTCAACAAAACAAAATGGAAAAGAGCATGGCTTCAAAGGCAGCACTCTTGGGTTGGGGATCTATCATGTGTGAGGCCCTGGGTTCTATCCTGAGCATGGGAAAAAATTCCTAACGAAGGTGGCACACTTGCAATTTCATTTCTTGACTATGCCTTTCAGCTTCCTTTGTGGTCCCTTTTCCTTTCATCTTCATTTAAATATTACATGTATTTTATCCCCAGCCCACCACTTGCCTTATTTTATATTCTCTCCCTGTGAGATTTCTTTGACTATCAAAGTTTTGCCAACAGCTAATGTGCTTGTTATCCAGCATTTCACACTCATATATTAAGAGCCCAATGCTCATTTAGGTTTGATGTCTAAACTCAACGTATTAAAATTTGAACTTATGTTCTCCTACCCCTAGGTCTGTTCCTGGTTCTGCATGCTCTACCTCCAATAATAGCTTAAGTTAGTCACACACTCCCTACAGTCTAGGAGACATCCTGATCTCTCTCTTCACTTCTTCTAATCAAGCCTTACTAATATGCTTCCTGTTTCTCAAAATCATCATTCTTCCTCACCTGCTAACATGCTAATTCAGGACTTCATCATCTTTCACCTGAATGACTACCTTCAAATCATAACTCTAACTCCATGCCTAGTATAGGTATAATCTGCAGACTCCTCCAGCTATCTAAAATGCCATTCTGGTCACAACATTCCCCTGCCCAGGATTTGTCTTTGGTCCCACGAATTGAAGTTGAAGTCTCAGCTCCTTATGATAGCAATAATCTCTCCATGTGCATCTTCTGCTCTATCTCTTATCATGGGCCAGTTTGTTTTTCACAGGCTTGAAATACATAAAAATCTTAAATTCTACCAATAACACTCTGTTACTATGTTTTCAAGCCTGTGCAGTATTTTCTTCAACTGAGAATTTTTTACCTTGCTTTTTCATATTGTTAATCCCTTGTGCTCTTGCCTGACTTATGTGTCAACTCATTCAACAAAACTTCTCTAACTCCCAGTGTGGGGTGAGTGGTGGGGTGAATGACCCATTTCTGTGCAGATAAGAGACCTGATCATGCCCTTGATGGCACTTACCATATTGATTTGAAACCATGAATCCTATTGTCTATCGCCTTAGTTAAGCAAAGGATCCACATCCTAATCTTCATTCCAGCCTGAAGACCTAGCCTAGTACCATGACTAACACATATCAGACACTGAATAGTTTACAGATTATTAACTTTTCTATATAATGTGAGTTCCACACACTATTAACAAATTTCTATTTTTACTTCACCTTACATTCCATTCCATATAAAATGTTGCATTATAAAATATGAAAAGTACCAACAATTATCTATCACCTCAGTTTGATTTTCATCCACAATCGATATGCAGTTAGCATTTGTCTCGTTAGGGTGAGATAGAAGAATGCCATAATGGACCAGGTTGGCTGCATCAAATCCAATCTTTCTACTAGGCCTGGATTTCTTTGGAAAGTAATAAATTTTGTTCTGTTCCTGCCAGACGAGGAAATGAAAGCAATAAAATGAGAAAAAGAAGCAAATGAACAAAAAAAAACAAGTGTGAGTTAAAGTGTACATTCAGATTGTGTGCCAAAGAAATATTCTAGATTCTTTATACATCTTTTATACATGAAGTTATTATATTTCAGAGATAGTCATAGACACAGCTAGAAAAATCAATTTCTAGATATGCCAATTTTTAAATTATTTATGTACAACTGCAGTTTTCACATTAATCTCCCTCATAAAAGAATGCATCCAATAGTAAAGACAATCACCAGGGGACCCAATATGAGAAGACACCCTCAAGAATGTTATACTCCTATGCTAATGGTACACCTTCTTTCCGTTAGCTGATTTTTCAATAGATGGAAGATATGTGGTGAAGTAATTTCTCCTCAGCTTCTCTCAGTCACTGGGTAAGTGGTGCAGAGTCAAAACATGTTGTAAAGTGGAACAGGAGCGGCCTGTGGGGGTAAGGAGGATGAGTGTGGTGGTGCTAACACCACACCGGGAGCTTGAGTTCTGAAGACCAGGCTGGGTTTAATGCAGAACAAGCAAGCTTATATAGCAGACATTCACTAATTACAAATTGCCCACAGTTGTTAACACCCCTGTGCCACGCTCCCGACATGCTTTCGCTAGGCTCATGATCGGCTCGTGATCAGACCAATTAAGGGAAGAGAAGCTCTGTATCCTCAGGCACTCCTGCAATTCCCCCTTTTCTTTTATTTGTGCAGGCATGTGTCCTCTGGCCAGGAGTCACAGCATGCTACCATGGGGTGGCCAACCCTAATGGAGGCAAAAGGGGATTGCAGCTGTGCCTGTCTTAGGTTGTCCCCTCCGGAGATCTTACCCGTCATTGACTACCAGCGATGTTCCAATGGTGACATATTAATGTAAGAAGGGGGTAGGTCTGGGAGTTTTATTAGTCCTTTTGGTTTTTCTTGCTTGTCTGGAGGAGGCATGCTGGTATGGTCGAGCCTCTAAGTACAGAGGGTATCTATCTTGCAGGCAGGTATGCTGGGGCTTTGTGCTCATAAACATAGCCACAGATCTGTTCCAACTGTCGATTTGAACCTGTAAGGAAGACTTGCAACATTTTGTGAGAAAAAGCAAAAAACTTATAACCTTTGATATTGAGGAGAAAAAATGCTTTCTTGTACCAGAATCAGGAGAAAAGTCAGGATTTTCATTGTGAGTTAGAGGACTGGTTGGGAAGAATTCTCTTTTTAGAGCAGGGCCCACAAACAACAAAACCACATTTGAGCATAGCTGGATTGCTTGTTCCCCAGGAGGAATGAGAGTTTGAGTGTGATTAAAAGCTCTTTTAATTCATAAAGGGGGGTTTTGCCCCATCTAGGGCCACGCTGTCATCAAGACGGCCGCTTGGATGGTTGTGTCTCCTCATTTGAGCTACTGGTGGGTATGGCTGGGACCCTCTTGGAGTCCTTGAGGGTGTCGAGGGGCCCGCTTCCGAGGAACGGTCAGACATTCTTCACAGGCACCCAAATAGGTGTTGATGAATCCTGTGGAAAAACACAAACAAACCCTCACCCTTGGGTTAAGAGGGAATGGGGGCCTTTCCAAGTGAAGGTAAGTGGGTCTCTCCAATGCACCAACGGCACCTCTGTAAATTTGTTATAGGGTGCCCAATGCTTCATAGCAGGAGTAAGTCCATTTTTCTCAAAAGTCAAAAAATTTAAAATGAAAAGAACTTTATTCATAACATATGATGGTGTTTTTTGAAGGGGAGTCATAGTTTCCCCCTTTTCTTTTAAAAGTTGACTTTTAAGTTCTTTATGAGCTCTTTCAATGATTGCTTGTCCAGTGGGATTATAGGGTATGCCTGCCTGTACTGTGTTGAATGTGCCAGGATTGGCACCAGTCTGAGAATTGTTTAGAAATGTATGCAGGACCGTTGTCTGTTTTTATTTTCCTAGGCACTCCTAAAGTCATAATAGCACTCATAACAGCTTGTATGACATGTTTAGCCTTTTCCCCTGATAATGAAATAGCATGGATATATCCTGAGTAAGTATCGATAATTACATGTAGATATTTGAGTTTCCCAAAGGGTGGAAAGTGGGTCATGCAATAGAATAGAAAAAAAAAATCTTTAATGTCTAAAATAAAGATGTGACAATATAAGGGAATGACCTGTGGGAAAGGGAGACCTGGTTGCGTGGTCCCCATTTTTTTCATATGTTTATTTATCTCCCTCAAATCATGTAATAATCTCCAATTGTTTTTGTCCCTTTTTTGAATAATGAATACAGATGTGTTGTGTGGGCTGTAGGAAGGTTCAATATGACCTTTGTCTAATTGCTCCTGTATAAGTTCTTTTCAATGTTTTAGTTTTTCTGGACTTAAGGGCCACTGCTCTACCCAAATGGGATTTTTAGTACCCCATTGTAAGGGAATTGGAGCCAATGGAATAACTCCCGTTGATAGAGGGGCTACTCGGCCTGAGGCTCCACATTTGTCATGCTCAATTATGTCTTCAAAAATTTCTGGACCTTTTGTAGTTCTATAGATCCTCATTTGTTTTAATAGATCCCTTCATCACAAATTGTTAGTAATACCTTCCACTACCAGGGGTTGAAAACACCCTGTTTCCCCATCTGGGTCTACCCATGTGGCAGGGTCTCTTAATTTCCTAGAGGGTTGGAGTCCTCCTACCCCTTGCACATTAGGATCCGCAATGGTTTTCCAGTCCTGTGAGATTTCCTCTGCTCTCAATAGTGTCACTTCTGCTCCAGAATCTATCATTCCTTTGAATAATTTGCCATTGACCTTAAGACATAATGTTGGCTGTTGGGCTAGCACAGGGATGGTCCAATGAACTTTAGGTAAATGATTCCTCCTTACTGGGGCTGGAGGGCACCCCGTTGGGAGTTTAAAGGCTTCCCATCAGCATCAAATTTGGATTTACAATCTTTGGCCTAGTGAAATCCCCTTTTGCATTTAGGACATTTAGAGGGAGGGAGGCCCGTAGGGGCTCCAATGGAAACTCCTAAGTTAGGACATTGATGTTTATAATGGTCCTGTTGTCCACAGTGCCAACATCCGGCTTGCCTTTTTGGAGCAGCTGCATGTGCTTGGACTATTCCCTGCACTATCGCAGCAGTCATTTGCTGGTGTTTTCCCTCATCTCCACTAATGTCTTTAGTTGCTAATACCCAATCATCCAAGGTACTACTTCTAAATGGGGCAAGAGCTTGCCTGAATTCCTTTTTGCATCCCTCCCATATAAGGTCCCTTGCTAACACTTCAGCAGCCTGGGGGTTATCTACCCTCCTATCCACAGCTTCCCGGGCCCTCAGGAGGAATGTAAGGAACGGCTCTTGAGGACCTTGAACTAGGTTTGCTAATTTTTGTCCTTTTCCTTTTATATCTCCTACTATCTTAAAGGCTCGAATTGCAATGATTCTCACTTGATCAAAATAGATGGGTGGTCCTGTTGCTTGCACCGCTGGGCTTATGAAGGGGCCTGAGCCATTAAAGGCTTCAGCTGTTAATTGTACATATGGTTGCTGACCTGATGTTAAATTGCTTTCAGCTTGCTCTAGGCAGCCATCCTGGAAAGCAGCATTCCACAGTAAACATTGTTCTGGAGATAAAACAGCTTTAGCTAAGTCCCTGAAATCAGTGTGGCACATTAGCAGCACATACTGATTTTCTAGCAATTACATGGCATAAGGAGAGCTCAAGCCATCCTCTCTCACCACCTTGTGAAGCTGCTGTATGGTTTCAGTCTCAGCTGGATACGAGGACATAGGTCTGGCGGGTGTTGGATTAACACTAACAGGAAAAACTTGTGGGGGTTTTTTGGGCGTTGTTTGGAACACTGTTCCTTTGTAGCCAAAATTTTTATCCCGTTGTTCACAGAGGATTCCATAGGCCTCCAGCTATGGAGAGCTGGGCGGCTCTGCTATGGGATTTGAGAATTCTATGCTCTGATAAGGCGGCAAGGAGGGATCAGGGGGAGCAGTTGCCCCCTGTGACATAGGCACAAAGGCTGACAGCTTCACTTCCTCCTGTGAGGCTGCAGCCTCCTCCTCCTGCTCTTTACTGACTCCATGTTGTGGTGCAGTTTCCGTTCCTTTATCTTTGTGGACACCTTCTTTTTCAAGAGACATGTCCTCCAGCTGGGCAGCCAAGGCCTAGGGGGTCCCTGTTCCACGGGAGGTGATCCAAACCCCTGCAAGCAACCCAGAATGGCTATTATTACTGGGTAGAAAGTACACAGAGGTTGGTCCCCCGTTTGTGCTTCCCATTCTTGTGCCTGCCCTAATACTTGTCGTGAACATTCAGCGTACCATATACTATCAGAATTTATCAGGGGCAAAGACTTATTACTAGTTCCCAAATGTGACTAAGCTCTTTATCATCTACCTTTATTTGCCTACTGCACAGCAAGGCCTGCAGACTGGCCACTTGGCTTGTCCACAAAGCCCAGGGTGAATTACCCATGTAGCTTATGTTGTGCAGGTCACTCACCCGGAATTACCTCACCCTCTGCTGGAGTGAGGAAGATGAGTGCAGATCACACACCTGACTTGGGCTTACCTTACCCTCTCGCAGGGGTCCCTGTTCGGGCGACAAAATGTTGTAAAGTGGAAGAGGAGTGGCCTGTGGGGGTAAGGAGGATGAGTGCGATGGTGCTAACAACACACCAGAAGCTCGATTTCTGAAGACCAGGCTCGGTTTAATACAGAACAAGCAAACATTTAAAACAGACATTCACTAATTACAACTGGCCAATAGCTGTTAACACCCCTGTGCCACGCTCCCAATCATGCTCGTGCTAGGCTCGTGACCAGACCAATTAAGGGAAGAGAAAATGCCTGAGCTCTGTATCCTCAGGTACTCCTACAATATTGAATTATTATCAGATATATAAAAGAATTGGGATAGTATGTTACCACTGAAACATAGCATGAATTTGCCTGTGGGTATTTTTTTTTTAAATCAGAGAGTAGGTGCAAATGTATTTCAGTGGTAGACAACCTGCCCTGGGTTCTATCCCCAGTGAGAAAGAGAGAGAGAAAGAGAGAGAGAGAGAGAGAGAGAGAGAGAGCGCGAGAGCGAGCAGCAATAAGAGGTGTTTGTAATGTATTCAGGAAGTTAGAAAAGGAGTTAATTGAATCCAGGAGTGGTTTGAACTTTTGTCCTTATGCTAATACTCTACCCTCATCAGGTTTGGGCTTTAAGTATCCACATTATTTTTTTAATAATCATCACTTACAAAATAGTTGGAAAGTAGAATAGAGGAAAGGAACTAGAGAGTGGGAAGAGGGGCAGGAGGGAGGGAGGAAGTACTAGGCAAGGATACAGGCCAAATTATATTGTTATATTCTGTGGATGGGTGAATATGTAGCAACAAATCCCATCATAATGTACAACTTGAAGGGACCAATAAAAAATGTGGAGAGAAAAAAAAGGAATAACAAAATAGTTGGAGGTTTAAGACAAATAACCCTGTTTCCTTGGAATCATTTCAGAGTAAGTTGTGTGACAAGAACAGTGTATGAAACTATTTTTGAAGCTGTATTTTAACTTTCTTGGGTGAATGTTACTTTTGTCTTAGTTACTCTCTGTTGTTTTCTTTTGTTTTTTCCTCCTTTTTTTCTAAGGAGAATGATGAAGGAGGAATTGCACTAGAAAAGACAAGATTGGCAAGAGTATAGGAGATACCAGATCTGCCATGTGTTTAAGGTCTACTAGGTAACACATGTTCTGTAGAGACTATAGAAAGGCAAAGTTTACATTGAGACTCCAATATACGCAGTAGAAAGTCAAATAAAAGTGTGAGTGTTATAATTCTCCTGAAACCTTGCTGTTTGTAAGGAGAGATAGTATGTTTCTCTAGGAAATCTTTGTTTCCAACTGCCAGAGTCTTGACGCATCTGTCAGTCAGTCACTGATTACAGGCTCACCTTCCACCCACAGAGCACTGTTGAAGGCATGTCTGGAGAGTTCATTGGCTTTTATTGTTCGACTTCCAACAGCTTATCTGCACATTTAGTGGTACCTGTTAAGTCTGCCCTTAGAAAGTGGTCTCACTTAGGGCACTACAGAATGGAAGTCTTTCCCTCTTAGTCAGTTTTCTTCACTTTGTCATTATACTCTGTCTCCAGGACCTTTCTGTTATCTGAAGATTTTTGAATGAATACACTGATGTTTGTGTCATTGAGTTCTATTTAAGAGAGGCTCTGCTAAGATTTAGCAGAAGCAGCCTGGGTTGGAGAGGTAGAGATTTCAAATACCCCAAATAAGTATATAAAATGCAAGCATAGAGTTTATTTTAGAAGTAGATAATATTCGATTTACATTGTTAAGTCTGAACAACTCAAGGAAGATATTACAAGTGAATTTGATATTTTTTCATTACCTGCAAAGAAACAGAGTAACTTTCTTTCTCCTTCTCTTTAGAAATACAGTATCCCATGCTACAGGACTTCTAGAAATTATTTATCTGCTGAGTTGTGAGACTGAAGGAGTTTGAGCTCCTTTGAGGACTTTGCACAACTGAGACATTTTCAGTGGCCCAGAGAGAAATCTCAAAATGGCATCATGTCACAGTCAAGGCGACTGGTCAGGAAATAACATCCTGAGGTTACTGGAAAATATGGAGAATAATGTCCAAACAATGACAGAGAAACATTAAAGGCAACCGTGTCACATGTGGACTGGAAAAAAATAGCTTTTAAGCAATTCTCTGCAGAAATGTGCAAAGGCAAATGGTTAGAGATGTCTTGAAAATTGAGGAAGTTGCATACATTGGAAGAATTAGTTCTGGAAGTCAAAGAGTGTGCTAAAAATACCATTAAAATCACAAAGGAAATATCCAGACTTCCCCTCAAAATGCCTGACTGCTTATATCTACTTTTACAAGGAGAAACAGGCCCAGTATTCCCAAGTACACCCTGAAATGAACAAACAGGAATTGACAAAGGTCCTGTTTGAGAAATAAAAGCAGCTTCCAGAACAAATAAAACAGAAATATATTGAAGATTTTCATAAGAAGAAATGGGAGTTTGAAGAAAAATTGGCTCCATTCAAAGAAAATCACCCTAATCTAGCCCAGGACTCCAAGACATCTCATGTCTACAAGAGGTGCCAAACTGAAACTCCAAAAAGATACAATGAAACGTGAAAAATGTGAGAACTCTCCCAGCAACTGATGGATTTTGGAAGGTGAACTTTCATGGAGAGCCGAGGAAGCCCCCTTGAATGGATATCACAAATTTCATGAAGATGTATGGTCAAGTAGGGAGCTCCAACATTTGCACCTGAGGGAGCTAATGGTGGACATTGGAAGGCACTGGCAGCATGTTTCACAGAGCCTGAAGGAACAGTACAGAGACAGGCTGAGGAGCTGCAGGAATAGTCCAGGTGACCCTGGACCTCTAGCTCAGGACACTGTCACGTAAGGAGTATGAGGCATACAAAGAGACAAAGTATGAGAAGCATAAGAAAATGACCAGGACTTGGAGGCCCAAACCCTACGTTCAGATGAATGAACCAGCAGTCCCCATCAGCTGAGGGTCAGCAAGAATCCTGGGAGAGAGGCAGGATCTGATGTCTCCAGGGAGGGATTCCCCAAAGGCTGCTCAGATGCTGATCAACTAACAACTATCATCCCTAGTGGGGATCAAAAGAGAACAAGAGAGAAGAATAGCAAGAGGATGAAAGAAGTGACTCCTCAGATTCCAGCAGTGGAGAGGAACTTGGAAATGATGGGTCTGAGGTCAGTATCTCTAGCTCATCTCTTTCGGGGAATCCTCACACTTAGACCCATCTGAGCTTTGTCCATATCTAAGTTGTTACTGTGAGGGACCTTTCCATTAAAAGGAAGGAGTGCAAGCTGGAAAGAAGGGAATGTGGTGCAGTAATTTCAATACCAGTTTTGTAAATCTGGGAAAAGAAGACCCTTCTAAAAAAATAAGCAAAAGGGTTACCAAGTGGAATTTCACACAATTAAGATTCTAAGAGTACAAATTGAGAGAATTGAGCTTTGGAGGTCACACAGAGCTAGACTAAGTATTCTTGAAGGAAGTTTTGCTTTCACATTCTGGCTCCCTGTGATGGTAGGTAGACACCCATAAAATTGTGACCCTCCCCCTTCTGAAATTTTCTCTCAGCATTCATGCACTGAATCTGGAATGAGGAGTATTGAATAGTGGGTACGGTAAATGCCTTAAGAAAATCCACCAACTTCTGGTATCTCTCTCCCACCTGGAAGTGGGCAGAGTTATGCAGGCAGAATGACCTCTATGTGAATTTTTAATTGTTAATCCTCAATGAGACTTTGGTCACTAATTTAAAAGAATGGAAATTAACTTTTTAATAAACCTTAGATATTTTGTTTGAATAACCTTTATAGAATCAAATGCTTATAACTTTGATAATATTTGCTATAAGTTATGTCTGAATTTACTCTGAGCAGAAGTTCCAAATCATTTCTACTGACCCAGGGAAATGAATCTCACCTTTAAGACTCAGTATAGATGATTACATAGATATAGACAGGATAAGTACATTACTCTATGACTTTCTCAGATTTGGCTTGTGTTCATGCACTACTCTCACAAGGCATTAATTTCTTTGGTTTTCTACTGTTATTGAATGTATATGTAAGACTAGGACCTTCTTATAATTTCCCTCTGAATATTCCTTGCTATTTTCAAATGCTGTTCTCCTGAATGTTAGCATCATAATAGTTGAATCATTTTTATTTGAAAAACATTGAGTGTTGAAATTATTCTTATATTTTAGAATTTGTTTCTTTAACTGATACATTAAAGCAATAAAAATTGTACATATTAGTTCTATGCCAAGTTATGTTTTGATATATGTATAGAATTTTGATATATGTTGCAGAATTTTTATATCAGATTATATGTATTTATTTTCTCAAAAATTTATCATTAGGAGAATACTTTCAAAGTCCTTTATTCTAGCTTTTTGTTATGTACAGAACATTACTTTTGTTCGTGGATATCTTAGTGAATTACAATTTATAACTATTTTTCTAGGTTAATAATCTTCTTCAGATAATAATGGCAATAGTTGCAATGACTGCACCTCTGCTGTATTTTCACTTATAAATATGTTGTGTGCATATTCAGAACAATGTTAAGCAACAGCAGTGTTATGTTCTTGACTTATTCTGACTTTCAAGCTAAGACTTTGGATTTTTAATGATGAAAATCATGCTGATATACATGTTTGAAATAAATTGTGTCCTTTTAAGAACATGTCTCCTTTCTTATTATTATCCAGTTTGATTACACAATGTTTCCTAATTCATCAAAATCCTTTTCTCTCATATCAGAATGGCTTTTCTTTACTACATTAGGCAGGTTTCTCCACAGAAGTAGAACTTGGAGAGAGGCAGAGAGAGATTGCCTCCTTATGTGACACTGGCTCACACAGCTATGGAAATTGAGAAGTCACATGATGTCCCATATGCAATCTGGACACTCTAAAATCTGGTATTATAATTCAGTCTGAATCTTAAATCCTGAGAACCAGAGGAGTCAGTAGCATAAATCACAGTCCAAGGTTAAGAGAAATAGGAAGAGATGTCTTGGCTCGGGCAATTAGGCAAGAAAAGGTAAAACCTTCCATCATTTGCTTTTTCTTCTGTGTAGTTTCTCAGTGGGGTGGATGATACTCATTCCTTTTGGCAAATCTACCCTTCTGACTCCAGTGATGCAAGTTGACACATCCAAGAAACTTAGTAAAAGAAACTAAATTAATGACATGCCTAACATTATTTCTTTGTCACATTCCAGAAATGAAACCCCCTCATTGTACAGGTTTAAAATTATGACTAGAGTTTATGCAATTCTTTCAGCCATTCTTGTGTTAGTAATATTAACAGTAAAGGGAATGCAGGTTTATTTGTTTCATACAAGATCTTCCTTGGCAATGATACCTCAAAATGCCCAATGGTCCACATCTTTTCCATTCTACATTCAGTGTTATCCCCTCCCCTCGTCTCCATCAGTATAGTGAATATGACTGACTCTCTCAACACACAATCATAATGTGGGCCCCAGAAAGAGATTCATAGAGCATCCAAGCTCCAGTAGAATCTCTTTTCCCCTTTCCCTAAGCCCTTTAATGTTTACTTAAATAATTTAAGCGCAAGAAATATCAAAACTTCATTTTTTTTATATTGAAAGAAAGAGGATTTTGTATGCTCTCTGCATGATACACCAATTTTCCCATTATCTCTTCTGCATTTCATTAACACTCTGGTCCCTAGATCAATTTTAGAAGGTCTTAAAGATAGGTGGAAGATGGCAAAAACATGAAACTTACTCAGATTTAAGAGGAATCAAACTTTTACTGATTGCCTATCATGTACACTATAGGAGGTTTTATATACTTCACCTAAAATATAAATATTGTTCTGATTATCTGGTCATAGAAGCACTCCTACACCCAGGATGCTCTAAACTTTAAATGCTCTTTTGCTTTTAGTACTGTTATACCTGTTGAAAATAAGATCATCCAAGCCATTCATGTAAAGCCACAGGAAGCCTTTATTTTTTAATCTTTTTAGGCTGGCCAGTGATGACCACACTTACACCTAAAAGCCTTGTGATGGGGAATCAAGTGTTAGTTCTTTGTTGCCAGCATTTATAGGGAGGGAAAGGATTAGGGTGGGGCTGCAAGAAGGGGAGGGATTAGGGTGGGGCTGACTCTTTTTTTGTTTTAATTTTCTTTTTTATTTTATTTACTTATTTTTATTTTATTATTATTTTATTTATTTTTTATTCACACAGTTCTTATAATCTTACATTTACATAGGGCTAGTACTATCTGTCTCATTTACTATTTTTCCTACCCCCATCCCCTCCTGTCCCATTTTCCTCCACATCATCCATACTTCCTCCATTATTTCCTATCCTCCCCATAACCCCTGGCACCCTCCCCCCACCCCACCCCTGTTAGGTATCCGCATCCACTGATCAGAGAAAACATTCGGCCTTTGGTTTTTTGGACTTGGTTTATTTCACTTAGCATGATATTCTCCAACTCCACCCATTTACCAGCAAATGCCATAATTTTATTCTTCTTTATGGCTGAGTAATATTCCATTGTGTACATATACCACAGTTTCTTTATCCATTCTTCAATTGAAGGACATCTAGATTGATTCCACAATCTAGCTATTGTGAATTGAGCAGCTATGAACATTGATGTGGATGCATCCGTATATTTTGCTGATTTTAAGACCTTTGGGTATAAACCGAGGAGTGGGATAGTTGGGTCAAATGTTGGATCCATTCCAAGTTTTTTGAGGAATCTCTATACTGCTTTCCAGAGTGGCTGCACCAATTTGCAAATCCACCATCAATGTACAAGGGTGCCTTTTTCCCCACATCCACGCCAACACTTGTTATTGCTTGTATTCCTGATAATAGCCATTCTAATTGGAGTTAGATGAAATCTTAGGGTAGTTTTAATTTGCATTTCTCTAATTACTAGAGATGATGAGCATTTTTTCATATATTTGTTAATAGCCTGTATATCCTCTTCTGTGAAGTGTCTCCCCACTTACTTAGCCCATTTATTGATTGGGCTCTTTGCATTTTTGGTGTACAGTTTTGTAAGTTCTTTATAAATTTTGGAGCTCATTGCTCTGTCTGAAGCATATGTGGAAAAGATTTTTTCCCACCCTGTAGGCTCTCTTTTTACATTCTTGATTCTTTCTTTTGCTAAGAGAAAAACCTTTTTAGTTTGCACCCATCCCATTTATTGATTCTTCCACTCAAGAATGTTTTTTTTTTTTTTTTTTTTCTGGAGGGAATAAAAGAGTACAAATTGGAATCAAACAATAGATTTTTGACCAAAGAAGTATATTACATGTCCTAATACATGTTTCATTTCAAAGATTCCATACAAATGTGCATTGTCAGCTCATGACATTCAAGCTGCTATTTCTCTACTTAACTGTGGGGTTCCTTTATTCTTATTTCCTATAATTTCACCAGTATCAGGACTTGTGCTTCCATCACAAAGTAAAACTCAAGATAGGAACTGATAGTAGTCAGCAATCATGTTTCTGGGGGAAAGACAGCTGACTTTTGTTTTTAAAGAGAACTACCCTGCAGAAGAGATTGTTAGCCAGCATGATGCCTATACTCCCAGTGCCTCAGGAGGCTAAGCCCAGTGCCTCCTGAGGATCACAAATACAAAGCCAGCCTTAGCAACTTAGAGAGGCCCTATGCACCTTAGTGAGATACACTATCAAAAGGGTTAGAGCTGTGTTTGAGTGGTTAAATGCCCCTGAGTTTAAACCTTTTGGTAAAAAAAAAAAAAAAAAAAAGTGGCATTTATTTAAAAGCCCCAAACATATCATTTAAATAAGAAAATGGCCTTGATTACTCACTGCCTTTTCTACTGCTGGTGTGAAGTCAATTTTCTTCATAGTGCCCATTGAATCCAGTTCACAGTACACTCTCAGGTGATAAATCTAAGATTCCCCTGACACTTCCAGGCAGCACTTATTTCCCTGATTTCACTCTTTCCTTGCTGGGATACCTGCCTCTGCCTTTTCTTTATTCTTAGTTCTGAAGCTAAGCTTGTAGCTTAGGATAATATACTAGTATTTGAAAATAAAAGGTCCCACCAGCTCCAGCTCCAGATCCATTCTTTTATTTACTTATTTATTTATTTATTAAAATAAATAAGAAGGGGTGGGGGAAGGAAAAATAATAGAATGAGACAAACATCTTACTCTATGTACATGTGTGATTATGCAAATGGTGTGATTGTAGTTCGAATACAACCAGAGGAACAATAGTTGGACCGCATTTGTGTACAATAAGTGAAAATTAAAAAGTGCTTAAAAAAAAAAAAAAGGAAAATAAAAGGTCCCACCAGCTTCAACTCCATTCTCTTATTTGTTAATTTTTTTTTTTTTATTGTACCAGGGATTGAATCCAGGGGCAGTTAAATACCAGAGTCTGTTGTGACACATCCTCAGTTCTTTATGCTTTCTGCTCTCAGAAAGAGTCTCATTGAGTTGCTCACAACCTCTCTAAGTTGCTGAGTATGGCATTGAAATGGCAATCCTCCAGCATCAGGCTTCCAAGCCATTAGGATTACAAGGGGATCACCACCAAACTTTTACTTTCCAAAACATTAGTCACAAGATTAAATTTCACTCATCACATGAGATACATTCATGAAGCTGAAGAAGGATTAAGGAAGAACATGAAGTTGAAAGCAAAAGCGAACAAATATTTTTACCAGTAAATCATCCTAGTTAACTGAATATTAAGTTTGAAATTAATATATAATGGTGACAAAATTATTTAGTGTTAGAATTGTGCCATTTTTTAAAAAGATCAGTATGGAATTCATGAGACAAATGTACAGATTTCAGAACATAAAAAATCATAAGGCTTGATTGTCCAAATACACTCAAGTGAAGGTGGATTTAAAGATGCTGACAAAAACAAATGAATAAGAACCTAAAAGGGATACTTCAGAGATGAGCAGACCAGCTCCCTCCTTTTAGATTTGAGGAAAGAGAGCAGACAGTAACCAGTGAAGCTCACATGGACATATCAAGACACACAAAGAACTAACTCCTTGTTCTATTTGCAACCACATACACTTGAAACACAAGGAGATAAATACCCAGAATGCATTAAACCAGCCAAGTAAGTGAAACAAAACTTTTCAAGATGAAGACTGATACACAGTGGAGGTAAAGGGGTTATAGAACAGTAGCAGTCCTCACATGTTTGAGAGATAAAATAAAAATAAATGATCTCTCAAAGATTTTATTGTTTAGTTTTCACAAATGATGAAGATTTTAATCCAATTTTATGATTTGTAATAAATGTACTAATTAAAAATGTGCATTCTCTAGCTATCTCCTAAACGTTTCTTGGGTTTTTATTTTTATTTTTTTTGTCACATCTGCAAACTGAGAACTGGGTGCTTTTAACCTAAGAGATTTTATGTTGTATGTCCATTTTAACTATATGTCTTACTAATAATTTAAACCCATATTTTGACACCTCCTAGTTTATTTATGAAATGAAAAATAATCTGTTCTGTATGCAAAAATAACTGAAATGGGAGCAGACCTCAAGGACCAGTGATGCTCTCTATTAAGCCATGGAGTCTACCAGTCAGGCTATTGGAGGAACACATTTTCCAGGTGGAGAATGGTGACTGGGTACAAGAGGAATCTCTGTTTTACAGGTTACATTGAAGGTGACTTTATTACTGGAGACCTAAGCAGAACCTGTTGCTTTGGAAAGTCAGAAAAACAGTTGTAAAAGTCTTCAATGCATTGTCACCTGGAAGGGATGAAAATCCAGAGCCCAGAGCTCACATTAACTTACTCCCTCCAGGACTCATTGTTACCCAGAGCTCACTCTTTCCTGTCCCCCTCCAGGACCCATAGTCACTGGGAAGTGGTGAAAGTCCAGAGCACATCCCTCAGTATTTGCCTGCCCTCTCAGGTCCTGTTATCCTCCTTCTTCTTGAGGGTTGTAATTTTTCATATCCTTCATCTATCAAAATACATTTCCCCTGGGACAAATAAACAAATGGAACTATGCAAAGGAAATATTAACTTTGGTGGATTTCAGTGAAGGACAGTCTATCAAACATTTGTCCATAGTCCCTGAAATGCTTACCTTTCAAATTAAGAAATTCAAATGGTAAGGATTTTAGTCATCCTTTTTTAGATTTTCTTATGTCCATATGTGTTTTTCATATGACAGGATCTCAACCAAGCTCTAGCACTTATAATTCTCTGACGTCAGTGGGAGCTTAGTCCACAGCATCTAGAACACCTGTGGTGGAAGTGTTTGCTGGTAACACAGGAAGCTGTCAGCACACAGCTATTGCATTTGTCAGATGGTCTGAACCTTTCTCACCATCGCCTTCAGCTGGGAACTCTTCACCTAGCGGTATTTCTTAAAGGAAGAATTTCTGAACAGCTTCTTGAACATCTTTAAGATTCTGTCCATTCTCTCCTTGAAAAACTTCTGCTTCTTTCATTTTCCGAAGCGTGCTCTTGAAGTTGGGGTTGCTCTACCTCTTGCAACTGCATTAAATACAGTAGCTGATGATAAGTCCTACTTATGCAGGTGGCCAGGGTGTGGCCTGGGCTCACCTCCTCCCTAGGGGCAGGGAGTGCTGCCCCCTGCCTTCAGAGCAGCAATTGGCTGAGACCAGAGGGAGTGGAATTTTAATGTATTTAGTTTACAGTAAATATTACATATTGGTTGTTTTTCACTTACCATATTTAACTCTGCTTTAAATATCATGAGCTCTACTTTCCTCACTTGGTCTTCTAGTCTCCCTTGCTTCTTTCTCCTTCAGGGGGAAGTATTTTCTTAGTCCCAAACTCACTGTAACTGGTGCTTTGATCTATTATTAAAATATTGAGTCCAAAATCATTATCTTGACGTATTAAGAACACAGAATTCATTCTACTTCTAACTCCCACTGATTTTTTGAGCATATTGTGTTCTTCCATGTTAACTAATTCCCCAACAGCTCACATCCTTCCCCTCTTTTTCAGAATGTTGCCCTTGCTTCTTCTTCCTCAGTACACAGTCATAAACGTGCACCCCAGGAACAATGTTATGGGGCTGCCAAGCTCAACCAGAATTTAAAATTTTTTTCTTTACAATTAAACATTTTCTTAGGCTTAGCCTGTTGTAAAACACAGAATTAATTGGGATGCTGGACTAGTGTAGGAGGAGAAAATAGAATTTGCCTATAGTAATATGTTAAAACTAACTTTTATTAATCCACTCTTTCATTTGTATCATGTACTACCTTCTAAGCATTGCATTTTGGATATAGGAAATATAGTAGTAAATATGACAAATACTGATCTTGGAATTTAGATTCTAGTAGTAACAGGTAACCATGAATTTGAAGAGTTCGTTGGATATTATGAGATGGTATAATATGTTTGGAGTGTATAATAAGTGGAGTTGCCTTGGTCTATGGAGACAGGGATCATTTCCCTGAAAAAACCTTGAGCAGAGATGTGATGAATGACTAGGACTTGCATTAATGACAATATATCAGATACCTGGATCTATCCAACTAGGTCAGGTTGAGAGAAATCTAAGAACCCTTAGATGCTTTCTTTTCTTTAGTAAGTTAAGATATAAGTCACTTCATTCTCCGGCCACAGCTTTCCTCAAATATATAGATCAAACACTTAGTTTGCAATGTGGATGAGCCTTGGAAGTTTTAGACTGAATGATAGAAATAAGACAAGAAAAGTCAAAGATAAAATTCCATTTTCATGAGATTTCTAAAATACACAAATCCATAAAGAACTAAATAGGAGATCTCCAGGTGTTGGAGACTGGGAATGAATGGGGAGTTAATGTTGATACGTACTGAATCTTTTTGAAGAGATTGAAAAATAACCTCAAATCACATAGTGGCAGTTTCACAACTCTTTATTAAAATAAAATTTAATAAAAAATTCATAAATTCAATGTGGTTATAACACTTTATGACCACAAGTGATATACTTCCTTAAGTTAAAACAGGCCTCTTTTCTGTGGAGGTCATGTGTAGACTTGTAATCTGGTATGAAAAGATCCCAGGAAAACAGTTTTTCAGATAAGAGCATTCACCAATGAATTCTCCTTTTCTTTCCTATTTCTTCTTTTACAATTTTCTTTCTTTAACTTTTCTAACTTTTTTTATTTTTTTTTTTCAGTACTGTGGAATTAATCTAAGGCTCCATATACAGCTGGGCAAGTGCTCTCCTACTAAACTACAACCCTTCCACTCCATACTTTTTAAATCTCTTTAAAAGGCCAATTCTGGCCTCAAAATTGTGGTCTTCCTCTCTCAGCTCTCTTTGTAGCTAGTACAATAGGCATGTGACACCATGCCCAGGAAAACCTCACAATTTATAGAGAACCAAAGAAAAGGAAAGGATTCAGAGGTGAGGTGAAGGAGGAAGAAAAGAAACTATATATGAGGGACCCTCGGTAAACATCATAGAAACTCAGAGTTACATTTTCATAATCCAGAAACACCCCAACCCAACCCTGAGGCATTTGCACATGATGTGTTAAGGGTGGGGAGTTGGTATAGAGACTACAGTGGTTGTTGTTCTTGAAGGAATATAGGAAAAGTGCTTTTGCACAATCAAAACTGTCACTTGCTGTGAAATCTTTACAGACACCCAAAATCCAGTTGCAGGAGTTCGCCACATCCACCTCCCAGTAGTTCTTGCCAGAAGTAAAGCCCTCAGCATGCCATGCAGCAAAACTCTCCACACTCTGGGGCTCTTCAGTTTTTCCATCATCTCCAAATACCCTATTTTTAACTTCCTCAGAAAGCCTCATATAGTGATTGGCCCATCCTTGAATCATTCCATTTGTCACTGCACAAGAAAACAAATATCAGGTCAGCACATGGCAAGGGATACCTACCCAATGTGTCTCCTCCTCTAAGGAACAGAGGAGTGCTGACTGAGTTCAGATTCACTCATGTATGGAGAAGGGTCACTGTGACCTCTACAGCACCAAATAATCTTCAACCTATAGCACCAAACAAAAGAAAACTGAAGGAAGGTATTCTATGCTATGTGAAGGGGTGATTTAATATTTACTTTGGGGTGGTTTGTTTCAGAATGTGCCCATAAGTCTTTTTACTTTAGTAGAATATTCTTCTTGAATCATTTGTTCTTATACCATTAATAAAAGACATGACTTTGACATGTTTGTGCATGCTGCATCATCAAATTTCGAATAAACTGACAGAAAACAACATTTGAACACTTTACTTAAAAAAATCTGTTCATACCATGAATTCAATCTAACTTGGGTTTTACCCTTCTATCTAAACCTCTTCTCTAGTGGAGGAATAACACAGCTGAGTCATTTTCACAAATCACTCACCTTTCCTTTCACTTTGTTTTGAAATGCAGCTGATGGTATTAAAATTGTTCTATTTATGGCAAATTTAGTCATATTTCAATACAACTTGGATATTGTGAATAATAATGACAGTGTGCCCAATGCATATCATAAATGCACCTGGGATATAGAAATGATTAAAACCACCAATATCTTATTTAAATCTTCAAAATTAGAATAAACTGAAATAATATAAAATATTGACTGCTGGTCTGAGAATTAAGCACAAGACTTGAATACTTTTCCTTTTCTTGTTCTGACTGTGTCAGAACTGAAATGTGTGTCTCAGGTATAATTTAAGAAGTGCCGTCTTGATCATTGGATTATGAAAATGCAGGGAAAGAAGAAACAAATGTTTTGGATTATCACATACCTTCTTCTTGTTAGAAAATTTAAAATGGGATGCAGTATATTTCTAGTAATCCCCTTAAAAAATTGAACCTTACTGTCTGGGGCTCATTCTTACCTCTGAAATGCTTCAGCATGTCCAGGAATCCAGTTACACACAATAAAGAGACTTCTGGATTCACTGGCTGGGGTTTCTGTCTCTGTACCAATTCAATCCTGTAAGAATGACACACTTATATTTTCAACACAAAAGTTAACCACAAAATCATTACCACATTTTAATTCCAGAAATTTTATCAGAATTCTCCCATTTTGGTGAATTAGGTATACTATTTATTCAACACTCTTGGGGATATAAGATATGTTACTTTTTCTAAATTTAATATGTTAAAATCCCATCTCCTTATTCATCTCAAACATTTTCCAACTTAAAAAATTGTTGAGTGTTATTCCTTCCCTCTATTCCTCAATCCACCTTGGGAGATGGAAAGATCTTGGGTATCCTACAGAAAGAAGAAATTTCAACTTTGGGACTTCGGTCCACAGAAGTCACCAATGATATAGTCGTTGGTTTCTAAAGGGGAAAGGTCCTTGAACCAGTGGCTTTGATCATCTCTGCCTAATGAGGGGATCTCATACAGCCTGGAAGACCTGATCCTGAGGGTTCTCAGGCAGCCCTTCCCTTCTGAGTTTTGCCACACCTGGGCTGTGCTGTGATGGAACAAGATCTAGTCATTGCTACACATAGTAATGAATCCTCCTCCCCTTCACAATCTTAGGAATGTTCCTCTTTCCTGTCTTTTTCACCTTCTAACTCACTAGAATGAGATCCCTCTTGGGAATTCTTTAGGAAATTCTCCATAGTAAGGTTTATTCAGATTGGGTTGGAGAAGGTATCAGGAATGGGAGAAAAAAAGCCCAGAACACCAAATCTTCCTTAGGTACAATTGAATTCATCCATATCAGAAGAAAATTTTTGAGATCAAGGAACATATTGCTTTAGAGTTTCTTTTCAATCAAAATAGTAAATAACCACAAAATAAGTTGTTCATAATTGAGAGCATATTTTTTCTTCAAAAACAAAGCAACTTTCTCATAAACCAAAGATGATTGTTATAAAACTCATCTTTCAAATATGTCCTGACAATCCTAAAAGGAAAAAAGAAAAAGGTAATGTTAGTAATGGAAACACTGTTCTTCTCCATCCCTCTCATATTCTGATGTTCTGGCTTTTTCTTTTTTCATTTTTTTTTCTTTTGTACCTTTTTATTATACCACTGGAAGAAGTCCCCTGAGGCCATGTTAATAAAAAGCCCCAAAAGCATGGAAGACAGTCTTGGTGTACACTAAGGAGGATAGAGCTGAGAAACAGTCTGTTGATGCAACAGGACCTAGGATCCCATGTCTCTCATCTCCCAGTCTTATTTCCAAGAGAGAACTAACCATGTCTGACAATTACAACTAAACACTGAACTATTTTACAAAATGTGCAATGAAAATGGGTTGCAAATTCTGTACATCTTGCCTAGGAGAAGGGGAGAGCCTCAACTGCTTTTACGCAGGATAAAAGAGAGTGATGATGTATTGGGCAAACATAAATTGACTATTTTCTATGACCACTGAGAATAGGGAAAATTTCTCAGAGTGAATAGCACTCTTAGTAACACAAAAGTTGTGTCCCATTTGTCTTCTGAAAGGCCTACAATCTTAAGATTACCAGAATGTGCAGACACATGTGATTGGACAATGATAGGAGTGAAAGGGCTCCTGTGGCTCAGCTGACCACAGTGGTCTCTGCAGGAAACACTGCCCAGCCAAGCTTTCCTGTCTCTGAGGATGGACCCTCTCTGCTTACCTGGAGCAACTCCATATCAGGTTTGTGGCATATCTCCATCAGCTCTCTGTACATTTCCTTCAACTTTTCTCTGTGTTGGGTCACTCTGATTTCACTCTCCCTGAGTTCTTGGAATATTTCATGTGACTCTCTGTTCAGTGTTGCCAGTTGAAATCGCTCTTCCTCAAGGAGAAATTGGTGCATTATTTGATACTGAGCTTGGATCATGTTCTTCCTTAAAGTCACATAGTCCTGCACAGATATTCATTTAAATGGATTATATGTCCTCAATCTCAAAAGAAAATGTAAAACTTCAAATATTATTGTCTTAGCATCAAGTAAGTACTTCAGATACTTCCTGTTTCATCCGTGCAAAGGGTCTTAAATATGGACTAATACTGTCTACTGCCCTTTCTCTGTTTCTTGCCTCTCTGCTATTTAAATCAAGATCTCTGAGGGGTCCAAGGCTATCTCCCTATGATGTCTCATCGGAGTTCTTATGCATTATGTCCTCTTTTACCTGAATATTCTCCCCTTTCTTTGGTTCCTTTATCTGATTCTTCTAAATAGTTTAAAATATTTATATCCACAGTGTACTATATTCTTACAAAGCACTTCACTTTGCTCATAGGTAAATATCTACTTCTTTCCTCTCCTCCAGAAATATGTTAATCCAGTACTGTGTTATACTCAGTGCCTGGGAAGATTTTTCCAACCTTCAATGTTGGTCAAGGAATACCAGTCATCCCTCATTCACCCCTCATACAGTACTCTTCACATTAGCTTGTGTTGGCAGGTACTTTTGTCTTATTACCAGAAGTCAGGGCTCTTTTTTAGAGGAAAACACTGTCCTTCCATGATAATTCAAATTTAGCTGATAGTGTCCTATTAATGTGAATAAAATGAAAACCATTTCATACTTACTCCAAATGACTGAGATTTCCTAACTTCTTCATTCAGATTTTCTTGCATCTCCTGAGTCATTTTCCATAAAGGATCCATTTTCTTGAGAAGTTTCTCCTGCAAAATAATCATAGGCTTTGGTGATAGGGAAGACAATCTTGTAGTATTCCTCCTCTGTGTGTTGGAAAAAAAGCAATGGTGGGAGAAAACAGTAACCTTGATATAGCAAAGAGTCAGATTTTTACATATTAGTCTAAATTTATTTTCCTATTTGGGATATCAGAAGCATAAAATTTTGAAGGGAATCTATAGATAATTCCTGGGAAAGCAAATTTTACATAATTTCAGTAGGAAAACTTTCAGGCTGCAGTAAAAGAGTCCCATGTTTCTAGTGCTAGCCATCTGCTCTACTGCTGCCCCAATTCCACATATTTGGAAATATGTTTATTTATTTTTATTTTCTTTTCTTGGTGGAGATTGCACCCAAGAATTCATACATGATTGACCAGTACCTACCACTGAGCTATATCCCCCGCCCTTTAAAAACACACAAAATAGGACAGGGTCTTTCAAAGTTTTCTGGCTTGACCTGAGACTTGAGATCCTCCTACCTGAACTAGCTGAATAGCTAGGATTATTGCAAGGCCTCAATGCCCTGTTATTTGGACGATGTTTCTAGGGGAACATTCTAGTGGAACATTCAAGAACATTCAACTTAATAATGACTATAGTGTTGAACTGGTTAATGTTTAAAGGGCACATTCACATCTGGAGATTTACACTGAAGCAGCAGCACCACCACCATCTGAATGCTTATCTGCCTCATTGTCATGTGTCCTCATCTTTCTCTCTGATCTGCACCCTGCCGCTTTTTTATTTATTTATTTTTTTATTTACTTATTGATTCATTGAACACATATGGAGTACAGCTATTGTTTCACTGGTTGTACACAAAGTAGAGTCACACCATCTGTGCATTCATGCATGTACACAGGGCAAAGGTATCTCATTTGGGCAAGTTCAATATAGGGATAAAGAAGGAAGTTTACCATGATTCCAGTCTTACATTAGCTGATCGCTCAGAGCGCCCATATATAATTTTTCTCTCTCACTCTGTCTCTCTGACTCAATGCCTATAACAAACCTAGAGACAGTTTAATTCAAAATGTCTACGCTCTCTGCCCCTCAATGCAGAGATATATTTTCTAAGGACAATTAAAATTGATTAACTTTAATTCATTTGAAGATAATTTTATCAGTATTGTTTTCAACTTCCAACTGCAAAAACTATAAACAGTTGAATTTATGTTTCTAATCTTAATTAAATAATTTCTTTCAAAAGATAAAATGTAAGTTGGGGGTTTTGAAGCACACCTCTTACTGCAGCTACCTGGGAGGCTGAGACAGGATTTTTGAAAGTGTGAAGCCAACCTCAGCAACTTGAGATCCTGGTTCAAAAGAAAAAATAATAAAAAAATTGGGGTATCTTACTCAGCTGTAGAAGAACCCTGTGTTCAATTCCCAGTACCAAATAATAATAATAATAATAATAATAATAATAATAATAAATGAAGTTTTTAAATTTTCAAAATTAAAAGAAAATGTCAGACGTGGATGTAATTAGTGGTAGAGCACATGCCCAGGATGTGTAAGGTCCTGAGTTTTATGTGCAGTACTGAAGAGGAAATAAAGAAGATGAACATTTTCTATTACTTCTCATTAAAGAAAATGATTTTTCCTGGTATTAATTCTGACCATCTCTATGTCTTCATATTTTGAGATGATGATTACTCAGGCTGAAGTAATAATCAGCAACAGCTAATTTACTGTTATGTAAAACACAATTTATAGGAGAGCCCAGAGCATGGCACATGACTAGTATCCCAGCTACTGGGGAGACTGAGGCAGGAGAAAACTAAGTTCCTGGACAGACTGTGCATCTTAGTGAGACCATTTCAAAATTTAAAAAATTGGAGTTTTCGTTCAGTGGTAGATCATATCTGGGAATCAATCCCCAGTCCCCCCCCCCAAAAAATTAGGAGAAATATTGATAAAACTGCAGAAATATTTAAGACCTACAAAATCTAATAAAATACAAGCTAACAGAATCAAAATTTTTCAATTCACTTACCAGAGTCCAATATTTTACAAATGTTTTAGTTGAATTTATTTTAACTAGGAATAAAAAAGGTTTTTCACTTGGACAAAACTCCTTGAGTTGAAAAGTAAATCTAAATTGTTTTCATGAGAAAAATTAAACCTTTACTCTAAACTCCCAACTTACCAGTCAGTTATGGGAGACTTCAGTTCTGGAAGCTCTGGAAGATTCCTCAGTATCACTGTGAGCAGTAATTTTGACTTTTCAAAACCTCTGCAGCTGACAATTTAGTCTGCTCCTTAGAGGTAGATTCATGCTCCAGGCAAGTGCACTCTTTAAATACCTGGGGCACACCTAAGACCACACCCACTGTGAGTCAACTTCTTCTGAAAGTGGTGGAAATGATTTTTAGATAGGTCAGGTGAAGTTTGGGGTTAGATGCAAAAAAGTTCACATGACTTAGGTT
Organism: Glaucomys volans; assembly: GCA_020662805.1. NCBI lineage: Eukaryota > Metazoa > Chordata > Mammalia > Rodentia > Sciuridae > Glaucomys > Glaucomys volans. Next base: position 116,113 of record JAJEJO010047448.1, read on the forward strand.
TTGCAGAGACATTTCAATTGAAATAATTATTTCATTAAATAATATTTTGTTCTACAATGAAGAGTGTCACAATCTAAAAAATTTGCTTTCATTCTCAACTATTTTTAAATATTGAAATCTCTGATGTATTGTTATATCTTGCTTTTCATTTTTCATTCCTTCTTTTCTTTCTCTTCTGTTTTTTTTTGGGGGGGTACTGGGTATTGAAGTCACATCTTCTTTCCCACTGAGCTACATCCCCCATTTATTTATTTATTTATTTATTTATTTATTTATTTTTCTTTTTCTTTTTATTTTGAGACAGGATCCTGCTAAGTTCCTTAGGGACTTGCTCAATTGCTGAGAATGGATTTGAATTTGTAATCCTTCTGCCTCAGCCTCCCAAATCACTAGGATTACAAGTGCCTGCCACCACTCCTGGCTATTTTTCCACTTTAGATATTTTGTTGTTCCCTGAAGAAATGTTTGCTAAAGACTTTTTTGTTTTTTTCTTTTACCTGAGGACAATGTTCTAAGAATTGGGAATAAAATTATAGTGAATGAAAATAGAGAGTCTCAGTTCTCCCAGAAAACAAAGATCAGTAAATAAACTGTAATGGTGGTTCATGCTACTTGGGGGGCTGATGGAGGAGGGTTGCAAGTTGGAGATCAGGCTGAGAAGTTTAGGGAGACCCTGACTCAAGATAAAATGAAAAGGCTGGAGATGATGCTCAGCAGTGAAGAATTCTTCCTTAGTGTGAATTTAATGTCCTGCATTCAATTCCCAGTACTATGTCAAACATCCTTATCCCATGTACATGTATGAATATACAAATGGTATGATTCTTCTACATGCACAACCAGAAAAATGATAGTTGTACTCCATTTGTGTACAATGAATCAAAATTTGAAAAAAATTCCTGGTATTGAAATTAAAAGAGAAAACAAGGTACAAAATCAACCTCCCTACTAAAGGCATTTTAGAATATTTCTTGCAACTAGAGGTCACAGTTTGAGCACTACAACATTATTTCTTTCATGATTTTCTCCCTACTGAGCTTGAAAAGGAGCTACCTATGTCAGATAAAGAAATTTCAGAAAAAAAGTACCTTGAGGCATTTGAATACCTTCTATAAGATTGGATTTAGAAAAAATAACCAACTTTGCAGTGGTCACACCCACACCCACACCCACAAGTGATTCCCAGCTACATGTTAGGCTGAGGCAGGAAGAGCCCAAGTTTGAGTCCAGTATGGGTTTCCTGGTGAGAACCTCTCTCAAAATAATAATAAAAAGAGGTCACTGACGTGTAATGTAGAGGTAGAATCCTTCCTTTCGTGTTCAAGGGTCTGGGTTTCATCCCCAGCACTGGAAAAGAATAGTTTGGCATGGGGGTGGCAGGCATTTCCCTCATTTATGGTAATGCAACTCAGCGGGAGAACACCTGCAAAGCTTGCTGAAAGCCCTAGGATTTTTCCCCTAACATTATAAAATTATTGAGGAATATAATCTCCTCAAATTTACAAATCAGTTCAGGTAAATTTTCTCCTCAACTTTGAACAAATGTTCTAGTTTTAAAAGGCAGACAAGTGGCAGAGTTTAGTTAAGAAATTTCTTTCATTATGAACTGGTATGGAGTTGTCAGTGGGGTAGTGTAAACTTTAAAGCTGACCAAACTTGGGTTATTTTGGCACCTTCCAAAAAAATCTGTTTCTGTAAAACCAAAGTGACATAGGATATTTCAAAGCAAAAAATTAGCTCTTATTCAGAAGGACAGATTTTTTAAAAGTTGAAGATAGGGAAATAATAAGAATTATATTTATATGTAAGTATATGCATATAATCATATATATTTATACACATATATGTTAGTAGTCATATAGCACTAAGAATGATGAAGCAATATATATCAGGATGTAAGAAATGTAATGAATGATTCCACTTCAGTTACAGCAGTCACAACTACTGTTCAGTGTTTTCATGATCTCTCTTTTTTTTTTTTTTTTTTTTTTTTTTTTTTGGTGTTTTGGTTTGTTTGTGTTTTGAGTACTGGTAACTGAACCCAGGGATGCTTTACAACTGAGTTATATCCCCAGCATGTTAGAATGGTTTATTTTGAGACAGGCTCACATTAGGTTGCTTGGAGCCTAAAAAATTGCTGAGACAGGGTTCAAACTTGCAATCCTCCTGCCTCAGTCTCTTGAGCCACTGGAATTACAGGCATGTACCACCTTGCCCACTTCTGGTCCTCAGTATTAAGTAGCACCCTGGTTGTAGATTATCAGAGTTTGAAATGATTAATGAAAGGCTTAAGAAGTGCTTCTGTATTTGTTATTCTGAAGTAATCCCAAGAAGTAGTTACATTACTAGGTAAACAATTTATTCTCCCAAGCTTAATTCATTGTTTATTTTCCTTTTCTTTTTTTAACCTAATTTCTTTTCTTTTTAAAGTTTAATTTCTTTTTTCAAAAATTAGCACCTCAAGAATGTTCTGAGTTTTAAATGAGAGAGGATTAATGTATTCCCTGGAACATAGTAAGCAACCTATAAATGTTTAGCTGTCTTTAAGACAGTAAAATCCTGAAAGATTTTAAAAGTCACTTATTTACAGACACGAAATTTGGTATACTTTGTATAATCAATTTATGACAAATATTTACTGCAAAAGTCCTTAGTTGGTCCTGGCAACAGAGATCTCTGGGGACAGTGTTGTGAGTCTATTTATTGAATGTTGTCATCCTTCTATGGTTATGAATCTGAATCCTCTCCTACTAAGAATCTGTGCTACAATGAACCACTGTTGTGGGTGTGGATGGGCTGTTCATTTACATCTTCTCCAGAGGGGAAAATGAGAATCAAAGGACTGGAAAACAAAGAATTATGACCTGATGTACCAAAGAAGGTAGGGTGCTCTGGATCTGAGTGAAGCGTGGTCTCAGGATTGTAGAGTTGGCCTTGGTGGAGAATCAATAACCTTTATTGGCAGTGGATTAGGGAATTCCTTTTAAAGTACTCTAGGAATGCTTAAACTAAATACACTGGCACTTATTTTGACAATACCCATGAAGGACAGAACACTGAGCACAACATTATTTCAATTAAGCTCCACTTACAAAGTATTATAGTGTGTTGCACGGCAGCTATGATTTAGAGTTCGTTCAAGAAATGACTTAATTAAAATGGGCAATGGGAATGAAAAAAACATCCAAACACATGCAAAGATACTCCATCTGATGGAATTGGAACTTCCAAACACACTGAATGGAGCAGAGTGGGGAGGAGGGTGAGACCGATGAACTTAGTCGTCTAGATGCCAGCAGAGTGCAGGCAGAACTCACACCACTCTGGCAGGCCCAGGATATGGGGCACCGGCATCAACAGAAAAGGCAGCGCCACCACTAAGGATCTGCGAGCCTAGGCGAGCCCGCGTTGTGTCAGGTGGGAGAACCCGGGAGAGCTCGCTGCAGGAGCTCAGCACTGCAGGACTGCCCTTCATGGTTAGAGCTCCAGAAGGAAATTCCTTAAGGAGCAGCCCCAAATTAGCACATAGTACTATGTGAAAACATGGATGTGATGAGAGAAAATGAAATTGCTAAACCAAGTTATCAAATTGGTTTCTGCTGTCTACCCACAACTTCTAACCAATCTAGATTTCAGGGTCTCTGGTTCTAAGATTTACCTGAAAAAGACACTGTAAGGTTTTAATGAGAAAATTGCCATAGAACAGTTCTATTTTATTCTCATTTGTATGGTGGCAGTAGATACCAGGGAAGGTTCAAAGAAAGTGAAACAAACCTGAACCTTTCCTCACTCAGATATCAGCTCTCAGATTCACCTTGGATGGGTCTTGTGTACATTTTCTCAGGAAGAGGTGGTCCTTATTTCTCTAGGCAGAATTAAAAGTTAGCTTTAAAAGCTTTGAAAACTGTAAACGAAGGATCCCATGTTTTCTTCCAAACAATGCAGAAGCATATTTAGATTTTACTTGCAAGAATGAGAAAGTAATTATCAGGATTTTGTAAAATCCTGGAAAACAAAATAATAAAATTAAATAGTTTTACTCTCCTCACACCTACAGCAACTTTATAAATTCTGTGGAAAAATATGCAGTAGGTTTTCTCCTCCTCCTCCTCAAGCCCCCCCTCCTTCTCCCTCTCCTTTTCCTTCCCCTTCAATTTCTCCTTTTCTTTCTCCTTCTTCTTTTGGAACCAGGGGTGTTTTACCACTGACCTCCATCCCCAGTCTTTATTATTTTATTATTTGTTAAAGTTCAATTATGCCATTTTATTTATTTATTTATTTATTTATTTATTTATTGGTACTGGGAATTGAACCCAGGGGTGCTTCAACATGGGGCTACATTCCCCAGACTTTTTCATTTTTTAAATTTATTTTAAAATTTTAAGACAGGGTCCTGCTAAATTTCCTAGGTCCTCAACAAATTGCTGAGGCTGGCGTAAAATTTGAGGTTCTCCTACCTCAGGCCCCTGAGTGGCAGAGATTACAGACACAGGCCACCACTCCTGACCAGGCAATATTTTCTTAATAAATACAGATTTTTATATACAACTGAGGAGAGGATGGTGCTAGAAAAACTTGATTAAGAACTGGAAATAAAGCCCATGGTCTTAAGAATGATGGACCCCCAGAATGCAGCTGTGCTTTTAGAATCCAAGATCATTTCTAGAAAGCGCAATTGTCAATATTTACCAAACCATGAGTTGTATATGAACATATGTGTATGTTGGAAGACTAAAAGATCAGGTGAGAATTCTCATTTCCTCTAAAACCTTTACATTCCCATCGCTAAATCTTGGTGTCAAGTATGCCAGGAAATGGAGGCACCCAGATTTAAAGGTCAAGTTTGGTAGAGTGGGAATATGAGTTATTCCCTTTTAAAGGGATATTTCTCAGACTCAGTAAACTATTTTTCATTTTTTCCATTGTTGTTTCCCATTTGTTATAATAAGCAAATATAACTGTTACAGTGGTGCACACCTATAATGCTGCAACTTGGGAGACTAAGGCAGAAAGATGTCTGGGTCAAAGCAAACCTGAGCAACTTAGTGAGATTGTATAAAAAAATTAAATCATAATTGTAAATTACAAATTATTTCCCCACAAAGTGCCCCAAGCTATGAATTCTTGTCTTTTCTCCCTATGATTTTTTGTCCTTTCTCCCATGTACCCTTGATGTGGGACAGGCAGAGCTGAGCAGAATTCCTCCCCTTCTTGGAGGACTTGAGAAGCCTGATCTGGAATGTGAGGTCTGGAGAAGTCTCTACTATAGAGTGGGATCAAAGATATTCTTAGACTAAAAGAAAAAAATCAGTAACTGCATCATTCTCTAAAGGACAGGGTAGAATCAATGCCAATCTCAACCAAGACTTTTCCAAATTTCTTAAAATACTTGCTGAAAGCATAAATTGATGACATCTCTTTTCTACCATTGTATAAACAAAAATAAAAGTACTCCCAAAATTTACATTTAAAGTTGACATTTGAAGGTTCAATTGCCATAAAATCAGGGGCTGTTGGTGAGATGTACTTCATAGGAGATTGCTTATGGAGATTAGCCTAGGGGTTAAACTAGTCTCTTTTGGACAAACTTAATCACCCATACAAGCATCTACACTACTCTCCAATAAATGCAATCACTAGGTAGAAGTCAGTATGGATTCAGAGGCAATACGAGGACACTTCAGGAGCCAAACTCTTTATTCTCTAAAACCCACACATGCCCTTAGGACCATCTGGAACATTTGTGAAGTCTGCCACTACCACAAAGAGGCCCTGATCCCTGATCCCTTCATATTATTGCTTCTGCAGCCAGTACTGGTGAGCCCACAGGCATGTTTCTCAGGTGAGCATACAGAAGAGCAGCTCCTGCTGCTTTGTCAAATCAAAGCAAGCAAATGTGTGAATGTTAATTATCAGCAAATGGAACTTATTTTCTCTGAAGTTATGTAAATTGCTTCCTTAGAAATGATAGACTTCTACTTTGCTATCTTGTTACATACCTTAGAATTAATTTGATGGTCAATTTTACTTCAATAATTTAGGTATTCCATTGTTGATCCTATGTATTAAAGAACCAATTTACATCCTCGCCCATTGTATAATTGTTTTCTCTCATCCTTACCAGAATTTATTGTTATTTGTTTTGAACTTTTGATGATTGACATTCCTATTGGAATGAGACTTCCAATGCTCTTTTGATTTGGACTTGTCTGAGGGCTAAATTTGAAACCAGCATTGATGAAGCCTTTGTTGCTAGAAAGATCAGTTTAAGGTTTTCCTTGCAGGGGTGAGTGAGTGCTTCTGCACATGCCCCAGTCTGTGGGGCCACAGCTCAGAGCTCAACCCATCATTGGGCTGATAGACAAACTTAAACACTTCCAAGGTGAGCATCAGTCTCTTTGAGGGACAACTGCACTGTGCCTTTCAGTGAGAGTTTATCTTGCACCTAGTAAAATGGAACAGCCTGCAACTTAGAATGTAAACCATATTTGGTGATATCCATGCCCTGTGGAACAATGTAAAGGAAAAAGAATTGACTGACAGCTGGTGTAATGCCATTAAGCCCTGTCATAAAACTGATAATTAGGAAAAAGAAATAAAAAGACTCACTAAACCCTAAAAACATCATCACATACAATATTAGTTATTCATTGAGTCACATTATGGACTGTAAGTCAAGACATTTCAAGTGCAATTAATTATGGTGATGGCATATTGATTTTATATTTTAGAAATGCATTCCTTTAATGTTTCTCAGTAGCTGAATTTGTAATACATTACATTTGCTAAAATAAACACAACAGAACTTAAAAAAGTGTGTAGAACAAATAATGAACAGAAAGAAAGTTGTCAGTTGATGAGTCAGTATATGGAATTCCAGGGTAGCCCTAAACCTGACAGGTTAGTTTATCAGAAAAAGACTAGGGCTCAGATGGAACCAAGTGTAAAGGGCAAAAGTTGTTTAGTGGGAAACATTTTCTCAAACATAAACTTAGTTTCTTAACTGGAATATCATAATATCACTGAAAAAATTATCACATTTATTTTGGTCCTATTTGTTTTCTTTTGTTCTTAGGAAACAGTAATGAAGTTTACTTATATTGTTATGGACTTAAGACTGCTCATGCCTCCAGATTTTCAGGTGTCATGAAGAATACCAGAAGTAAGCTTTATAATGTCTGAATATTTAGGAACACTTTCCCCTGAGTTTACTAAGTGTTCAGATTTATTGGTAGGCCTTATATCTGATATATTTCTAGCCAGAGCTGTACTCTTAATCTTCCTTGTTTTTCCTGTAACTCTCTAAATAGACTCTCTCATCTCATTTGAATCATTTAAAAAGGGAGATGTCAGCTAAAATATTCTCTTCTTTTCACAGGAGATATTTCCTTCCATAATGAAATAAAGCCACAGTATCATGCTGTATGATAATGGGAGAAGTCTGATGTTTGGATAAGACAATGAAGATGAATCTTTGAATTCTGACAGTTGAAACTGATTGCCTACATGGGGAGGTCAGGGCTTCTCCTCCGGGAAATACATTACAGGGACTTGGATATGAGTGACTCTTGGGACTGGACTATAGGAATCTGTAGAAAAAAATATGCACTGTTTGAATTGGAGGAAATGTTTCTCCTTTTATGTTAATGGAGGATAAACATTTCAGTGTCTTGAATATAGCATGAAGAACCTACAGTCACTTTGTCACAGTTTCATTACTTATCAGTCCTGGTACACAGACTTACAGAGTTTACATTTATTGAACATTTAATGTGTGGCTTACATATAAATGTATCATGTATGATTTAAATACAAAAACACTTATACTGCTGGTTTGGTGAAACATGCCTGTAATCCCATCAATTTAGGAGGCTGAGGCAGTAGGGCTGTGAGCTCAAGCTAGCTATCAACAGGTCCTAAGCACCTTCTCAGACCCTGTTTCAAAAGTAAACAACGGTTGGGTGTGTCGCTCAGTGTCAAAGTGCCCTGGGTGTAATACCCAGTACCAAATAAAACACAAGAAAACCATCCGTATTGCAATAACTATGAATTCAAAGATGAGCCAGAAGAATTTGAGAGACTTGAAAAAAGGTCTCCAAATGAGCTTTTAACTTTGATTTCTGTGTGTTTCTTCTGAGGTGAATTGTCTGATGTGATAGACCCACATTCATTCCAGTGACTGTGAGGTCAGATAACATAATGCAAATATAGTTTAACCAAGTGCCTAATGGAATATCCAAAAATGAAGTTTGGCTGCAAATATTAAAATATTATTAGCGGAAATGATTTACTACTTTATCATTTTTTGTGTGGGGGGGGTACCAGGGATTGAACTCAGGGACACTAAAGCACTGAACCACATCCCCAAACCTATTTTGTAATTTATTTGCAGACAGAATCTCACAGAGTTGCTTAGCACCCTTCTCCCTCAGCCTCCCAAGTCACTGGATTTAGAGGCAGGAGCCATGACACCAGCTCCCTTAGTGTTCTTGATATGCCTTTACCTTATTCCTTCCTACCAGTGGCTAATCTACAATGTCAAGTGCTACTAGCAGGCTCAGTCTAACTTCTTTGTATTCCATACATGAAGTTGTAGCCTACCCTTCTAATAAGATGGAATTCATGCAGTGTCTTACCTTCATGTTCATCCTCACGTATTCTAAGCTTTGACAGTAGCTTCATTGCTGCATTTAATTGTGTGCACAGAAAGAGACTTAATGTTAGTTTATATTTTTCATATAGAGCATGTATTAATGAAAATGCCTGCCTGAGTCTCAGCATGAATTATGTCCTAGATCAACAGTCTTCACTATTCTGCTTCTCACATGAGAACAAAAGTATAGTGTAAACACATATTATTCTAGCTTGAAGAAAGTTTCCAAAGTGTGGCTAACATAATAGGACAGAAAAATATTAGAGTATGGTATCAACAGAAGGCAAAAAAGAGATAAATTTCCAGATTCCTACGTTAAGGAGTGTCCATTGATTCTGAATTTCAACATTATTTTATCTTATTTTGTGCTGTAAAGTTGATTTTGAAATTTCTTCAGGAATGAAAAATATGCATCAGAGGAATATGAAGATCTCTAATGATAAGGAAGCATAAAATTGAACTGAGAATGATGAAGACTATCAAGAATTCAAAGGAAATACTATTAATCACTTACTAAGCCTAAGGTGATATAAATGTGCTTTATTGTGCAAACCCAAAATATTTCACATTTCGAAGGCTAATACAAATGAAGGAGTATACATATTTTTATAGCAAGTGACGAATCTATGTCTATTAAAAAAAGAAAGAGTCTGTGTGCATGGTAAGTTTTCTCCCATCCTTTCACTTTAGTTTGTGGATATCCTTTTCTCTGGAAGAGTCTCTTGAAGGCAGCATATTTTTGGGTCTTTGCTGTTAATCTAATCTGCCCGGTTATGTCTTTTGATTGATGAATTTAGGCCATGAAAATTCATTGGTATTATTGAGATATGATTTTTATTCCCAGTCATCGTGGCATATTTTTTATTTTTAAGAAGATGCCCTTCAATTGATAAATGGATAAATAAGCTGTGGTATGTATACATAATGGATTATTACTCAGTCATAAAGAAGTATCAAATTATGGCATTTGCTGGTAAATGGGTGGAGTTGGAGAATATCATACTAAGTCAAATAAACCAAGCCCAACAACCAAAGGCCAAATGTTTTCTCTGATAAGTGGATGATTATATATAATGGGGGGAGGGCTGGTGGAAGGGGAAGAGAAGACAGGAGGAACTTTGGATTGTGTAGAGGAAAATCAGATGGGAGGGGTTGGGGAAGGGAAGCATAGACTGAGACAGACAGTATTTCCCTGTGTATATATAAAATTACATGAATCATGT
>JAJEJO010047449.1:0-138396 GCA_020662805.1 Glaucomys volans
TGATTTTCCTGGTTGGTATTATATGTGGTCTTTTTATTGAATTCTAGAATTTTCATATAATATTTTGATATGCAGAATCTTAAACACTTTATCTTCTTTTTTAAGCTGGCACCACCCATATTGAGGTGTGTAAGAACTAGATGGGTGCGTACTTTTATCTTCTCTCAGGCCCTGCTGATACCTCTTCTGCAAAAGTGGAGAGCTGACTCATTGCTTCAATATAGATGGAAAGGGTAGGAAGTTTAGTTTTCCCTTTCACCCCTCTGATATCTTCTCAATCAAAGCAGGGCACTTTCTTATTTCATCTGGATGGGATATCACGTTAATCCCTCTCTGGTTACACCACACCCGCTGGCGGGCTAAATCAAATTGTTCCACTGCTGTTGGCTTGGGTGAAAGCTCCATTTGCAATAGACCCTACTGACACAGGAAGGGGTGGAAGGAAAGGAAGGAGTGCCAGCCAGACATGCTTTGCACTGTGCCTTACTGATTCGTTGCTACCAGTTGTGTCTGGAGGGTCAGCCTTAGCCCCATTGGGGCTACAGTGTCTTGGCAGAATCATAAGAATATCTATTTTTAAATATAGTTTTATACCTGCATTATGTCCATAAAATATAGCTGGATTTGCTTTTTACAGACATGATATTAATGGAATCATATAATGTCTTTTGTTTCTTTTTGCTTAGCATTATGTTTATAAGATCAATATGTGTTGTTACATATAACTATAGTTTCTTTATTTTCATTGTCATGTAGTATTCTTTTGTGCAAATATGCTATAGTCTATGAAATCTACTCTACATAAACATTTAGGTTGCTTCCAATGTGGTGCAATGATGAACAATATACAGGGTCCTCATTTTACAATGTGGTTACATCCAAATAAATCCATCATAAGTTGAAAATACCTTATGCTGCTGGTGCATTTAATATACATACCCTACTGAATATCATACTTTAGAAATGGAACACACAGTAGTATATCAATTGTTTACCTTCATGATCACATGGCTTATTTGGAGTTGTGACTAATTACCACTCCCCAGCATCATGAGATAGTATCATATATATTGTAGCCCAGGAAAAGATCAGAATTCAAATGTCTCATGTCTACTGAATAAATATTGCTTTTGTAACATCACAAAGTTAAAATATTTTAAATTGAATCATGGTAAGTTGGGGAACATCTGTGCTATCATGGCCAATCTTTCATGTATTTTGGTTTATAAGTATACTACTTTTCAGGTCATACAAATTGTTGTGGAATTCTAGGTCATAGGTCATATGCCCAACTTTAATGACAGACACATTTAAAAAGTACTTGTGCCAATTTACATTGTTACTAATAATATAAAAGAGCTCCCATTGCATTCTCAACACAATTTGCTGTTGTCAGTGTTCTAAATGTTTTCCAGTGTGATGGATGTGTTAGAGGTGCACTTTAAAAAAGATCTCCCCAGCTACAATGTGAAGCATGCCTTGTAAGGGGAAAGAGTGGAATGTGTCTTCAATAGCAATTTTATGGATTATGTAGACATACTACTCATCTTATCTCAGATTGTTATTAAATCAAAGGACAGTTTGGGGAAATAGAACTAGGAAACACATTTCAGCCAGTGAAGAGAGAAGGGCAAAATTTATGTCTAAGAATGTCCAGTAATCTGTTGATCTAACCCTATGGTTCTCAAATTATGAGCTAAGGTTCATCAGGGCACCACAGTGTACTCACAGAGGGCATTGTGGGATATTTTAAATTTTTGAGGGAAACACAGTGATATCCAACATCTGTTCAACATCCCATAAGCTGCTAGTTTGAGGTAATTCACAGTTGCAACATTGCATTGTACTACATTCTTTCTGATGGCTGCTGTGATAAAAATCAAGTACTATATGAAAATCCATGTGGAACAGGAAATGAGGGTGATGGTGGCCAATCTGATTCCAAGGTCTGAAAAGCTGTGCACTGTCTGAAAAGTGCCTATTTAAGATGAAATAAAAATTATATCAATATGTTTATTAATATTTTCTCTCAAAATATGTGCCTTATTTTAAGTGGCTACAAAACTATCAGTACCCATTTAATGCTTACTAGGTTGTGTGAGCTTGGCTACTTAATAAATGGAATTTTAGGTAATTCTTTTTGCTTAGAGGAACTGTGGAAAAAATAACCAGATGGTGGTAATGGCATTGACAATCAAGAAAGTTTGGGAAGTTCTGATAAAAGCTGATAAACCCAGAGCAATGGATGGGATAGGTGACCTAAATGTTTTCCTTCTCACCCCATCTCCCTATTCTGTAACAGAGATCATAGATGATCTGGAACTCCCTTCTTGTTTTCCTTCCCTGCATCTAACCTCTCACTGCTTAGAAAATGGGAGGTTGCTTGGGTGGGTGTTGAACAACCCAGAGCTGCCTGAAGAAACAAAACCATCTTTAACTGGATCCCCCAATTATCTACTGAAGCTTCTGATTTGGGGTGAATTTTTATCATAGACCATAAAAGAATAGATTTGTCCACTCTGTATTACCAATAACTCCTCATTCAAAAGACAGAAATGTTATTTACCTGTTTCTGTCACCAATGGACAAAATGAACTCATTAATTTACATTTTGAGCTCATTTTATGAGAAAAAAAAGGCCCACAAACAAGAGATTACAATCAGAAGAGGAATTACCACTTAGCTAATTTATCTTATTTTGCACTGGCATAAGGCTCTTTAACGTTCTAAATACTAGGTAGGTAGATGTGTAGACAGGCATATAGGTAGATAGATGTAGAGATATTTGTTCTATGTAGATATACACAATCAAATAAGTATCCATGAGGAAAAAATACTAAACTCTTAAATGATCTCATCATGATAGGCAGGAAAGAAATCTCAAAGGTATAATAAGATAGAGTAAATACTCTAGAATGAGAGAGTGTTAAAGATCCTCTGACCACATGATAGCTAGGGACCCCAAACACCTCTCCAGATTCTAACAAAGGGAGTAATGTTGGAGGGAGTGAGGCCACAGTAGAATATCTGGGCACTTATTTGCTAAAGGAGCAAAGACAACAAAAGTTTGAGAATTATGTTGCCACTGTCTCATGGTTTTGTTTTCACACTGCTACCACTAAAATCTCATCATTAATGATTTTGTCAACCAAAATGTTAACATAATATGTGTTGCAAAAGTCCTTTATGTTCCATGTTGGGAAAATGTGTTTTGGGGAGCAGTTGCTGGTTCTGGGAGATTCTGAGATTGAGAGAGGAAAAAGACCTTTCATGGTCACACACTCTAGACTAGAACCCTTGGGCTCCTGACCAGAAGGTCAAGGCTCCATTCAGTCAGTCCTAGAGTCCTGTGTCTGCTTCCTTGCACTGTGAGTCAGGAAAGATATAATCCAAACTGGTTTTCTGACTTACCCGAGACTAAGGAACTACTTCAGTTCAGGCACCTTGGCTCCTTCATCTGGTTTCAGGCTCAGTGCCGAACTTGCAATGCTTGGGAAACTTCCCAGACCAGTCTGAGGCTCTTGGCTTCCCTACCTAAGAACTCAAGGGAAGGGGCTTGTGAATCCCTGGGGATGGCTAGGAATTGCAGCCCATCTGTGAGGCCTGTTGGAATGCTTGTTCCTAGCTGGCCAGGGAAAGAAATAAGGAAATAAAGGAAGAAGTGAAGGGAGGAGGGAGGCAAAGAGGCAGGGAGTTGTTTCCTCCAATAATCCCTCCCAGCAGGCACTAGCCAGGACCATTAGGCCCAGCTCTTGTGGCCTCAGGGAGGCAGAGATCTGAAGATTGCTTGCTGGCTGCGTTTTCTTTTTCCCCTCTCATTTTTTTTTCTCCTTCTGCTCCTTGGGTTATGGTGACCTGAAACGTCTCTCACAGTGAGTTCTGAGGCAGCAGTGTCTGAGAATAGCTCACAGAGCAGCAGCAGTCTTCCCAAACCTCTGAAAACACAGGCAGGGGAAATCTGTGGAGTTTTGTCCTGCCTACCCCACCTCTAAGTGAGTTGGGGGCCGAGCACTAAAGGGGTGGGGAAGTCATGACCTTATGTTCCTTGATGTTATTTGATGTTGGTTTTGGCTGCATTCAGGGAGCTAAAAAGCACATAAAAACAAAGCTAATAAAACTGCAGGGCTAGAGAATGGGCCAGGCATAGGCTGTGGACTCCCAGAGCAGCTGTGGCTGAGCTCTCAAGCATGGCTGGCTCACTACCCTTCCAAGGTACAGATTTGGGTCAGGCCATGGCCAAATGGCAGAAATTATCTGACTTTAGTGGATTATCTGATTTGAAAAACTGGTTATCTTTGCACCAGGAAGATGATGAAGGGCATGTGACGTGGAACCTTGGGTCACATGTGTGGCATCTGTCAGTGCAGGACTAAGGTTGCTTTCCTTCTAGATAGCTTTAACTCCAATCGGGCTATAAAGATCAGAGTGTTTCTGTCAATCTTCCCACCAAAGACTCTGGGCTAAGAATAAGGATGGAAATTGGACCTGTCAGGGGTAGTGGCATCAGAATAGAAGTAATGATAAGGAAATTTAGTTCTTGGAATCTGATCCAGGGTGTGGAAGTCACCTAATTTAGACAGATACTGGGGCTACTGATATGGCAACTATAAACAGAGGCATCAATACCTGTTTCTTGATTATCTGAAAAATGGGGAGTGGAAACCAAAAGAATGCCCTGTGTGAATGTGAGTGAAGGTCATATGTAAATGGCTCCTTATCTCTATCACATATGGTGGTCTATCCATACATGAAATCAGAAGGAAACCCTTTGCCTTATAGACTTGATTATAGTAGAGACAGTGGGCCAGGATTCCCAGAGGGCTTTCTAGTGGTTAGAACTTTGGATTTGGAGTCAGAAAGCCATAGTACTGACTCAGCTGTTTCTTAACAATGTTACCATGTGTAAGTTTATCACCTTCCTCTCAGCCTTAGTCTTCTCTTCTTTAAAGTAGTTATAGTGTGTTTGCTTTGATTCATTGAGAAAAAAGTGTAGCGTGTTTGGCAATGTGTCCAGCAAAATAGCCAGCAAATTCTAGTAACCCTCAAAATTTATCAATGCCTAAACTGAAAAGACAAGTGGAGAGGTTTGGAACCATGTCTTTGCATACCACAGCCATAAGTATTGGTTCAGGGAAAGGTAATCTGAAGGTTCAACAGAGACCAATAGAAGATGGTTCCCATAGTCGTTCTGATGACTGGGAGTAGAGGCAGGGGCATGGAAGAGGAAGGAGAAGAGAAATGGACAATGGAGGGATTTGAGCCAAATGTCAGAAAGTTCAGATGACTCCAAGAGGAACAGCTTCCACTTGTTGGGGGTCAAGAATGGATATCATCAAAGGACAGCCATTGATAATTGACTTCTTACTTGTATTGGGTGATCTTGTAGCTGCCACCTTTTTACCATCCCACCTGACAATACCTTTAACTCTGGTAATTTTATTCTATCCTGATATCTATCCTATCTTCAATTTTGTAGGTATTACCAAACCCCTCCCCCATTTATCTAATAGAAAAGCTGTCTGGTCAAAGAGCCAGTCTACTCAGCAGCAAAGAGCAAGTATTGTCCCCATGTTGGGATTTCTTATATCTGCCCTCTCATACCTAGTAGAAGAGATTCAGTGATGCATTAAATTCACTTGCTCATTAGAATCATCAGTCATGAAATTAATATTTCCAGAAGGGAAAAATAAGGCCCACAGAGATAAAGTGACTCACCTATAGCCACCTTGTATTGGAACCAGTCCTGCAATCCAGGTATGTCTAACTGTGATGAAGATTCTAGTGGAATTCCTAAAAAGAAGTTTCTCCATATGGAATTTCAATGTGGGAAAGACTGGGCCTCCCTGGCCTATTTCTCTTCAACACCTGGATCCCTAAACCATTTTTTTTTATTTGGAACCAGGGATTGAACTCAGGGACACTCGGCCACTGAGCCACCTCCCCAGCCCTATTTTGTATTTTATTTAGAGACAGGGTCTCACTGAGTTGCTTAGGGCCTCGCTAAGTTGCTGAGGCTGGCTTTGAACTCGCGATCCTCCTGCCTCAGCCTCCCAAGTGCTGGGATTACAGGCATGCGCCACCACACCCAGCATAGATCCCTAAACCCTTGTTCATAACCTTTCTTTTGGTCAGAATTTTCATAGGCAAAGTCAGGACTTCTTGTACCAAGAAAGACAAATTCTCCTCTTATAGTGATCCACATATATATCCTCTGATACAGAACTCAAGTCAAACCTCTGGCTAAAATATATCACTCTCAAGCAAGTCCACTTTCTCATTCTTCCTGTTTCTAGTCCATTGTCAAGGTGGGCTTGATCTTTTCCTTTTATCCACAAAGAAAATCATTGTTCCTTCTGATATGTTTGGCTACTATCACTATAGTTCTGGCTACAGCTGCCCTGCAGGCAACTCTTTACTTTTGAGTTAGATACAGGATATCTTTCCCAGATATCTTGCCCTACTCAATTTTCCATTCTTTTTCTCATTTCACTCCTTCCTTAGACCTGTGCTCACTCTTCAGCTTTTCTGGCCGGAGCATTGTTTAGTGACTCTTGTAGAATTGCAATTTCTCTATTTTCAACTCCCTTGGCACCAAAATTTGCATATTCCTCTGCTTATTAGTTTCTCTCCCTTCTTGTCCTCATAGCATTTATTCCATCTAGGCTGGAATGATCAGGGTGCTTCTGCTGTCATGCTAACCAGGAAAATCTGGGCTAGACATAATTGTTAATAGTCCCCTATTTGTAAAAATTCTGTGTTTACAATGAATATATTAAAACACTAAACTGATAGTCAAAATCCAACCACAGTTGATGTGATATAGTAAGAGGATACTCTACAAAACATCATAGGGGAAGTGGAAGCCCTCTGCTGCTTCTCTGGGACCACCAAAACAGACATAGCAGGGAGCTGGGCCCTCCTGTGGCTGATTCTTAAATTATGGTACAAGTGGGTGGGTGGTAATTATTGCAATAAGAGGTGTGTGTCAGAGTCATTATGCTTTGAAATGAAATATTTGTATGACATTTTTTATCCCATTTCCAATAAAATTAAGAGCTTTGGGGTCTAAATGCTATAACCTTCAAAAGATACAGTCTGAGCATGGCAGTGTTTGTCTATGCACCAGAATAAAGCTTATAAATTAGAATCTGTCAGTCAGAGTTCTCCATGGAAAGGTTATGCTGTACCTGAGAAACGTGTACTACCTAATTAATTCTAGTCTGCATTGTAGCTGCAGAAGCAAGATAATGTTATGGGGGGAGGAGACCAGACTTAGGCCTCCATTTAAGGTTAGATCTGCTTTCTTCATGACTCAGCTATAGGACTTTCAGGCTTTCTAAGACCTTAGTGACATGGGCCTGGTGGGGAGGAATGAAGTAGCCCATGGGAAGACTATTCTGACTACAGTGATACAGCCTAGTAAATGCAGGCAGCGTAGGAAGGGCAGGACAAGGCAGGGAAGAAATGCGGGCCCCTTCAGCACTTGCACGGTAGGTGATGCAACATATGGTGTGGTCAATGGATGGGAAGAGTGGGAGGCACAGGTGTGGAACCTGCCCTCAGGAGAGGAAGGCTGAAGTGAGGTGACTTACCAGTTCAGAGCCTCAGGCCTAGAGTGGTATGAGGCAAGATAACCAGGCAGGATGCCAACATTATGCACTGGGCAACCGTGAGGTGAGGGGACAAAATACTGAATCTTGATGGCTACACTAATGCCCATGTCTCACTCTTTGCCCACCAGTTACTGGATACAATTAGCAACAAAGGAGACTAAAGGGAAGCAGAAGGCACAGTTAGGACACCCAGGTCTGAGCTGTGCAATTTCTTTCTAGACTGCATTGGATAGAGATTCTTTCTGTCTTAGTTAAGACAAGTTTAAGAATGGGTGAAGAGATCTGAGAATGAGGTCATGAATGTGGCAAATTCTGGGGGGGAAATTGGGCAGGGGAGAAGCTGGGGCTTATATCACCTGGTCATTTCCCCCCTTCCATTCCCTCTTCATACATACCCTCTATTTCTGCTCCCTCTCTCAGCTCTTGGGCTGAGTATTGATCATGCCCAGCCATAAAGTGGGAATAATTGTACCAATCTTGATTCTGCATCTGGCTAGTATGTAATTTTTGTCATGCCCCTCTTCCTCACTGAAATTCATTTTCCTCGTTTGTAAAATTGAAATAATTATTCTTTGTTTGAGAGGTTGTTGTGAAGTCAATGTAATTACATATAATGAAATAGAATGTAATATCTGATGCATAGAAGTTGCTTTATAAATATTGTTGAACTGAAATATTTTAGGCAAAATTTGGGAAGTTTCTGAGGCAAAGATTGACCCTCATACATTTCAAACTGAACAGCATTCTTTGGATGGTTTTATATAAGTATCTAAGCAGGAATTGGTCAAGGCTTAAAAACTGAAACTAACAGAGCTCAGAGCAAAGATTAAGAGAAAAGAGAGACTGAGATTAGAGACAGTGAAATAGATCCAGCTGGGCGAGAGAGATCGGCAGAATAAATGCAAAATAATAAGAACATCAAAAAAGGGAAAATGACAAAAATATGGGTAGGACGAAAGGAGAAGAAAGAAATAGGAGAGACAGAGAAAGAAAGAACAAGTAAGAGAGAAAATAGAAAGAAGAAAGGAAAGAGGCAGAGACAGAATGAGGAAAAAAATAAGAAAAGAAAAAGAAAAAGAATAAGAGCCTGGGATCAGTCAAATTAAGTTGCCAAATGGGCATATCCTGCCCTGAGACCCGAGAAAAGTAGGCAGGAAAGTGAGTCATAAAGGGTATTTTGACAGAATGTAGGTTGGAGAGTTCTTTTCTGTCTGATGGAATAAATGGTTTGCAGAAAAATTGCTCCTTCAAATCTTAATCCCTCCCTTCCCTAGTCCTAATCTAACCAGGAATACAAGCTTTGTGTGCTAGGGCCTCCCATGCTTTTGATGGCTTCTTTTATCACTCCTTCTAAGGATTTTTCCTCTCCAAGTTGTGCTCTCAATTCTTTCCTCCTTTCTTATCTTTAAAACCTCATTTTCCATTGCTTTTCAGGATGGAAACCAAGGAGGTAACCTTTCTTTTTACTAATCTCCCAAATAGGAATGCCACGCCTTCTCAACATTGTCAATAAATCCATTTAGACATAGGAGGGAGGAGTTGCAGCAGTCTTGGCACCAGGCCCAAACAATGGTGGGGGATAAAACAGACAGTGAAATTTTCAATGTGCCTCCCACTGACATACTTTACAAAATCCCTGATTCTTGTTTTTCTTTTAAGCTATAACCTGACATATACATTACCAGATCTTGTTCATAGGAATCAACATGAGCAGGGCCTGGAAGTGAGAAGTCTTCAGGTGACTCTCATTGGGTGATAGGGTGAGAGGCACTTGGCTGCTCTTTAACTGTACAAAGAGTCCTCTCTGAGATACCTTGGGAGCATGTAGGAATAATATCTTTCATTACTTCTGACCTACTGAGCACTTTAGCTTCTGGAGTAAACTGTCTATGGACTCTAAATCAGAAGAGTTCAGTGTGATACATCATTTGGGCTCTTTTCCTCATACCTTTGTGATTTTTTTCCTTCCAATTACCTCTCTACAGCCTTTTGTGCTTCCATCTGTCACATTGCTGATTACATTGTACTATTGTTGTCTATTTCCTAGGACCATGAGTTTCTCAAGGTCATATTTCACACACTCTACCTCCTCAGTGGCCATCGCAAAGCCTGTGATACCGCTGAATTTATTTTCTTGAAAGTATGCATGAGCAAATTAATGTTCTCATTTTGCTATGAATTTAGCATATTTACTGACAAAATGAATACCATCTCCACGTTTTTAAATAACTGCTGAGTTGAGGGATTATATAATAAACACTGACTTTATTTACTTATTCTAAACTCAAAGCATAACACCCATTGGTAATACATTATGTACATTATCATAGATAATAATGAAAAATCATGTACATTGATTATTACACTAAGTGAAGAAACATATCTGTAGGCACCAAATATAGTGTCTAACATTGTGTAGGCACCCAAATTCTCCAGTGAAATTGTCTCACAAATATTAGCATCTGGATTGCCAGTCAATAGATTCTTTAGTTCCTTATCTTGAAGTAGGTGATAAATATCTATTGAATAAATACATGAATTGACGATGATATTTTATCTCACTCTGTTATAGGTACTAAACTAAATATTGTTGTGTGAGTAGGAAAGATAAGATTGTAAACATAACGAATTGGAAAAGTGTAAGTTTCAGAAGTTGAGGCCTTGTGTTTCACTCTCATCTTGAAGCCAGCTACTGGCTTTATTGTGACTTTGAATAACAACCACACACACACACACACACATACACACAAACCACAAAGATATAGTAATCAAGAGAACTGGTGTAAAGGTACTGGTGTAACGACAGCCACATAGAACAATGTAATTGAATAGAGAGTCCAGAAATAAATCTTTATATTTAGTGTCAATTGATTTTTGACAAGTATACTAAAAAAATTTTGATGGGGAGAAAGAATAATCTCTTAAATTAATGGTGCTGAAACATCTGGATACCAACATACAAAAAATGGAGTTGGACCTCTATCTTACTGAATATATTAAAGTTAATTAAAATTGATCAAAGACTAAATGTAATAGCTAAAGTTGTAAAATTTGGATAAGAACACATAGGCATGCATCTTTTGAACTTCTATTAGGCAATGTTTTCTTAGAGATGA
The DNA here is from genome assembly GCA_020662805.1 of Glaucomys volans. NCBI lineage: Eukaryota > Metazoa > Chordata > Mammalia > Rodentia > Sciuridae > Glaucomys > Glaucomys volans. Next base: position 10,730 of record JAJEJO010047449.1, read on the forward strand.
CTCTAAAAGCAAAAGCAGCAAAAGAAATAACAGATGAACAGATATTACCAAAATGAGAAGGTTTTTCATTCCAAAGGACATTATCAAGAAAGTGAGAAAACATCCCACAGAATGGAGTAAATTTTTGCAAGTCACATAAGGGTTTTTTTTTTCCCTAGAATATATAAAGACATTACATATCAATAGTGAAAGATAAGTGACTCAGTCTGGAAATTGGCAAATTATCTGAACCGAAATTTCTCCAAAGGAGATATACAAATGACCAATAAAATGACATGGAAAGATGCTTAGCATCATTAACCATCAAGGAAATGCAAATCAACAACCACAATGGGATAGCACACTATATCCACTGAGGTGACAATTACCAAAAAGGTAGATAATAACAAATGTTGGTGAGGATTAGGAGAAAATGGAACCTTCACACATGCTATTGCTGGGAATGTAAACTGTTTCAGGAGCTGTGAAAAATAGGCTGGCAGTTCTATTAATTGTAGAGTTAGTGTAGGACCCAACAATTTCACTCCTATGTATATACCCAAGGAAAAATGAAAACAGATGCCCACACAAAATCTTGCACAGGAATTTTCATAGTACCATTATTCACAAAAAGTACTATTGTTTCTAAAAAATATTCAAATTTCAATCAATGATGGAATCACAATGAATATATCCATGTAATGGGATAACATTTGTCAATAAAAAGAAATAACATACTTACATATGCTAAAATGTAAATGTTCCTTGAAAACATTAGGCTAAGTGAAAGCAACAAGTCACAGAGGGCAATATATCATGTGATTTCATTTATATATAATGTTCTAAATAAGCAACACTATAGAGAGAGAAAAGAGAATAGTGGCTGCCTAGAGGTAGAGACTAGTAGCGATGGAGGGTAACAGAGAAGCATAAAGGGATTGGAGATGATAACTAAAAGGTAGGGTGTTTCCTTTTAAAAATAATGAAAATGTTTTATAATGGGTTGTGGCTATGGATGCACAAATTGGTGAATGTAGTAAAGGCTAATAAATTATATACTCTGAGTGAAATATATGACATGAACAAGTATCTCAATAAACCTGTTAAAAGGGAAAATGAAAAATAGGACACAGACTGGATTTTGTGCAAGAACCAAAGCTAGAACTCTGGCTTATCCCATAGACTATTTTCACAAATGCCCTATGTATGTTTGAGAAGAATACACATTTTCCAATATCAGATCTAAATCTCTACATATAACCAAAAAAAAAAAAATCAAGCTGAATTCTTCTTTTAACTCTTCTATATTCTTACTTATTTTTTGGTCTCCTTACCTATCAATTTGTTAGTGAATAATGTTCATGTCACTCACTATGGTACCAAGTTTGTTAGATTTATCATGTAATGTTACATTTTGTTTTATATGTTTTGAGGCTTTGTTATGATATACATACAAGTTCAAAATGGTATTATCTTACTGATAAATTGGACAGCTTATCATTATGAACATACTCTATATAATAATTCATCTTAATTTTAATATCAGTAATATAAATATACTTGTTTTCTTAAGGTTAGAATTTTCCCAGACTTTAGTCCATTATTTGATCTTTGACCTTGCTAGTTTCTTAGTAAATTTCATGTAAATACTTAATAAGTCTAAAGTTAATGATTATCCCAAATAGCTTTTTTGAGATCTTTGTCATTTTCATTTTAATATTTATATTTTTATATAAAATGTTCTTTAACTGAGAGATAAAAACATAAAAATCATACATATTAATGGGTACCATATAAAGGTCAACACATTTACACATACATAATGTTATATCAGGTTAAATGGACTTATTTCCATTTCTTGTAACTTCTATACTATTTTCCATAATGGCTGCACTAATTTATATTCTCACCACTAGTGTACAAGGGTTCCCATTTTTGTACATATTCACCATCACGTTTTATCTTTAGCCTTTTTGATAATAGCCATTCTTACTTGGCTACTTATCCTCATAATTAAAAATAGAACTACCATATGATCCAGCAATTCACCATGGGGTCTATAGTCAAAGGAAATGAAATCAGTATGTAAAAGAGGTATCTGAATTTCCATGTTCATTTCACCACTATTTACAATAACCAATAAATGGAAACAACCTAAATGATCATTAGCTGATGAATGGATAAAGAAAATGTGGTACATATACACAATGGAATACTATTCAGTCAGGAAAAAGAATGACATCCTCTCATTTGGGGAAACATGCATGAAACTTGAAAATATTATGTTAAGTGAAATGATCCAGGCACATAAAGACAGGTACCATATGATCTCACTCATACCTTGTCTCTAAAAATATTGATCTTATAGAAGTTGTTATCCAGAGGCCAGGGTGGTAGGGTGGGGTGAGGAATACGAAAGTATTGATCAATGGGTACTAAGTTGTAGATGGGAGCAAGAAATGCTGTGTGACACTGACAAACAAGGTAGCTATAGATAACAATAATATTATACATTGCAAAAAGATAGAGAAAAGGATTTCGAAAGTTTCCACCACAAAGAAATTATAAATTTTCAAGGATTGATTATATGTTTAACCAGATTTAAGTATTATGCAATGTATACATATATCAAAACATTACATGGAACCCCATTAGTATGTATAATTTTTGTGTTCCTATGATCAGTTTAAACAATTCAAATAAAAATAAGCATTGAATACCTTTATCTTTGTCCTCAACAACTTAAGGATGTTAGAATGTTTAAGTGTAAAGATCCCCATCAATAAGTTATTTTCTAATTCTAATTCTTTAATTTTATCTTGCTATTGTCTCATAGGTTAGACATTACTATTATTTTTGTATGTAGTCAATGCATTTTTAGATTTACCCACAAGTTTTCCAATATCTTTGCTTAGTATTACCACTTGCATTCCAAAACGTCCATCAAGATTATATTCCTTCACTCTGAAGTTCATCATTTAAAAGTTCCTTTAACATGAGATTGATTTAAAATTGTATTTTAACTTTCCTCAAAAATATTAAACACATTAAATGTATTTTACACTGTCTTTTGCTATTTTCATTATTCATGCTGATCTTATCTATTTTTCTATATTATTAATTTAGTTCTCATTCTTCCTCTCTTTTCACTGATATTATAATATTCTCTTTAGTATTATGTAAAATCACTATGACATATTTATTGTGGATTTCTTTTTATTTGTCTAGGTTGGGCTTAGTCTGCATTTTGTATTTTAAAGTTGAATGAATGTTTTGCAACAATGTTGAAAATTTCTCATCCATTTTGTCTTTCAATATTGCCTCCTTCCTATACTGTGACTTCTCTGGAACTTCTAGTCAGATGTATGGTAGATATATATTTTCTACCATCATATCTTTTAATCTCATTTTATTATCTTTCAGTGCTACATTATCATTAATTCATTTTCATCTATCTTCAAATTCCCTAATTCTTTCTACAGTTGGACATATTCTGTTCTTTAATCTATGAATATTGTTTGGTTTCACTAATTTACTTTTATTTCTAAGCATTCTATTTTGTTCTTTTCCAAATAAGACTAGTTGTTATTTATCATTTCTCTTGTTGCTTATTCACATTTCAATGATTTTTTAAATGTCTATAAACACAGCCAATAAAATTAATTTTATATTCTCTGTGTGACAATTCTACATTCTGAAGTCTATCAATCTGATTCTATTATTTCTTTTTTCTTGGGACTTTACTCTGAATGGATTATTTCTTTTGTTTTGTAACTTTTGACTGTGAGATGCACCTTTTCTTTGGGTCTACAGGAATTTTTGAGGCTGGGCGAAAGTTGTATTCTTTCATAGAACATTTGTTTTTGCCAGTTACCCATGATGATTTTTGAAACTCTACTTTTGGTTTTCAGACTGCAAAAGTGTCTTAAACTAGGACTACAAACCCATGTCTCACTGATTTAATTCTAATTTACCCTTGTACTGAATATATGGCATTTGAGGGTGCCAGATTTATGTGGAAGTCTCTTATAAAACTCCATAACTTGATCAGGCCCTAATCTTAATCTCCTATTTCTCTCATTTCTTAATTATAATAGAAATTCAGAATCTCCCAGGTTTAGGTAACAATTTCAGGGCAATATCTAACTGTTAACACTTATTTATCTCCAGACCTCCTGATTTTATTTTTGTTATGACCTCTCAGAATTCCTTACTAACATATTAGTGTAGTGATGAATTTTAAAATATATTTTATATTTCACTAGGAATTTTAGTTAATTTTGGGGCAGAGCCATTCAGAGCATCTAGTAGGACATATTTTTATGAATAAAGGTCTCCGGCCAACTTCTAAAATAACAATGCTTCTTTCCTGTTTCATATTTAACAGAGATATTAATAATTCCTTCCCTGCTTTCCTAAGAGAGTTCCTGTGAGCTTTTAATGACACAGTGGACATGGAAGTACTACCAGCAACAAATAATTATTTAGATGGTAGTGTGTTGCTATTGTAAGGAACTGTAAACCCAAATAGTAGGATGGTCTTCAGAGAGGGAAATTTGAAGTTTAAAGCACAGAGAGTTAATTTACAGTTTCAGAAATCAGGAAAAATATACTGGAACTGACTTTTGAACTGAGCATAAATGGATAGGAAGGATTTGCCCAGGAATAAATGGGGGAGGACATTTCATATAAAGAGAACCACATGAGAAAGAATGGTAAAATATATAGACCTATTCCCAGAGGGAAACCTTTAGTGTGGCCTCTTGGTCATGAATGCTTATCTAATAGTATTGCCTGTAGTCTAGTTCCTATAGCTCATACCTTCTCCATCCCAAAGACCCTTCAATCAACTACAGTTGCTCACATTTATTCTGGATGGGAAATTTTTCTGGCAGGATGTTTGGCCCATATAAGTATAGTCCAGTTACAGAATACCCCAAGAATCATTGGTAGAAATACATTCCCACCATGATCAACAAGTGTATATGAGCAGTAGGTAGGATGGTGTGATGTAGGGTGGAGGCTGCTGTGGAACAACAAGCAACACATTACTGGGTGTGTATTCAGGAGGCTGTTAGGTAGACATTTCTAGCCTAACAAACTAACATTGATCTGTTCTAGAATATGGGATTTTAAAATGGCATGTTGGTGCACACCTGTAATCCCAACAAGTTGGGAGTGTGAGGAAAGAGGATGGCACGTTCAAGACCAGTCTTAGCAACTTAGTGAGACCCTCAGCAACTTAGAGGGACCCCCCATCTCAAAATAAATATAAAAACGACTGGGGATACAGTTGAGTGGTTGAACTTCCCTGGGTTCAATCCTTAGTACCAATAAATAAATAAATAAATAAATAAATAAATAAATAAATAAAGTAGACATAAGATTATGGGAATTAGAGTAAGATAAAGTGGGACAAATTCTGTTTTTTGCCAACAATTTCAGAGTGTAAGAAAGCAAGTTAAAGCTGAAATAAATAAACCTAGTCTTAATATGCCTTGTTTTACAGAAGGGGAGACTGAATCTCAGAAGGGAGAAAGGTTCTACATAATTGTACCTGCTGGTTATTGGTAGAAGCTGGTAGGTAACCTGAATCCTGGTCCAGGGCTCTTTGCCTATGCCTGCCTTTATAAACAAATATATTCACAGATTATTTGGATATCCAGCTGACTGCTGCAACCAGGTACCTCTAACCAGAGAGAAAGAAGGGGTAAGAGCATTCATAAGACATTTAGGATATGGTAGGGCTTGAGAAGAACATTCTTTCTCCCAGCAAGAGTCATCTGAAGTTTGGGGAAGAGGCTGTGTGGAAATTTGTGAGGTCATGTACACCAGACATGACTCTTTCTTGAACATGGGTGGTTTTGAAGGTGATTCCATTTTGATATAGTTCCGTGTTTATTCCTGCTTATAATATTACCTGATTTTGAGTTTCCTGGGCATGTTTTCAAAGGCTTTGAGAAAAGCAGTCCGCCTTTTAAGAATGATGTATTGATTGAGATTATAATCTTTTGCAATAATGTTGAGTTTGAATTTAGGCTTTCATACTTAGATATAATCATTGGTCTAATCCAGAAATAATGTTGGGTCAGAACCTCAGTTTCCTTATCTACACAAGGAGGGCAACTGGGCTGGACTCACTGTGTTGACATGATGATTATGTACACATTTCTTGACACACAGTAAATTTGTAATACATTTTATTTATATTGTTCTGGTCATCAGTATAATTGTTAATTTTGCCCTGAATAAGGCACCTTCTATTATATGATTTTCACACAATACCTTTTAGCATTACTTTCATCCCCCAAAGTAATTATGTTACAGTTTTGTTTAAAAAAATCCTTGGTTATCTCAACTGCTGTTATGTAATCAGTTTTGAGGAAAGGCAAATAATTTGTTAATTATATTTTAAATACTGAAGTTCATGAAAAATTTCCTTCAAAATATATAAGTTCAAATTTTTCCTTTCAGTATTGTCATTGTCATTCTCACTTGCACTTATAGTTGCTTTCTTAAGTGGGAGAGAAATGAGTTAATGATAGTTGTGTGTTAGGAATTACACACAAGTCTCATAGCTCGCTTGAGATCATGTCACATGTGGCAACTGAAGATGAGTGGCCTACAGAAGATATTCTTCTTCTGTGGACATACAAGCCCTAACTCAGATTCAGTTCTAATTCTTACTCCTGATTAGTTCCCATATGCTTTGACCCAAAAGAGAAGGCAGACACTTTCTTGCTTCAACTACATGATATTCACTCAGCTATGATTGCCTGCCAAGCAAGATACCTTTTTCTGGGAAATTTTATCTTGATGTTGAAGGCCAGAATCAGATGTCACCTCTGTAGGAAGTTGGAATGCTGTCTCTTCCCCTTGGCATATTCTTATTTCCTGTTTGTTTGAATGAATGAATGAAGTCCCACAACCCACTGAGCACGAATTTAGCTGACTTACCACAGCCATTGCCCCTTAAGATGTTGCTACTGTTACTGTCTGGGGTTTCCTGCCTGCCATTTGGGAGCCTCATGCCAGTGAGTGTTACACCAGGAAGGCCATGACAAGTGTAGATGCGGTAGTAGGCAATGAATGCTGTTATCACAGAGACATTTGAATATGGGCATCCCAAGAATTTCATTGGCATGTCCTGAGGTCTTTGACAGATTGGTATGCTGTGAGGAGATGGAGACCAGAAACAGAATGGAGACTGATAATCAGGAGACCTTAGACTTCAGGCTATCAATTATTCAAGAGAAGTCTTGGAAAAATCACTTCACCTTGATAAGCCTCAGTTTTCCTCTGTACAGAACAGTTAATCTGTGACTTGCCTACCTTCTCTGGATGTTATGTGGTTTAGATGAGATTATATGTCAGATTATTCTGGGAATTGAAACGCTGGCAAAGGCTTCTATGTCTCCCATTTCATTTTGGGAATAAAGGCTGAACTCTTTGAGCTGGCTTGGCTAGAGGCTCCTTTTCTATTCTCTGATAGTCATACCATCCTTCAAACTCTTCCCTATTTGCAGTTTCCCTTGCAATGCTGCTGTCTTTCTTGTGAGAAAGAATGCCCTTTTCATTATTGCAGCCACATCTTCAATCGACTTGGGTTACAGCCTAGATTTCTTTCAAAGCCTCCCTTACCTTCTCCCTGACTGACTTCTCCCTGACTTTCCTCTGTAGAAATCCTAGAGTCCTGAAATTCCCTTTCCATATTACCCAATACATGTTACTACAATTGCTGTGTCTTTGTTTCCTCCAGTAGACAAGGAACTCCATGATGGCAGAGATCATGTTTGCCTTGTTTCTGTAAAGGGCACAGAGTTATCACATGAATAAATAGTTGTTGAACAAGTGAAAATTCAAATGGATGATGGTAGCCCTGGATACTATGTCCCTGTGAGGGTCCCTGCAGTATTTTGAGGCAGTAGAGTTCTCCTACATAGTTAGTTAACCCCATGGCAGCTTTGAAGACAATGGTCATTGTCCAAGTAGTGGGCCTCTGCAGCATCTGCCTGCTCTGTTGGCTTGTTTTCCAGTTTGAGACTTTACTCAAGTATGGGTGTGGGGAGGGCTGTTTTCATGGTGAATGTCTTAAATCAGCCTGGTCCATATGGAGCCTTGGTAGTTGACAGCAGGATGAAGTTCCCCAAATAGCCTACTCCTCACTTAAAGCCAGCTGGGGCAAGAATGTGAGGGAAGAGGGGAAGTTGTGGCCTGAAACAAATGGTGGTAGGGTAATTTGTGTACTTTAGTCATCTACAGCTGCCTGTTATCTCAGAAAGCCACCTTCTTCTACTTCAGTGTATTTTATATGTCTCTCATTGCTTCTGCAGTCCCTATTTCAGCTCTCCCAACAATACATTCCTCCTCTCAGCATCTCCTCCCCAGTGACATGAAGAAAACCTGTATGAGTGGTTGAAAGCTGAAATAGATGCTGTGGTTGGGGTGGAGATTATTAGTCTGCACAAATGGGAACCACACAAGGAGTGGAAGTTCCCTCATCAAGGTTCTGGAGCAGTATGCAAGGTAATGGTAGGCCTTCTCAGGTGCCCCACCTCCTTGGCAAATTGCCTTAATGCACAAGAAGGGGACCATGACCTGGGTGCTCTAGGCCTACCCCTGGCCATAGGCCTTAGTTTACAATAACATTCAGAAAATATTTTGACCCAGCTTTCTCATGTGAAATATGAGAAATTTGTGCTAGAAAACACCTAAAATCCCTGTTAGCTCTAAAGGCAGCAACACTGAATCAAAGGTTATCTCAATTTCTTTGGAGGAAAAGATGTGGGAGGATTGGGGGACGGGTTTGGTATGTTGAAGTCCCAGCCTGGTCTGACCTAAAGCATTTGATAGACTTTAAACTCACTGAAGGCACAGTGAGTGTATGGTTTAAGTCTGAATTACCTCTGCCATTTACAAGATGATCTCAGTGATAAACAAATTATCTCTTTTAAGCTCTTTCCTTCACCCAACAAGGGATGGATAGCATCTTCATTGCAAGACACAATTGCTTTTTGACTCTCTGCCCCCATTATACTCTGTAAATGTTTGTTGAGTACAAACATTGGGATTCTAGCTCCAAAATTGTGTTCTGGGAGTAGTAAAAGTCCCCTTCTTTTCCTTTTAGATCATGATAAAGCAAAGTATTATAGTTTTCAGTAACCATTGTTTCCACACTGGCAGGGACTTCTCATCTCATCTAGCTGTCCATACCTTCCAAAACACATTGATTTTATAGACATGAAAACTGAGGTTCAGAAAACAGCAGAGGACTGCTTAGTGTCATACAATGAACAGTAGACCAGAATCCTCATTAAACATTAGTTGCATGGCCATGAGCAAATCATATTCAGGATTACTTCCTGTAGGCTTTTTTCAATATGTTAAGTGTCCTGTGACTCCCTGAATTCTGTATTTCTCTACTCTTTGGAAAATCTATGATAGATGCCAGCCACCTTGTCTCTTTAGAAAGGAGCTGATTTAGAGTTTTTGCCTTGGTGAGTGAAGACAAGTAGAGCTATTGTTAGATCATTCTCTGTAGATGCAAGAGAAAAGGACCTAAGCAATGATTCTAAGGGGTTTCTCTGGAAGCAGACTCTGACTTAGACATACAAACCATAAACACACATATCCTCTTTAAGGGGTTGCTCTGGAGGCAGGCTCTGACTTACACATATAAACCATAAACACACACATCCTCTTTCTCTAAAACTTAGATGTACAAACACACATCCCAGGAATCTCTGTTTTCTTTTTCTCTCCTCTCCATCACACAGTGAGCTCAGGAAAAATTTGAGAAATTCCTGACTCTGAGGTGGTCAATGATAAACATGGTTCAATGTGGAATCTCTCTCAGGGATTCTGGCATTTTAACAGGGAGCATAGCCAGAGCAAATAGCTCACCAGCTGTGTCACATATGCTCTCACTGGATCCCCAATCCAGCCTGGGAGGGAGAAAATGTAACAACCCATTACAGGTGAGGACATTGAGGCATAGAGATTTTTCTTATTCTGTAAGACTTGTCACACCTCATCCATGGCCTCTGTGAAGCCTAGAAATTCAATTTGGGAATCTCATATGCATTCATGCCAAGAGGCAACAGGAAGGAAGAAACTGAACTGAAGAAAACAAAAGAAGGCTGAGTTGACTTTTACCAGTGTGGTCCAAGATGGTATGACCCTGAAAAAAGGAGGCAAATGTGTTCATTCTTTATCTGAAACTTGGCTTTAACTGGGCAGTGATGCCATCAATTTATACTCCCACAAGGATGAGGATGAGGGTGAGCAGCTGGGATTTATGCAGCTCTCTTCTGGCTGAAAAGCTAAGGGTTTTTAATGAAATGTTGGGATGGGCTGCCAGTGTCCATCTGTGCTTTGTAGCCCAGATCCTTTGTTATTTTGGTGGTCCCAGGTTAGCCTATGCTAAAGTCAATGCAGGGCAAATTCATAACCCCTGTGTGAAGATTTTTACAAATATATGAAAATCAGAGTAGCATAAAAGGCCACTGGGCATGATACCAACTCTCAACTTCAATAAAAGCAGCCAATAAAAAGAGCTAATTAAAAGAACTCTGATGACATTCATCTGAAATTTTAGATTGTTTTATGTTTTAGCAAATTAACAACGGTGATAAGAGGACATTAGCAGCTTTTCTCGGGTCTTTTTGTTAACAATAACTTGAGCCTGCAGCCACAACAGGGGCTGTGGCCAAGTTTTAGCTGGCAGACTAGCCAGCCAATATTTTACACAATGGATGACATTTCTGAAAGCAGGCGCAGAGACAAACCCAGAGTCACACATGTATTCCAACAAACAAGTTTCTGCCATTTTTAATTGTATTTAGAGCAACAAAAGATTTCAAGATTACAAAAAGAGAACAGAACACTAGCGCTTGGGGCTGGTCCTGCTGCCCAGTTGAGGCTAAGTGCCGCTGTAAGAACTGAAGCCCCATCGAAAGAACTTTCAAGCAAAATTAATTTGTTTCTTTTAAAATTGTTTTGAATAATGCTCTCTCTCATTTTCCTCTCAACATTGAAAATTAATTCTTATCTCTGGTTACATAGTCTGCTCCCTCAGGCTGCCAAATTAATCTCAAGGACAGCACAAGAATGTTATGTCCGAGACACTCCCTAATCAATGTCCAGTCTAGGGGAAAGCAGAAAGGTGTCACTGGGTGGTTAAGGGGGCACTTTTTTCTTTCCTTGTGTCATTCCAGTGGTGGCTGCTCTCAGTACCCAAGTGGCTTCTGAAGTAGAACAACCCCATAGGCACTTCACTGCAGGACAGTTAGCACCAAGGGCTAAGGTTGTGAGAGACTGCCAGCTTGGTCTGTCTATTATGCAGAGTACAGGGACCCAAACTGTGAGGCAGCAGCCAAGGAGGGCACCACCAGAGAAGCAGCAACGTTTTGGAAGAGTCTTTCCTTTGGGGTATGCATATGTGTGTGTTCCAGTCTTTGGGGGTCAATGGAATCTGCAGCTACATAATGGTCTTGCCACGTAGGTTATGTGAGAACTGTTTCAAGCCACAAGGGTCATCTATTCTATAGCTTCTTATTTAATCCCCAAAAGGCTAAGACACAAGTGAGTCAAGGAAAGGAGGCAGAACCCCTGTTATAATGAACTGGGACTGAAAATCAATCAGTAAAAGCTTTCAGACCAAATTAAATTGAGTCAGATTAAAGCTGGGTCAAAAGCTGCTGGTCACTCTGAAAGTCCACTTGCTAAATTCAAATATCTTACCATTATTTTTGGGAGTAGGACAGTTCCAAGCAACGTGTTACCTTCGCTGAAATGTCTGAAGAGTAATAACCAATGTGAATTTTTCTGCCTTCACCTAGAAATGGTTGAGGGTTGGGAGGCTCTGGGCAACAGACCCCAGTGTCAAACTCTTAATTGAAGAAAAACACCTCTACCCATGGGCAGGGATGGACCTTTACCTACAGAGATACAATTTCTAGTACACTGACAAGTTTTAACAGAGAAAAACACATTTTCAATTTTCAAAATCTTTACAAAACATATCCAAAACCAGAATTAGAGCACACAGACACCCAGTAGCAAGAGCACCTCAATTGCAGGGGAGAGAATTGGTTGAAAGATGGAGCACTTGCTCCAGGTTCCCAACTACAGGCAACTGCCCTTCTCTCACAAGAATGGTGAAGACCAAGGAATACCCTTTGTTGTCCCCAAAACTCAGGTCCCATCAGGGATTGGTGGACTTTTGACCCCATGTCTGGGTATTCCCTATGGTAAATCTCAGCCAGTTCCAACGAGTCTTCACCACCCTTTCCACATTCATCTGTCTTAGGCAAGTAAAGTGCAATACATCACATACCCTACCCTTTTCCCCCCTCTACCCCTTTGCAAGGCCTGTGCATCAGGCCCAATAGGGGCAGAGATCTCTTAGTTATCTGATCAATCCAGGTGTCTTGTCCATTCTGAGAGAGCTTCCAAAATGTAACTGCTGTCTCTCTCACAAGTACATGGCATCAGATATGACCTGGAACCAAATATAAAGGTGCAGAGAAAGGTAAAGCTATTAGAACACTTTATATCTATATATATATAATTCAATTTGAAACACGGATACAAATACTCATTTACAATATATTTCAACCTTCTGCCTTAAACTGCAGAGAATTTTTTGTGCTGTCCAAACTGGGCAGAAATGAGAGTTTCTGCCTGCTGTCCTTCTAGTGCAAAATCTAGTCCTTTAAATGCTCCCCTTCTCAGCAAGGGCTTCACATCTTCAGATAAACTAACATGGGCACTAGCAAACACAGTGGCCAAGACCAGCTCCATTTCCAACCATGCAATGATGGAGCTTTAAGAATTTGCTCAGCAACTACTAGAGTAAAGGAAAGCTACTTCTGCTTACAAAATCACTTAATGAAGGACCCAGAATCCCATTTTTCCAAATTATATTCAACTCCTCTAAATATGTATTTTGTGAGGGAAAAAAATCCCATAAAACTTTTATAAGTCAGTCACCAGCAAAGTCTGTCTTTGGATAACTTACCAAAGAGGCACTAATGCTTGCTCCCTCCCTGCCCTTAAACATTTTGGTATCTTAGCAGATACAATGTAATCTTTGGTTACATAATGGGATGCTTTCAACTTTTTTTCTTTTTTTAAAAACTGCTTTCAAAATTTTTCAAAGAGATCAGTGGTGAGAACAGATCTGCCTATAAAAGCAACAGGGGTAGAAACTTCCTTTTCCAAGAAATTTCACATGGGAAATGGCTTCTTTTGACTTTAAGTTGGGATCTGATGTAGTGCTTTACCATTCCTAGTACACGTGACCCCTATAAGTGGGTCAAGCATGAAAGCCATGCCCTCGACCCAGAGCCCTCTCACCTGGGCAACTGGCACAGAATAATCAGTAGTCAGCCTCTTGCTTATCCAGGACTATGCAGGGTCATGCAGGGATAGTTACTGGGCTGTCTGGAGAGAGTCTCCTGAAGTGCAGCAATGGCATACAGCTGGGTAGGGGTAGAGGAGGTGGCTTGGGCTTTTGTACCCTGCTGGATATCAAGAGAGAGAAGGGGGCAAGGCCACGTCTGTGCTGTGCCTAATGAAACAAACACTTAGAAGCTAATTGAAGCTCAAAGTCAGGTCATTTGTGTAGTGTCATGTAGATGGTGGACATGTTCTTTAAAGTATAAATCAAATACAAATATATTGTTTATATATGCCTAAATGTATTTAGAAGAAGAGTATGGACAGGGAGGGATTTGGGCATCAGCACATTATTTCATAACCTGAACAAGTAACCTCAGCAACTACCCAAAGGACTGAGTGAAACTTTTTTTTTCTTTTTTTCTTTCTTTTTCTGTTTTTTAAGTGCCAGTGATCATACATAAAAATATATGCATTACTGATTTTCTTTTTTCAAAGATATATGACAGAATCCTTCAAAAACTCCCTTTCTCAGAGTAAGGTAATTTAAAAAATAATGAACTTTCCAAGAACAACAATATTGCATGTGGCATAGAAAATCTTAGGAAAAAGAATTCAACCCCCATGTCAGCTCATAGGGTAGATCCAGTGAGCTGCCCAATGAATGGGCTGAAACTGCCACACGACTCTTCTTTGACCAGAGTTCATGACCTTGGCAGCTGTCTGCTGCCCAGCACAGATGGGGCCTTCTCCACGATGCTCCCTCTTTTTCTCTTCCTCACTTTCTATCCCCATCAAATACTGCACACCTCTTTGGAGATGGTTCCCTTGACTTGACCGGTGAGTGAGCTTCATCTTCTAGCTCACCAGTTGAGTGGGTCTGGGTGGCCAGTCCGTCACAGGTGAGCACAGTATACCAACGACATCAACTCTGTTTGTAGAACAGAGTGCATTCAAAATGAGACTTCTATCAATCATACTGGTTGGAACATCAATGACAAAAAGGAAAAAAAAAAGTCTTCTTCTTTCATCTGTGGGAGAACTGAGACAAGCTAACACCTCCTCTGCTCACTCAAACCCCTGTGCAGAAACAGTAAGCCTAAAGCCTTATTTCAGCTATTTTCCCCTAGTTTTGTCATTTGGAAATTCAGGGTAATTCAATTGTTGCTACTTTTAATTACACTGCTGGTTCACTGATTTTTGGCTTTTGCAAATGAAAAACATATATTCATGAAGACAAAAATCAGGACTGGGAAATCCATAAAGATGAAAACTTTGATAGAGAAATGGAAAGGAGAGTCTCTAGTATTTACAAGGAGAGGTATTAGAATGATATAATTGAATCCGTGTGCCACAAAAGATAAAAATCAAAACAGATGTAAAGGAACTATTAAAGTGTAACCTAGCTTAACTGAAAGGAGTGATGGATGCAATTTTTCTGTCTAAAATGGCTAAAAAGTGATCCTGTACATAGGCCAGATGGTGTCATCACAAAGAAAACCAGAATGTGTCTATCCTGTTCCACAATGGGAACCTATCAGCTTCAGTTTTTGTCCACCAGGCTTGGATTGGCATATCACTCATGTTAGATTCCCTTCTCCCTTGTTATTTACAGAAGTTGTTTTGCAAGTTCCTTTGGCTATTAATATCAACACAGAAATCAGGGAAGGAAACCCATGTGGATAGTATCATGTCACTCAGAAATTATCTTCTCAACCAGCAGAGTAAACCAACTGAAATGGACAGCTTGGTGACTGGCCCTTGATTTCTGGAGTTTATCTGATAAAGTTAAGAGCTAAGGGAGGAGGCAGAGGTGAAGAAGAGAAAATAGGTTGACATCCCCCACCCCAGGATTCAGGGTTGGGGAACAAAGTCCAGAGAACAGAGGTGTGCCAAAGTACTATATGAAACCAGTGACCCAGGGGTATACCCTGAGTTTATGGGTGGCAGCCTATAAGTGCCACAACAGCCAGACCTTTCCAAAGGAAGCCATGGTTCTGTTGAAAGTCTCAGTTGTCTTGCATGCCCCTCTGACAGAGAGGTAGCAAAACTGGTGGGGAATCTGAGTAACTATGGCCAATGTCAGAGCCTGGAATCAGCAGCAGAGGAGGGGGCTGAGTAAACTTATGCCAGTCTGACTTGAGGCTTTGCCTCTGAAGGCTTTATTTAATAGTCAGAGTCTTCTCTTGGTGTCTGCTCACTCCTTGCCATGTCTTCTTCAGGTGGATATGCTGGGTGGCAAGGAGAGCATTTCAGGTTTTCTGTTCTATTGTCTCCATTTTTCCAACGCTGGTATTCCACCCTGATCCGGGTAGTCCCTTTAGGTGCTTTGCGAAAGGAAGTAGATATTTCTCCATTTGATGGGAGAGTTTCATCTCTGGATGACAAGGGCAAGATGCCCAGTTTGTTTGATCCCTTTGATGCCTTCTTTTGGGTTTGTCTAAGGGTTTCAATGAAGTAAATGTTGATGAGAGATACTTGGTAAGATGTCTGAGACTACTGGCATCTAGAGAGAGACAGATGTCATGGCTTCTGACCGCCTAGCCTTTATAGTGTGGAGGCATCTTAGCTGAGAGTCTACGAACATGCCTAAAGAAGTGAATAAGCTTTACCACCAATGACTGAAATGCAGTGTGGCCTACAAATCACTCAAGGGAGGGTGGAAGGAGTTTGTGGCCACAGAGTCCATAGGTCTTTTAAAGGTAGAGGAAAAGATGGTGGCATCAAGGGATCAACTGTTCTGTCTCCTTAGCAGAACAGCCAAGTCATCACTTTATTCTCTGACTCCAGATGCAAGCTCCTCCCCAGATCACACATGGGAAAGCAGACCTGGAATTTATAGGATCCTTCCAATGGGTCAGATCTCTCCTTTCCTTCTCACCAATCTGACTCTTCAGTGGAAGTGGTCAAGTTTTGGCTAAAGAGAACATCCCATTCAAAGTTCTTATAAAAGCTAGTGAAATTTGATTTGAGGGTGGAGGCAGAGGTTGAGAGAGAAAAGGGTTTGAGGGGGAAGGCATGCAGACACGTTTTCAAACAAGAAGCACATTTTCAGTACAATGAAGTGTACTGCAGTTGAGCAGTCTAGCCCTCAGTACTATGATCCAACTGCCCTACTTGTCTCCTCCTTTCTCTGCCCCCCAGCTCTGGGGCACCCTGTCCTTTAATGGCAATAGTCACTGGCAAAAGCTAAAGTGTTCCAGGAGGGAGGGGATGAACAAAAACAGTGACTCCCCAAGGACCTGCAATTTTCACCTTCTAGTGACTTGTTGGCTTCTTTGGGGGGTTCTGTTTGTTGATTTATTTATTTTGAGGAAAATGTCCTCATAAGGTTTTTTAAAATTTTTTTTGATTCTTTTGTTTTCTGTGTGTTGGTTTGTTTTCCCCCAGATACTTTTAGCTTGCTAAACTTCCCGTGGCATAAGGTAAGTAAATGTTTGTGTGGCTGGCACACAGTACAGTGCTGTAAACAAGCACAATTTGACACTGGGCCACATGAGGATCATCTCAGTTTTAAAGAAATACAACACCATTCAAAACACAGATAGGAGCCACAACAGGGAGCAGAGTCTGAAGGTGCCATGGAGGGTGAGAAAGGGAGGGAAGAAGAAAAAGAAAGAAGGAAAAGAGAAAAAAGCCCAGCAAACAGAACTCAGGAACGTGTTCATGACAGACTGTACATCAATAGAGGAAATTCCCCAAGGCACTGCAGAGAAGTAGTGCAGAGTTATAACAGGCAGAAGACATTGGAAAAGGGGAGTGAGGTGGGGGAGGGAAAGGGGGGCTTCCAAAGCTTCACTGTGTGTGGAAATAGATGGGTTTGACTTTTCCAGAAAGGATCTTGGGCACTTGAACAGAGATGATCTCTGCCATCATTTCCGGAAAGTCCACGCTCACCATATGGGACTTGATTAGCAGGTCAAAAGTGAACTGATGCAGCTCTCTTGCAATCTGCAGGGGATAGTAAGAGAGAAAGACAACAAGGTTGACAAGGAGTTGACTTCTTCCAGACTCTCAGACTCTCCCCCACCTGTGATTTCTAAGCTTTTTGGTATTTTGTCCCTTTGCCTATCCTTGGTCCTGCTCCATGAAAGGGAGGAAGGGAAGAAGGGAAGGAGGGAGGGAGGGAGGAAAGGAGGGAGGGAGGGAGAGAGAGAGAGAGAGAGAGAGAGAGAGAGAGAGAAAGAGAATGAAATTGTCTCTGGGGAGTCATGGAGAGTTCCCAAGAGGTCTCTTACAACCTTACAAGCTCTCTCAGAACTGGGCGTTCCTCTTCCCCAGTACAGCACCTCTCTCTCTGTCTCTCTCTCTGTCTCTCCCTCTCTCTCTCTCTCTCTCTCTTTCTGACGCACACACACACACACACACAGACAAATTCACATGCATGTGACTCAAGGAAGAGGGGAAAAACATCCAGGTCTGTTTTGTCTGCCTAGAAAATTCATCTGCTTTAAGCTTCTCTGAGTCCCAACTGCTCTGTTCTCCACTCCTCCACCCCTTTCACAACATCCAGCTGGGACACTGTGACCTGAGTTCCTTGCTTCTCCATTGCATTTTCTTCCTGGACCACACTCAAAGCCAGAGGGGAATGGAAGCACCTCCCAACAGGTGGTGCCAGACCATTGAGGAACCTATTATCACTTGGCTCTATCAGGCTGCTCTTCCTGATAAAGCACCCTCCATCATTTGCTTACAGGCTGCACAGAGTCCAGGAGCTTGGTGAGCTGGTAGAAGCGCCTTGAGCAGGATGTGGGATTTTTTCTTTTGCACGCAATGATACGATCGAGTTCCTTGATGTAGTTCATTCGAAGTTCATCAAAGAATTTTTGATTTTTCAGACCATCCACTGGAACTGATGTGGGATGAAGACAGAATGGGGAGGGGAAGCATGCCCACAAAGGAGCGTTAGACAAAGCACCAAGTTTTCTGACCACAAACTTGACCCCCACCCCCACAGGGAGGGAACCATCTACTTGGCTCCCTGTCAATTGAAATCTGTGTGCCTGGGGCCTTTAGTCTGCCAGGGAGACCTCAGGAAAAAGGATAGCTGGATCCAATCGGAAGGGAGTCAAATAAATAAAATTTACCAAAACTTCTCTTTTCCTAGTCTTCTAAAGTACCCATTTCTTAGGACCTAAGTTTTTTATGTTGTTCATCATTGAGCTCTGATTTAGAGAATTAAAACACTTGGCTCTGAATATTAAATTTTGCCTCCTTTCTTTCTCACAGAGGCTAAGATAGCACTCTACTTAGAAGAGACATTAAAGAAAGGTTGCTTGGCAGCCAAGCAAGCTGCTTACATAGACTTCCTCCTATTGGTGCAAAAGGAAATATCTTCCAGGAGGCAACTTCTCCTGCTCTACTACTCTGCAAAGAATACACAGTGGCATAGTTCATGCTTGCTTCTATCCCAGAAGATGTGAGAAAAAAAAAATCAGAGGCCTGCTGGAACCAGCCAAAAAGCCAAGTGTCAAATAGAGACTAGGGGTAGATGAGGAACTGATGGAGGCTAGCATCTACCAAAGAAATTGATCTATAGGCATGAAATTGGTCTTTGTTGTGGAGAAGGATGCTGAGGTAGAGTGGGAAGGGGAGGCAAGAAAGGAAATGTCCATGAGCCAGTTCCTCCCTGATGATCTTTTGATGAAAAAAGTGGCCCCCTCAGTCTTTGTGCCCACAGAAGCATTCCCTTTGCCTCCAGGTACTCACTTATGCTGAAAAGTAGCAGTGCTTTCATGCACAGGAATTCCTGTGGGGTGATTTGGAGCCAACCAAATTCTTGAGAGAGGTGCCTCATCCTGACACACTGGCTGTACATTCGGGACTTGTGCATACGATACCTGCAAAGGAGACACAGAGGAAGAAGCAGAATCAGGGGAGGCTTGAGGAAATATCTCCACTTTGCCCTTCCTTCCCTGGGTTCTCCAAGAAAAGTCTATTTGTTCTTCTGGTTCCTCAGTGACACAGAACAAATCTCTTCTAAAATCTTTTTCTAAAACAAATCTTTTTCTAAAACAAATCTTTTTCTAAAATCCTGACATCCTGACAATTAACTACTCATCTTCCCTGGCCAGGATATGGGTTAGCACATGGAATTTCCAGGTCTCCATGCTCCCTCTGTTTCCTGAGTCAGGGACAGGAAAGCATAACTAAATGAACACAATGGGGCAAGCACATGGTCTCCCTGACTACAGTTCTAGTATCTCAGATTCAGTCACAGCCAGAACCTGCCTCCAAGGCAGCCAAACTTGAAGGATTTCTAGGAGAGAGGATCAAGCAATCAGCACTTTCCATAAGGACACCAGGATCTGCAAGTGACCAGAGGTGTCTATCCTGTCAATGCTCCTGATTCTCTCTTGGTTTGAAAGCCATTTCTCAGAGTATGAATTCAATCATTTCTTTAAAAACTTGTAGCAATAGAGATTCCATGTTGTCCTTTAAAAATGGGTTCTAGTGCTTCCATGTCTGTCAGGGAGTGTGTTTGAATGTCTAATCTAAATGTCCCCTGCTGAAGGGGAGCCCACTCCATCATAGGCTGGCTGTTCCTTACCATAGTTTGGGAGCTGTAAACACATATGAGCTGCTTTTATTATGATGACTTGTGAACAGATTATCACATTATCACCTATAAATTATATGGGGAAGTGGCCAAGGCTTGGACAGCTTCTGAGGGAGGGGCAACCTCTCTGTTCAATGACTGGTCATGGAATGTCTGTAAGGGAAGACACAGTATCTTTCTGCTAGTAGGTCTTCTGGGTTTAGCACTTCAGAAACCAAGTGTGTGTGTATGTGGTATGTGTGTGTGTATGTAAGACAGTAAGTGTGTGCCATGTGAAGGAAAAGGGATTTAACACCCACTTAAGTGGTGAGGACAAAGACCTCCCAGATGGAGCCTGGAGGCTGTGGTTTGACATTTTGGTTCCCAAGCCACTAGCCTGTTCCACAAGCTGAGCAGGCCTGGCATTGCGTGGGTGGAAACTCAGTAACCTATTTCAGAGAGATCTTGGGTCACCTGGATAAAGAAAGAAGGGGACAGGTGCTGTAGAATTGTTCAATTCAGGCTGAATTCCAACTGGAAAGAGGAAGTGTTTAGATAGTATCACAAGTCAATTGACCAGAACAGTGTTGCTCTAAGCTCCATCACCCAGGGGAATTTTTCAGTAAGATCTGCTGATTCTGGAGCCTGGCTCTGCTCTGATCTCCACTGTATTTTCATGCCTTGTTGATAACAAAACTGGAGGCTTTTTACTACTCAAATTATGGTGCTGGTATGAAGGATTCCTAGCACATTGCTGCAGGCCCCTGACACAGAGAAGGTAGGGAATGGAGAGGAGTGAATAACAAAAGGCAAAGCAAAGGATTCAGCAGGGAAGGGAACAAGAAGGATGGAAAGGGCAAAATGAATTGAGAGAAAGTTAAAGGAAGGAAAGGGGAAGGTGAGGGGAGGTCAGGAAAGGAGATGCAGAAAGGGAATTTAGGAAGAGAACAGAGGTAGGTGGAATAAAAAAATGAATTAAGGGGGAAGTGAAGATTAGAAAATACTGAGCACAGATCCTGGCACATAGTAAGTGCTCAATTAATAGCATGTAGGTAGGTGACACAATGATTCTACAGGTGAGATTTGAGGCTCAGAGAAATTCAGTAATTTCCCTGAAGTCACAGTTAGGATTCAAGCCCATTAGCCTCACAACATATGCTCCCCACAAAAAGGGAAATAAGGGAAAATGGGGCTAATGATAGGATTTAGAATCAGAGAGAGAAGAGTACATGGGTTGGTGCAGTTTGGACCAAATCCCCCCACCCTTCTCTCTCTCTCTTTGGACTTCAGTTCTCCTGCTAGCACTTTGAGAAGACTGGCAGCAATTAGTTTCCTCAACTGGGGTGTACTATATCCCCAGTGGGTGTTAGGTGGCAGTTTAGGCTGTCAGAGTGACTGGGTTTATGTTTAATATTTAGTGGGCATGTGTCAGAGATGTAAAACATATTACAATATGAGGAACACTTTGCACAATGACAAAAATTCCTCCCAAAATGTTGACAGCATCCATGTTGAGAAACACATGATATTTATAGAGGCTCTGAGCGCCCTAATATAGTAGGTTCAGGATGTAGGCCTCAAAAGGGTTCAGGGACTCTGGGGCTTGGTGCATCTATGACCCTGACCTAGCCATGGGATACCTTGGGATGAAATGCATGGGACCCGGTCATAAAGCTGAGGTGGGATGCCACATGCTTATGTAGAGACAAAGAAGGAAACAAGGATTCAGAAAACAGCCAATTGTCACATGGCAAAAGCCCAAAGTTTTCAAGACTCTGAAGAAAGTGGAACAAGTGCTCAGAGAGTTGATTCAATCACTGGAGGGCAGCAGGAGTATGGGGTTTGAACATGACCAGTTAGGGGGCTTTTCAAGGTCTTGCCCAGAAGATGGCATCATAGGTAACTTTTTGGAGATCTGGAAACCACAAAACAGGCCATGCCAAAAGCCCAGTGGTTATTCTTAGCTTCTGGCTACCAGGGCCAGCTGGGTTGAGAGAGGGCAGCTAGGGACACTCACTCTCCCTTGCATAGCAGTGCTGTGCTACCAGGAACTACTGCCTGGAAATTTTATTTTAAGGCTCTTCTGGGTTAAAGGCTGACAGAGAGGGAAACTCAATTCCTACCAGACTGAAAAGATTCTCTGTGGTGAAATTAGCTCAGGGTTCTTAGGATGATATTTCTGGCCAGCTCCATTCACAATGCCATTGAAGGATCTCAGACAGCAAACATAAAGATCATCACCCTTAGGAAAAGGGGGAATAACAAAGGGATTCCTCTTTTTAATGTCTTACCTACCATGAGCTAGGTACTTTGTATCCATGAGTTCCAATTTAGTTATAACAAAAGATTTAAGAAGCGGTCTATTATTATTAAAAATTAGGAAACTGTGTGGGACTTGGTCCCAAGAACACTCACTCATTGAAAACCAGGTCAGGAGCAAAGTAGAGCATCCTGGAGTTGACATTGGTGAAGGACCGCCAGCCCATGGCAAACACCATGAGTCCCATCCAGGAGTACTGAATGACTGCCATCTGGTCATCCACATGTAAATTGCGGAAACCTAGAAAAGAAGACACAAAGGCAGTGGTCAGTGCAGACATTGATGGACTGACCTAACTCTGGACCTCTGCTGAACTGAGAATCTCCAGTACTCAGGCAGTCCCTGAGAAGCCCCAGGGAGCATCAGTACTGGCTGCTGAGGACTGAGAAAAAAAATTATATGGTGAGGATAATATTCTTTGCCCTCCCTACTTCACTGAGCTGTTCAAATGAGATCATGATGAGGTCAAAAGGCCATTGTCAGTTGGAAGAGAATAATAATCTAACATTGACTACTTAAAATGAATGAACTCCTTTCTAAGCACTTTTCTTATATCCCTCATTTAATTTTTGTGAAATCAATAAAATAGGTACTCTTGTTATCCCCATTCTAAGAGTCAGTAGAAATGGGTCACAGAGGGGTCAAAAACATGTCCAAGATCATATGGCTACTAACTGGCAGATCAAGTTCCAAAGCCAAGTAGTCAGACTCCAAAGACTATCCTCTTCATCACCACACCTTTCTGAAGATGCAGTGTAATAACCAGTCCTTCCACATGGATAGCACTTCTAAGTTTACAAAGCTCTCTTTTAGCTATAGTTTGATTTGATCCTTTCAACAGCCTTGGGAGAGGGATATTACTACATATCATTATATGGGAGATGTCTTGACAGCCACTGCCTTCTTTAAACCACCTGCAGTCTCCCTCTTTTTTCTCTGACCTTCTTTCTACCCAATATACCTCCTCTCCATTCTCTTACACTTAGCAGTTTCTACACTCCTGCCATCTCCAGCCTATTGTACTTATATACAAACAGTCCCTTTATAATCTGCTTCTCCAGAGTAATTTCTTGCAACTTGCCTTCAGATAATTTAGGTCCCAGCTCTTCTGAAAAACTTACAATGTACTGAACACTTCATGCTTTCCCAGGCTTCTGCAACTCTGCTACTTCTGAATAGACAATTGTCATGCCTAGAATGTATTCCACCTCCCAAGGACTTTCATCTGATAAACACCTACTCATCTTTCAAGTCTTTACGCAAGGGCTACCTCCTCTCTGAAAAGTTTTCCAACACATCCAAGCAAAATGCTTAATGATTCTTCCTTCACTTGTTCATTGCACCTAGTGTAGCCCTAGCCAATTAAAGTAATAATTTCATGATTGCTTGCTCGATTTCTATGAGGTCAATCATTGGGATTTTAATTGGAATTGCATTGAATTTGTATAGCATTTTTGGAAGTATGGCCATTTTGACAATATTAATTCTGCCTATCCAAGAACATGGGAGATCTTTCCATCTTCTCAGATGCTCTTTAACTTCTTTCTTTAGTGTTCTGTAGTTCTCAGTGTAGAGGTCTTTCACATCTTTTGTTAGATTGATTCCCAAGTATTTTATTTTTTTGAGGTTAATGTGAATGGGGTAGTTTTCCTAATTTCTCTCTCAGAGGATGCATCACTTACGAATAAAAATGCATTAGATTTATGAGCATTAATTTTATATCCTGCTACTTTACTGAATTCATTAATGAGTTCCAGAAGTTTTCTGGTGGAATTCTTAGGATCTTCTAAATAGAGAATCATGTCATCAGCAAATAGGGATAGTTTGATCTCTTCTTTTCCTATTCGTATTCCTCTAATTTCTTTGGTCTGTCTAATTGCTCTGGCTAGAGTTTCAAGAACAATGTTGAATAGTAGTGGCGAAAGAGGGCATCCCTGCCTTGTTCCAGTTCTCAGGGGGGAATGCTTTCATTTGGAGGAATAAGAGACCCAGAATTGCTAAAGCAATCCTTAGCAAGAAGAGCGAAGCAGGGGGTTTCACAATACCAGACCTCCAACTATACTACAGAGCAATAGTGACAAAAACAGCATGGTATTGGTACCAAAATAGGCAGGTAGATCAATGGTACAGAATAGAGGACACAGAGACAAACCCAAATAAGTACAGGTATCTCATACTTGACAAAGGAGGCAAAAACATGCAATGGAGAAAAGACAGCCTCTTCAACAAATGGTGCTGGGAAAACTGGAAATCCATATGCAGCAAAATGAAACTAAACCCATATCTCTCACCCTGTACAAAACTCAACTCAAAGTGGATCAAGGACCTAGAAATCAGACCAGAGACTCTGCACCTAATAGAAGAGAAAATAGGTCCAAATCTTCATCATGTTGGACTAGGACCAGATTTCCTTAACATGACTCCCAAAGCGCAAGAAATAAAAGCATGAATCAATGATTGGGATAGAGTGAAACTAAAAAGCTTTTTCTCAGCAAAGGAAACAATCAGCAATGTGAAGAGAGAGCCTTCAGAGTGGGAGAAAATCTTTGCCACACACACTTCGGACAGAGCACTAATCTCCAGAATCTACCAAGTACTCAAAAATCTTTACACCACGAACACCAATAACCCAATCAATAAATGGGCCAAGGAATGAACAGACACTTTACAGAGGAAGATCTACAAGCAATCAACAGATTTATGAAAAAGTGTTCAACATCACTCATTATAAGAGAAATGCAAATCAAAACCACCTTAAGATTTCATCTTACCCCAATTAGAATGTCTTTTATCATGAACACAGGCAACAATAGGTGTTGGCGAGGATGTGGGGGAAAGGGTACACTCATACATTGCTGGTGGGAGTGCAAGTTGGTGCAGCCACTCTGGAAAGCAGTGTGGAGATTCCTTAGAAAACTTGGAATGGATCCACCATTTGACCCTGCTATCCCACTCCTTGGCCTATACCCAAAGGACTTAAAATCAGATTACTACAGTGATGCAGCCACATCAATGTTCATAGCTGCTCAATTCACAATAGCTAGATTATGGAATCAACCTCGATGCCCTTCAGTAGATGAATGGATAAAGAAACTGTGGTATATGTACACAATGGAATATTGCTCAGCCATAAAGAAGAATAAAATTATGGCATTTGTAGGTAAATGGATGATGTTGGAAACTGTTATGCTAAGTGAGATCAGCCAATCCCAAAAATCCAAAAGCCGAATGGTCTCTCTGATAAATGAATGATGATGCATAATGTAGGGGGGAAAGGTGGCAAGAATGGAGGAAAGATAGCTAGCATAGAGGGAAGGGAGGGGTGGGCGCGGGTGGGGAGTAAAATTAATAACAGAGTGTGTGACAGATACCATTGCCCTGTGTACATGCATGAACGCACAGATGGTGTGACTCTACTTTGTGTACAACCAGTGAAACAATAGCTGTACTCCATTTGTGTTCAATGAATCAATAAGTAAATAAAAAAAATAAAATAAAATAAAGTGATAATTTCACAGCACTGAAATCCATCTATGTACATATCTTCTCCCCCACAAGACTTGAAGCACCTTGAAGACAGGGATCATATCTTCGAATTCATCTTTGCCTCCCTAGTACATAGCATGGTTCAGATATTTCACTGGGAATTTGAGAAATATTAAAGATGTAGGCTAAGGACCCTCAATTTTCTTTCTGTTTTAAAAAATCGGAATTGAGCAATTTCCAAATGACTGCCCTTAAGTTTAGAAAACACAGTCTTCTGGATGCTACCTCTGCAATACCACATAGGTAGAATAGACATGGCCATGCTCCCTGAAGGTTGCAAAACAGTTGGATGCTTAAGTTATAAAATCATTGCCTGAGACCTTATCCCTACCAGGATCCCCTTTTCTTTACCCTAACAAATTCACAATTATCTGAAATTTTGTTTTGCTATAATTCATTAAGAATCCTTTCTCAAATTTAGATCCAGTTTCTCACTTTCCTATTGATGACCACATTTAACACTCATAATAACTCTGGCACGGTAGGTGATATGATGCTTATTTTGTCAACAAGGAACTTGAGGCCAGAGAAATTAACTGACTTGGCCAAGGTCACATAGTCTATATGTGGCTGAACTGGATCTAGAACCCAGGTGTTTTGATTCTCTGCTTCAGTGCTTTTTCCACTCCACTGCTGAAGGTCACAGCTCAAGAGCTACCAAGGTTATGAACCTTCCTTTGCCCTAGGCTTGGGTCTGAAGACTTCACTAACCCAGATATGTTGTTCTGCTTGGTTGGCACCTGCACACCCACACATTCCCCACTTCCTTTTTCTTTTTTTTTCTTTTTCTTTTTTTTTGGATTACAGCTGTTGTTTCTCTGGTTGTACATAAAATAGAGTCACACCATTTGTGTAAACATACATGTACACAGGGTAAGGATGTTTGTCTCATTCTGTTATTACTCTTACCCCCTTCGCCGATCCCACCCCCCTTTTTTCCCTATGCAATCCACCCTTCCTCCAGTCTTGCCTCCCTCCCACCCCACATTATGTATCATCATCCACTTATCAGAGAGATCATTCAGCCTTTGGTTTTACTTATCAGAGAGATCATTCAGCCTTTGATTTTGTGGGATTGGCTAATCTTGCTCAGCATGACCATCTCCAACTGCATCCATTTACCTGCAAATGCCATAATTTTATTCTTCTTTATGGCTGAGTAATATTCCATTGTGTATATATACCACAGTTTCTTTATCCATTCATCTATTGAAGGGCATCTAGGTTGGTTCCACAATCTAGATTCCATGTCTCCCAGAGATCAGGGATTCCAGAATCCTTCACAGCACTACTCTTGGCTGTAATCCCAGCTCCTAGTCCTGTACCTTCTACTTTCACAGTCCTGACATACTAACAGATAGACTGACTTGCTAACAGTACTGACATGCTAACAGACCCCAGAAAATTTCTTGCCTGAAGTCCTTCCCTATTACAGAATGCCTAAGACTGGCCTTTCCCAGTAGGAGACAAGAGGCAGGGTCCATATGGGTAATATCTGAGGACTCCTTGGGGAAATAACCTGGGCTTTTGGACCCTGAACCTCTTGGGTCGGAGGCAGTAGATAGCAAAAAACAAACAGTTAAACAAAAAACCCAACCAACCAAACAACAAACAAATAGTACCCCAAGCCAAAAACAATAACACTGACTGATGAGCCTTGATCTTCTAGTGAAGTGTGTGAATGTAAGGGTATATGGAGGGATGAGGATTAAACTCTGCAGGTATTAAAGAAATTATCCATCCAGATGCTTCCTCCCACCCTGAGATACCAGAAAACGAATGTAAGAGGTGAAAAAATGGTTATTATACTAATTAACAGTCCTTAGTGAAAACTGCTCAGCATGCAAACGTAATGACTGTGGATGTCTGATTTTCCAATAGGCATAATCTGATTACAATGTCTAACTCTGTTCTCTAATGCCTAGCTTGCAAAATGGCCCACTCGGATGGCATGGTTATCAAAAGATGGCTTGAGGCAACAGTAGCCACAGCCCTACATATTTCCTTAGGCACATATTCACTCAACACCTGTTTGGCAATGTGTTAGGGTATTCTGGAGAAATAGAAAGGAGTCATTCTGCAGTTTTAAAATCTACCAAACAGGCTGGGAACATAAGGCAGTTTCTTTGTTTCCTCATTACAATCCAATTATCCTAATTATTAGCAATCTGCACTGGAAACTTGAAGACCCACATCTAGTCTGAGACAACAGACTCGAAGCAAGACAGTTTAGAAATCTTTGCTGCTCTGGTGCACCTGCCAGTCAAGGCCTTCAAAGATGAACGTACAAAATTAGGGTCCCTGCATGAGCTTCTAGGAAGGGTGGTGGTAGCTTGGACTGAGCTTAGTGAAAGCAGTGGCCTAGAAATCAAGACTACAAATGTAAAGAAAGAAGCACAAAGACATGTGATTTGCTTGCAAGCACACAACCAGTACATAGCTAGGATTTCAAAGCAGACACATTTGATACTAAATACACTGTGTACATACATTCTATTTGCATGCTTCTAATTTATAGTTAAAATTTATTAATGTGCCAAGTGTCCCAGTAGGCAATTTCCAGACGTAACCATCCCAGAAAACTTAATAACAAAATTTATCTAACTAGGTGTTTAGCACAATGCTTCACAAAGGACAGGAATTCAATCTGTTGGATGAACAAATTACTTCAACTAGAGGTAATTATTGACAATGTGAATGGCAGTCCTTATGAATGTGGTAATCAGCTTTCTTTTAAAGCTATTCTTCTAAATGACTCAGAGTCAGAGATCATTTACTCTGGTAAACTAGATAGCGAACTGAGTTTGGCTTAAAGATTTGTTAATGTATGAAGAGGGCTTTCAGGACTGGGGATATAGCTCAGTTGGTAGTGTTTGCCTTGAAAACACAAGGTCCTGGGTTCTAATCCCAGCACCGCAAAAGAAAAAAAAAATGGGAGGGCTCTCTTCCTGAGACTTGAGCAAGCCAAGGAAAGCCAGTGGTCCTGTCATACAAGTTCTGCCATAGTGATTTGCACTAGATTATTTTCAAAATGACCAAATGAAAAACCAGAGGCTCTGAGCTCAAGTTCTGGTTCCATTTGTTAAGTGACTAGTTGACAATCACTTAGTTACTGGTTAGTTAACCTCTTTGAGCTGTGGAATGTGAAATAGAAACAATTGTTCCTATGATTCAAAGGACTATTTTGAGGATTACATATATGAAAAGTCTATGCATCCTATAAATGGAGACATGTTAAGCATTTGGTTACTGCTTAGGAAGATTAAACTTGAATTATCTATCAAACACATGACATCAAGACATTCAGGTAAATACATGATAAAAATTAAAACAACTTTCTCTTTTTTTCTTTTTCATATTTTTTCCTATATGAATTCTCAGTTTTGGTACAATACATATTCACCCAGAGGCCTTGGGCCTCCTTCCCAGAGATCTTACTGGTTAGTTAACCTCAGCTTCTCCAGCTGGGAAAGTGTTGGGGACAATGTAGTGTCTACAGCTGGGCTTTGTGAGGTAGAAATACAAAATAGGAGTTTGAATGCTCACATGTAATGTCTCTGAAAGTAGAAAACCCAGCATATGTCCCAAGGGGCTTCCAGTGAGGCTTTGACCCCTTCCTGCAAAACCCAGAGTTACAGAGTGGCTGGGGTGCTACAGAATATAGGTAGAGCAGAATGAGGAGGGTGCTGGAATCAGGGGGCTCAAGTTCTGGCCCTGCTGCATTCTGGCTGCGTAACTATAGGGCAATCACATCTCATCTCATTGTTTTTGTAAAATGAGAGAAGGAAGTCACCTTTACAGGATTCTTATGAGAATCAAATCAGGTAATACATAGGTAATTGCTCTTCTCACTATAAATTTCCATCTGAATAGCAAGTATTATTAGAAGGCAGGTTAATCTTTGACTTCACAAAAGGACATTTGGTTGTTGATATTTCAAAAGAATTTTGAATCACAATCCCAGGATTTGGAGAACCTTTAGAGAGCACATGCTTCACTGAGTTTCAAACTGTTCTACCTGGGACCACAAGATTCTGAAAGACTGGCCAGGGGCTTACCTGAAGTACTGAGAGAGAAACTGAGTTGGTGAGGCACTAGCCAAAGACTGGCTTTAAATCAACCAGCTTCACTTATATCTGGGTACAATGATTCTTAAATTTAATTTTTAGCTTACTGATTTTTAATTATAAATATTAATTCATGTTAATTGCATAAAAACATTTTTGGGGTTCTGGGGAATGAATCCAGGGTCTTGCACATGCTAGGTGAGTGCTCTATGACTGAGATACATCCCCAGTTGTTCTTCTACAATGCTTTGGAGAAATAAAGCATTTGGTTGCTAAAGGAAAGTCCATGGATCCTTGGATAGAGGATCTCCAAAGCTTCTCTAAGCTTTAATATTTTAATAATCAGACTTGGTCAAACAACAGATAGCCTAGGAAGGAAGTGAGTTTTCCATCACTGGAGGTATCCAAGCAGAGGTTGAACAAACCCTTGGCAATTATTTCACTATCACATAAATTTTCTTACCATTATGATTCCTAAGGAAATTTAAATAGCACTAAAAGTTTCTTGAAGCAAAATTTAGAATCAGTTTCATCCAAACTATCCCTTACACATTACGCATATGGAGGAACAGAAGGTGAAGTTACCAGCAGAGCTAAGATTAGAACATAAGTGTTGTGCTGGGCACCATGGTGCACACCTGTAATCCCAGCAACTTGGGAGGCTGAGGCAGGAAGATCCTAAGTTCATAGCTAGCCTCAACAACTTATGGAGGCCCTAAGCAATTTAGAAAGATCCTCTATCAAAATTAAAACAAAACAAAAAGGGTTGGAGATGTGGCTCAGTAATTAAGTACACCTGTGTTCAATACCCAGTACCTTAAAAAAGAACCCAAGTGTTCTAACTCCCAACCCTGTGTTCTCTTTTATCATCCCATACTATAACTTGTCTTGTGGTATAGCTCCTGAAGGTGACATTGAAGATGGACTGTCAGGATAAGATTATATCTGGGGTGAGCCATAGATATGTGTGTATATGCAAGATCATCTTAGGGCATATGTAGGTACATCTATATGATTAATGACTGGGAACTTTTGTTGACCAAGTCTTTGGATTGAACAAGAGGATCTGATTGCTGTACTTTAGCATGAGCCATATGGGACACTCAAATCATGCTGCCTTTCTTGGTGCTTTCTGAGTTTCAATTCTCTGTTTTAAATGATGATTATAACAATCCTTTCCCCATAGCTTGATAACAAGGACTATCTGAATTAATGAGTACATTGCCCATGGGAGTGTTCCCTAAATATGATCTCCTTTATTATCTGCCCTTGTTTCTTTTCCTTACCAGGCAAAGCCTTGGCCCACTTGACCACATGTACAAGCTGTCTCTCGCCCAGTTCATTGAGGCTGGAGAGCAAGGCTGCAAAGGAGTCAGGTTGGTTGTTGTCATGTCCAGCACACACCACGCCTGGCTCAATGGCTTCCAGGACATTCAGAAAGATGGGCTGGCACTCATAGCCTTCAATGTGTGATACTGTCATCTTCTGGGCTGGTTCTTCAGTGGGGCTGCCGGCACTAGAAGTCTCTCCTTCCTCCTGTAGTTTTAGATTGCCAAGTTTCTTCAGCTTACGGGCTATTGAAAAGGAAAAGAAACTTAAATTTATCATCAGTAACCAAAAGCACACAGCAGAGCTACCCTCTTCAGTAAACTGCCCGAACTAAGAAAATAAAGATGTTCATTCTCCCTGGTCACAGACTCTAAACTCCTTAATAAAAGGTGATCTTTCAACACTGGTTGAATAGATGATTTGTCATCCTAAATTCCTGCTAAGCCCAAACTTTCTTACCTTTTTTCTCCCCTGATCCTCATGCCAGGCCACCTAATATACCCTTGCAATTGGCTCTGCCTGAATGCAACCTTCATTCCTTCATTATTCATACTTGGAATCTTTCATTAACTAATTTCTGAATATTCATGGTTCATTCATTGATTCATTCATTCACTCATTAATTATTTCAACAGACATACATTATTAATCCTTTGTTTCTGACTGAAGAAAAGGACAGGCCCTGGTGCAATCCAATGGAAAAGAAGTAAATGCCCACAAAAAGTGCCAGAACATGTCACACTTGTAAATGCTACAATAGAGGCATAAAAAAGAGAAAAACAATAATATCACTGAATGGTTGGGGTTAGGAAATGCTTTATATCAAAGGGGGCATCTGATCTAGCCCTGGAGCAATGATGAGAATTTCACTACGCAGAGACATAACTAGAGAACAACATGGATAGAGTGCATATTGCATATCTGGGAAGAGAGGCTATTTATAAGGTTGAAAACAAAGATGAGGATTGATTTTTAAAGGGACACATGTATCTTATTAAAAGTTTATGATTTATCTTATAGGCAATATGTAAATGTTGAATGTTGTAAGTCAAGAGAGTGACGTAAATGTGTCTAAGTCTAGGATGTCTACCGAATTGCCATGGAAAGAGATCAGAAAAGCAGATCTTTTGAAGAATGATGAGACTTGTTCTTTGGGTTCCTAGTATAGCCTCTTGGAAATTAGCTTCCCCCCAACCTCCACGAATATATATTGATAGTTAAATCTCTCTGAAGATGTAAATGTTGCTAGGCACTTATATCACTGTGGATTATCAGTGAATAGATGTACAGTGATTGAGAATTTAAGCATCAAATGGGAATAAAGTTAAAAAAATAGTCTAAATGGTCCATTACATTTTCAGACTACCAAATTCTATCATCACAATTTGGGTGCAATGAACAGGAATTTTCTGGTGTTCTCTCACCGAGCACAGTAATGAGCCTTAGATGTTGTCAGAATTATATCCATAGTTTAACATGCTCTATAACACACATATTGATTTTTTTCTTTAGCAAAGGGGATAGGAAGAAGGTGAAAAGCTGAAATCCCTAACAAAATCAGAGAAATGACAGAATGCCTCTGCCTCTACCATGTGTCTGTAAAATGGGAACCATACTAGGAGGCAGCCATTAGAAAGGATGACAGAAATAACATTATTTAAAAAAAACACAGAAATACAAAACTCAAACTTTAAGAAACATTTTCCCCACATGCACACACATATGCATACACAGAGCTAGAGGTCCTTTGGCATTCCAATGTTTACTTTGTGCTATTTTCCCTAGCATTTTTATTGATATAATTATAAATAATTGAAAAGGTCATAACTCTGAGGTCTAGCATAGACAGATGCACCAGAGTGGATCATAAACCACTTTTTCTCTAATCCTTTTAAAATAATAATAATAAATTGAGAAGGTATAAAATAAAGACAAGTTTGATTTCTCAATTTAAATGGATAAATACAACAAAACCTACTGCTCATCTGTTTCTGCCTCCTGCAGAAAAAGACACATATCTGGAACTGACTTTCAACTCTCATTGGAAAAATAAGTCCTGCAATGCAAACCCTAATCATAGTGTTGCTCAGTAAATCAATGCAAGAATGGATCACAGGCTTGCAATGACAACTAATATAGGGAAGAGGAAAACAATGGGGTTGGTAATGCAAGAGGAGCATAGCGAAGAACTCAGGGAAAAATAAGGAGGCCTGGGAAACCAACCCTGAGTGCAAGATGACCTTGTCCAACAATCATTTTTGTAGGACTTGGGCACAGCCAGTAATGAGATATGAGTACCCACAGCTACCTCCTACTTCCCACCAAGGGCAATGGCTGGAGGGTATGGTCTGGGCCAAGTTCATCTTCTAGAGCTAGCGGCCTAGCCTCCACAATATCTCATTGTCTAGTGAACCCCTTGTTAACATGGGTTCTCTTACATAGCTCCACAGAGTGGTGAGGCCTATAGAACGTTTTCCCTTGTGCAGTTCCTATAAGCAGATCCACCCTCCCCATTACTGGCACTTTCTGGCCTTGAGCTCAGGAGCTACCAGACCATGTAATTCCCCTTCCAGAGTTTCAATTTATGAATATCTTACATTGCTAAATTCTACAGAATTATTGGTGGGGATCAGGGATATTTCCTATTCCTGGTTTGCAAATGTGTAAACTGAGTTAAACACAGCTATCAAGAAGGAGAACCTAATAATCTGAATCTGCTCTGCTGACTACAAAGTCCACATTCTTTCTATCATATCAAGCTTCTTCCTATGCCTTAAAGCTTAACTTTAAGCCTAAAAGAAGAGTTGAAGAGTGGGACTGGGTTTGTACCTTCCTTGCCACTCATCTTTACCCCTAACTCCAAATTTCAGTAACTAGCATCACATCTGAAATTAAAGAGACAGGAAGCCATGGAAATATTCCAGTTACCTGCCTAAATGGAACCAGATTTGGGGTATTATAATGACTTAAAGAGTCACAGCATGACAAAACAGGAAGGGTCCATAGAAGTCATATTATCCAGTGGTCACAGATTCAAATACCCTCAGGATTTACACAGGTAGTACAGTGGATGGGTACTTGTGTGTGCATGTATGTGTAAGAGAATGGCTGGCACTGTGGTGAACTAGAATGAATGTCCTACTCTTGTCCCATCACTGAACAGGTATTCTAAAGTTGAATTCAGTCCTTAGCCACCATTTTGGGACTCACATATTAGTCCAACATTTCAAGTCAGAGACGGGAAGGCTGAAGCCAGAGAGGGTGAGGTGACCTAGTGGTAGAGTGGGAATTAGAACCAGGGCTTTTATTGCTAATTTAAAATTATTTATACCACATTGTTTCTCTCTTATATGAACTCATCCCTGCACTATCTCAGTATGTGCCTTTCTGAGCTCCTTCTAGAATTGCACTGCCTAATATAGTAGTCACATAGCCATGAGTAGCTATTCAAATTTAAATTAACTAAAATTAAAGAGAATTGAAAATATTATCCCTTAGCCTCATTGGATGTATCTCCAGTGTTCAAGAGCCACAGGTAGCTAGTTGCTGCTAAATTGCACAACACAGATACAGAACATTTCCATCATCTCAAAGGTTTGTTGAATAGTGCTGTGAATATAGACTGCTCTCTGGGGCAGCTGTTCCATTTGCCCTACCCTACTAAAGCTATTGATAAAGAAGAAAAGAATACAAATGAACTCTATACAGATGAATTCATGAGTTTTTCAAAAGGTGGAGGGACCTACAGAGCAATGGTCCTGGCGCTATCAGTGAGATATAATCTGTCACCTCGACTCACCACTGACTCAGATCTCAGTGGGGTGATGACTTGCAGACTGAAGCAAACTCATTACACTCAAGATCAATATGTACAGAGACTGTGTGGAGAAACCATCAAGATGAAATAATTCCCCTTTCTCTGCACAGTGCCAATGAAAACTTGTCTGTCATTTTTGCATCCTCCTCCCCAAGAAATGTAAGGCATCTGCATGAGGAAGAGAGGCCACATTCCCTCTTGTATCCAGGACCCAGATAATGTGTTGTTCCTGCAGCCACAGTGGCCCAAGCCGCACCAGGTGTTCTGGCCTCTCAGCCTAAAGAGGGTGACTGTACTGAACATAATTGAAATCAGATTCCATTCATTCTGCCGGGGGATCCTCTGTTCTCTCTCCACAGCAGAGGCCAGCATGTTGCTAAATGACTTGGAATGCTGGACAATGAGGCTGGGTAGTCTCAGCTGTTACTCAATGCCCAAGGCCTTGTTTTCTTCCATGAAGGCTACCCCCACACTCCACCCTTCCCCTGCACCTGAGCCCCAGAGTCAAATCTAACTATTTCATGTGAAGTACAGGCGAGCCAGCCACTGTGTCAAGGCAGAGACTCAGTGCCTTCCTTAAACTGAGTTATGAAGCCTGAACAAAGGGGTCAGTAAAAGTGAATAGTTCTAATGGTGATTTTCTCTATTTTTCCTGTCTTTTAGTTTTAAGTCAAGCGGTGACAAGAAAGGACCTTGGCAAAATTCTTCCCTGTCCATACCTGGGCTTGGATATAACTGGATCCTAGGGGAGCTCACTTTTCAGTCCAGGGGCACCATACTTCTATAGTGGCTGTCTCTAAAGCACCAGAGAAAAATTTTTCAAATCAGATTCCAGGGTACATTCCCAGAGAGAAGCAGATGTGATTAATTTGTAACTTCTCTGCCCTCTGTGGCCTTTAGGCATTGTTTCAGCCTCATTCCATGCCACCCCAAAGACATATGCCTTTTTGCCCATGGGTAAGGGAGAGGTGAAGGTAAGGTGAAGTTCCCAAAGTCTCACAAAGTTTGAATCCCTCTGCCTAAGGTCAAGGATGTTTTTCTTTTCCATATCTCATCATGGAATTTGTAACATAAATGAATCACATTCTGTGGGAGGCTGACTTCCAAGATGGCCCCCAAGATCATAAGACCCTCAAGTGTACACATCTCCTTGCAATTATGCAATTGAGATGCAATCTAGATGCTAGATTGTGAAAGAACTGGGCAGATGTGATTGAAGTCCCAATTCAGTTGGATTTTAAGGTTGGTTATCTTTGATGGGCCCAATCTAATCAGGTAAATCCTTAAACAGTACTAGACTTTTCCTA
Organism: Glaucomys volans; assembly: GCA_020662805.1. Classification (NCBI taxonomy): domain Eukaryota; kingdom Metazoa; phylum Chordata; class Mammalia; order Rodentia; family Sciuridae; genus Glaucomys; species Glaucomys volans. Next base: position 47,034 of record JAJEJO010047449.1, read on the forward strand.
GAAAGATATTCACCAAGTAAGAAGGATTAATCTGAACTGAACTGATTCTTTGAACTGAGAATCCAGGCATGCCATGCTAGACTTCTTAGAGAATTACAAGCTGCTTAATGAGTGTTGTTTGAGGTTGCTATATTTGTGGTGATACAGCAGTAGAAAAATAATACACTTTCCTTACATAAGATAATATAGAACAAAAGAGTAGGCTTTGGAATCAGAGAAGGAACCTGGGTTCAAATCCAAGCTCTGTCAATGCTTGGAATCAGAACATTTAACGAATTAACTCTGAACCCTTTGTTTAGTTTCTCTGAGATTCAGTTTCTTCATTTTTGAAATGTACATATTGCCACCTATTTCTTAGGCCACCCATGAGAACTAAGTCAAAGAATGCCTGTATATAATGAGCCTTACAAAACAGTTTCTGTTCCTAAAGAGCAAGGAGTGAATGGCTTGCAGGTGACGTAACTCAGACATGGGAAAGGGAAAACAGCAGGATTGACAGATACCAGATAGATCAGGGGAAGGAAGGATCACAGGATGAAATGAAAAACAGTAGCTGAGTTTCTTCAGCTCATGAATGCCTATAAAACTAACTTCAGACCTTAAATGTAATTTGAAATGCTAAGTGAATATAAAGCATGGTTGATGCAAAGCTACCAATTCTCTGTGAAACCAGACTAGGCTCTACTTTTGTGAACACATGTGAACACATCTGTGAGCAGTGCTTACATATTATAATACTTAAATATAAGGGTCATAAACTCAAATACCTTCACAAGTCAGGTGGAAAGGTGAGTGAGTTAAAAAGCCTGGCAAATGTAAATAGGAAGGACTGGGGACAGTGACAGTGATTGATGCCCTGCCTACAGGGAGTCTATGTCAAGTTTCTAAACAAATGCTGTTCTGGACAAACAAAATTCTACAGGTGAATTTTGGCTGGGGGAAAGGCAGATTTTGGCCTCTGGCTTATATCATGCCAGCTATCTTTCCATCTACTAGGATTAGAGTCAGGGTATCTCACCACATGAATTTTAGATTGGAAAGTCAGAGGAATACTACATCAGGAGCCAAGGGAGCTCCTAAGGGACTTTAGCATTATCTCTTTCCATCTCTAGTCTTAGCTCCCTTACAAATGTAGGAAAGGTTACTAGTTAAGAACAATGATTGTGGATTCAGACTATCTCAGTTGTAACACTGCCTCTGCCACTGACTAGCCTTTTGACTCTGGGCAAGTCTCTCTGCACCTCAGTTAACTCATTGTAAAATACAGATAACATCAGTACTTGATTCATAAGGTTTTTTAAAGGAATACAGGCACTATGATGGTATCTAAGACTAGAAGGCAGATTCTATATCACCAAAAGGACTCTCCAAGGATGAAGCATGGTGAAAATGCACTAAACTCCAGGAGACAAAATGCACTAATGACATTAAAGTTTTAAATTATATTTGCAATAAAGGGCTTGTTATTGTTTGGTGGTGGTATCAGAGTCTTATGGGTCTGTGCAACCTTGAACAAATCACTTGATTTCTTGTACACCACAATTTTCTAACCCATGTAATGATGACAATCTGACCTGACTAGTGCATAGGGCTATTTTTTAGGAGAAAATGAGACAAGCCCAGTGAAAGTGTTCTGAATCCTGTGGAAGTATATACCAATGGGAGACCATAATTTTTTCCTAAGAATGTATCTCCATCTAGAGAACATTCTGAAAACCTCTCCAGTGGCAAACTATGAGAAATATGGTCTCGTGTCCTGGGTATCTGACATCAAGTCAGAGATTGAGAGCCAAACTGACAGGTTTCAGAATCTAAGATAAAAACAGGATCTACCTCACATGATTGCTGTGGCTTTCCAAAAGAGAATGTGTGCAAAGAGCTTAGTATTGAGTAAATTCTGTATATCTATCAATGGCAGCTTTCATTATTTCTGGCTACTGAGCCCCACATTGCTCCACTTTCATGCTATTTATCCCAAGAGGGTGAATTTATTTCTGAGAATGCTAACTGATAAAACAGAGTTTCTACCAGGATTGATGTCTAATAGGAGAGAAAATCAGATTTAGAAGGATTCCCCAGACATCAATCAGGTGTAGTAGCAGAACCTCAAGGATCCTGCAAGTTCATGTAAGGGCTCCTGAGAGAAGGCAAAGTGAGCCTGAGTATATGCCTCTACAGAAGTCAGGTACTTTTAAACCAGAGCAGAAGGACTTCTTTTTCTGTACCTACATTTGGGGACTCCATGACAGATTTTGTTTGAAGAAAATATTCCATTTCAAGAAGACTTTGAATGCCCCAGATCTTCTATAACCCTTCCTGCTTTCTCAAAATCAAACACTATTTTTTAGATAAGAGACCAAAAGCCAAAGATATCTCCTGACCAAGATCACACAGCTAGATACTGACAGAGCTAGAGCTAGAATCGGGTTTCCTAAATTCTAGGGTGGTACTCTTTGTTTTTCATCTAGTTGAGTAAGTAGCACGTTATTGGAGAGAAGGGTCAATGGTGGTGATTGAAGTTGGGTGGGGAAGAACTAGGACGAGGACAAAATGCAGGGAACAGAGCCAGTCCTTGGCAGGCATGGAGTGAGAGATTAGCAGGGGGTGCAACCAAGTAGGATTAATAAGTGTACACCAAATTCCCTCTGGCAAGAAGGCTCCTTAGTCTTTTCCCCAACACCCCAATTCTCCTCCTAGTCCAAATTCTGGGTCAGAGGAATAGCCAGGGGAAAGAATATCAAATTTTATCTTTCAAGGTTTATGTTGGACTATTTAGTCTAATGGTTTTTAGTTCATGGAGGAGTAAACGTAATTAATAATAGAATGATATGCAATGCTGCACATCCTTGCCAAAGCACAGGATCTGGCAGAAACTATTTCCAAGTCTCCTCTCTCTGATTACTGAGCCAGAAGAAAGGGGTTCACTGTCCAGATGCCATCCCAAGTGAGGAGCACAAGGTCATTACCCAAACCCTGCCCATGTGAAATTACAGAGCCTGGAAATGCTTTTGCATACCAGGCTTTTCCACTGGAAAAAGTAACTACATGAATTTAGAGCATACATGCTTTTACAATTACATTTAAACTGACATTAAAAACAAATGCGAAACAGCCCATGCTGAACAGGTCAGCATGACCTGGAAAGCAAACGAGAGGGAAAAGAAAAAAAAGAAAAAAGAAAAATAAAAAAATGTCCCAATGTTAACAGCATTAATTCTGTCAGTGTGTTGTAAATAAGAAAATACCATTGGTGTATTAATGGTTTTATTAAAGGAAAATTTCACTAGCAGAAATATGCAACATTCAAACAAATAGAAAGCAGTTAAAAAATAAACCACATTAGCCTCTTTCAATCCACATTAGGGAACTTCTTGTTGGCCAGGAGATTAAAATTATGCCCTGAGGAGGGGGAAACACCCCTCCTGAAATCCTTCCTTGGCTTTGTTACAGAATGCTGCTGCTGAGTCAGGAGGAGGGGTGTGTGTGTGTGTGTGTGTGTGTGTAGACTGGAGAAAGAAGGAGATGGGAAAGTCAGGCACCTGGAAAGGCAGGGAGAGCAGGGAGAGCATTTCTGCCTCTCATATTTGTCTGCCTCTGGCTTCACAAGACTCCATTTCCACCAGAAGGGAACTGATTTCAATATAGAGGCTCTGGGACAGAGACTGAGCAAGGTATCACAAAGTCCAAGGACCTCTTCTTTGATTTCAATGCAATGTTTGAGATTGTCTTGGAAGATCTCATACCTGATGGAAAGGCAAGCATGGAATTAGTGGGGGGATTGTGGAAATGCTAAGGACAGAATGTATAGGGAAATTCAGATCCATTTTCCATCACAATTCTAATTTCAATAAGGAACAAGAGAAGTAGGCACTGCTTCTCCGACTTTGCCTTCTTCCTCCTTTTGAAAGATTCAAGTGTGTGAATTCCTGAAGAAGGTTGCCTTGACTTTGGAAAGATGTAAAAAACTGTCTGACTTTACTATTCTCCTGTGTTTAAGGGAGGCACTGGGTGGCATCTTTTCCAGAAGCAAAAATCAGGTCCTTGTTTATGGATCAGCTACTACCTCCAGTTCACTGACGGGGTCCAAGGCTAATAGCTAGTTCCCTGACAGGAGTCTGGAAGAATAGACATGAAGGGAAAATCCTACAAATTGCCTGAAAAACCAGGAAAGATAGCCACAGGAGCCTCAGATAGGCACAATGATTCCTTGTCCAAGGAAGCACCTTAAGTCACATCAGCAACGTTTCTTCCAGCAGCACACTGTGGAAAACAGTGAACAAGACACAGCTTTCTGTATTCACCTGTGGCAGTGCCTGGCTGCCTTCAGCATCACATGTGACAAAGAACAATCCAAAAACATGCTGCCAATGCCACGCTTCATTACAGGAAGCACCAATCATGATATGCAAAATGATATGAATGATAATGTTACTGTTGCTAGAGCTAGTTCTCACAACATCCCTGTGAGATAGGGAAACAACATGAGTACCATTGGGGGTAGTCAACAACAAAGAGGGTAGCCTCCAGACTCCAATGCCAGAGTCTGTGTTGAAGACTCCAACTCCTAAGCTCCTAAGCTTCAGTCTCCAGGTTTTTCCAGGATATCCACTAGAGCCCTCCAGATCCCTCATTTTGAATGAGGCAGGAATGCCTTTCTTCAGTGTTTGGCCATTCTGAGATGCTTGCAATTGCCAATCCAGAATTTTTCTAATATGAAAGAGAGATACTGTTGAGTGTAGCAGTTTAAAGATGATCTTGCACTGAATAGGCTCCATAATTAGTTGTCTAAGTCAGGTACTCTGATATTGGAGGGAGCATGAAAATTTAGGGTGTGAAGGTGATTGTCATTTTGGAATGGGGATTTCCATTTTATTTCCTATCTACTTGTAAGTAGAGGCGAGAAGGGGAAATGGAAAATTGTTTACCTAGAGATTTTATCTTCTTTTCTGCACTAGTGACAAATGGAATAAAATTAAATGTGTTTATATATGTGTGTGTGTGTGTGTGTGTGTGTGTGTGTGTGTGTGTGTGTATGAGCACTTTTCTGCATATAATGGGCAAGAACTTACTTTAGGAGCAGGGGAACAGAGGAATAATTAAACAGTTTCATTATAGCCACTCAGAGATCAACACAGATTCCTTGTTGGTGGTCTTCTGAATTTCTGGCAGAAGCCAAATAATCTCACAATACCTCCAGCATTCTTACTCAGCCTGGAAATGGAAATGCTTTGAAATTAATGTCTGTGTGCCTAATATCTTGCTAATCAAAGTTTCTATGTTTTATTTAACATCCTGGGCAAGAGTCCTCAGTCTCTTCTGGTTTCACTGTGGCAAAAATGACACTTCACTATACAGGCTTGGACTGGTGACCTTTCATTTTGGTCAAGATACAGATTTTCACTGGGCGTGGTGGCATACACCTATAATCCCAGTGGCTTGGGAAGCTGAGGCAGGAGGATCATGAGTTCAAAGCCAGTCTCAGCAACTTAGCAAGGCCCTAAGCAACTCAGTGAGACCCTGTCTCTAAATAAAATTTAAAAAGAGATATTGCTCAGTGGTTAAACACCCTTGAGTTCAATCCTTGGTACCACCCACCCCCCAAAAATGTAGATTTTCTTCTCATTTCCAAATGCCAGCCCAAGTTTTCTATAGGTGCTTCATGTTTTTAACTGCTGAATTCTAGAAGGTTGAAATGTTCCTCAATGCTTCTCAATTTAGCCACAGAAGCATTCATCCAATAGGGTATTGGGAAAAAGAAAACATTTATATGCCTGGGTTGAGAGATCTAAAAATGTTTAGCACAGATTAACTGGGCTAAGAAGAATGAAATCCGATTTCAACAGAGGTGACTTAGGGTAGTGATACCATTTCCAGTTTACTTCCTAGATATCTGTTGTCTCAAAGATATTGCCAATCAAGATAATCTGAAGTTTCTATTGGTTTGTGAGTGTCCCTGTACTTTTCCCCTTAGTTCTATGTCTAAGGAACATGATCTCCAAAGATGTCCAAAAGTTTCCAAAGGACATCTTTCTCAGGTAAACTGTCTTTGCATGAGATAAGCATAGGAGAAAATACTTTAAACTTTTGTGATCTTAAGGAATAAATCCTACAATTTATAACAACAGTTGGCACTCTTCTTAAAACAAAAGTAGAACATTTTTAAAAAACTAGTTATGTTATCAGCAAAAAAACCCCTTTTCCTGAATTGTTATATTTGGTAAACACTTGCTTGTGTGTGTGTGTTTGTGTGTGTGTGTGTGTGTGTGTACTGTGTAATCTTTACTTTTCTGACTACAAGCTTTGAAACTATTGCATGTGACATCATTTTACTCTCTCAAGACTAACTGAGGGATTTTGGAGCACTCACAGCTAAAGTAAACAACAATAAAATCTCTACAGCTATTGCACTTTAAAAAATCAAAGATTTTAAGTAGAAATTTTATAAGCGAGATACTCATTTGAGTATTAGATATGGGGCATCATCAATTTTGATGATTAGAAAAGAAATTACCTCTAACCATAGTTCTCTAAAAGCAAATGCTTAGAGACAGAGTATAATATATGTGCTGTCCTAGATAATTTGGTTTGGAGGAATGAAGAGATACAGTTTCTCCATATACAAGTTTCTTTGAGAACCACAATTTAGAAGTATATCTTCCCCCCTGAAAATGTCACCAAATATGTATGTGGCCAACTGAGGGGTGGCAATATATGCTATGAAACCTAGGGTTGTTTCAAGAGTGATTCAGAGACCAAAGAACCAAGAAGAAGAACCAAAAGCCATAGAGTAAGAGCAGAGAAAGAAAAAACTTTGCAGTGGTGCCCAAGAATAAAAAGAAAGGCTAATTCTTATCCAAAAAAGAGTAGAGGGTATAGTAGTATTTATTGTGTGCCTAATACATACCAGTTTCTTTATGAATTTATAACAATTACTTAAGAAATATTTTATTATTCCTACAGTACAATTGAGGAAACTGAGGTTCAGAAAGATCTGAGGATTTGCCCAAGGTCATGAAGACAGTGGGCAGCAGAGTCAGGACTAGAAACAAGGTTTGCCTTTATCTGAGTCATTCATTATATTTTCACTACACCACAGGATCTTGTTTTAAAAACAAAAAAGAACCCCAGAGGTTTTGAGTGCTCAGTCATACACCATGCATGTTGATTCATAGGGCAATTTACTCCTCTGTGCCTGCCTTAGTTATGCAGAGGTGTCAGAGCACTTAAGTATCTGAGAATTGCATGGATGAAGCAGCAATTCTTAGAACTGACATACTGCTTGCATTTCCACCCTGAGAAGAGTTAGGGGGGGTCTAGGTTAGAGAGTTAAAAGAGAAGGGAACTCCCAGTAACTGAGTTTCACATTGCTTATTATTTCTGACACTTTGTTGCCTAATAGGAGGTACAGGGGTATTTGATCATTGGATGATTCCTAGGCCTCCTACTTTAGTGATGAAATTATGTGGTAGCCCCATGTTTGGGTTCTGGGTAGATGTGGGGATGCTGATCAGACAGAGTACAATGGTAAACTTTAGAGCAGAATGTTCAGATAACCAATATGTTTAGTGATCACTTTGTGTGGTGTTGAAACATTGTATTTCTTAGAAATAATTTATCTAGCACACTTCTTGGGTCAGGCTTATGTACCTCCAGCCATTACATGACTTGGCCAATAACTACACTTTTGCTTAGATGGCTTTTGCATCCTATCCTTTGTGTATGACATCAATGCTACTGACCTGACATGGTGTACATTAGAAGATTTAGTAGCCTTTGATGCATATTATTGTGATTGCTGAGGATGGTCTGCTCTTGATCATTAACAAATTCTTGACTGTTTCTCCTGGTAAGCAATGACATCTGCAAAATAGATGAACTAAGCTAGGTATTCTGCCTGCCTACAGGACAGAGTCCTTATCTATATTTATGTTTTCTGAAACATAAAGTACATTCTAGAGAACAGTGTTTTGGTAGGATATTAATAGATATTACATGAAAATAGGGGCTCTCTGGTTGAATTAATTTAGAGAACCCTAAGTTACAAAGCTCCTCAGGTAACATTTTTGCAGTACACATCAGGACCTGTTATATGCTAATATACATTGTAAATCTTCCCAAGAAGGACCATAGTATGTAGGTTTCCTTCATTTATTTAATCAGTGAAATAGTTTGTCGTAAGTTGTACCATGGAAAGTTTTCTTAGAAGCCATACTAAGGACGACAGGACTAGACAAAGGCATTTTTCTTTGGTATACAGTTCAGCCCCTTAAACAAGCCAGCTGCCTTATTTTAGGTCAGTTATTCCTCATTCATATGTCAGTCCTTGCAGGTATCATCCCAAGCAGAAACAACTAGAAGCAGGTACCAATCTCAGGTGTTTAACAAAATTTGATGCTACATAGCATCTGTATCTCTGTCTCCCCTTCTAAATCTCAAGCCCACACTAGAATAGCATTTATGCTGCTATCAATTCCCTTAAAAATCAAACATGCAAAACAGCAATATGACATATGGCCATACCTCTCTTATGGTCATAATCTTCAACTGCCTGAAGTCAAACTTCTAAGCATAATAATCAAGTTCATTTTCAATGTAATTACAACAGGCCTTCCCCATTTTCCTGTCTTTTGCCAAATTAAACTAACTAACTAACTTGCTGTTCCTCAGTCCCTCAATGTATTTTATCATGCCTTTGTGCCTTTATTCAAACTCTGCTCTTATTCTTTAATGACTTTTCCCTTCTCAGACTAAACTTCTTCCCAATAATTTCCAATTTATCCTTTATGGCCAAGGTGTATTGAGTATCATTCTCTCCCCTTATGTAACTTTTTAAAGAAAGATCATGTTTTACTCAGTTTTGTTTCCTTCCAATGCCTAGCACAGTGTCTGGGACATAATTGGTACACAATAAATCCTTGTTAAATTGATGCATAGGTAAATGAGTGAATGGAAAGATGAAAGCACTAGTTTTTTGTCTGATTGGAAGGATGGATGGATAGATGGATGAATAAATGATGTGAAGAACCATGCCATGAATGGTATTTTAGCATTGGAATCACTCTCTTGCATCCAGGAAACATAATCTAGAAGTAGCAATTCTGGGTTTCTCTTGAACATTGAGAATGATGAGACAGCTTGCATCAGGACTGTCTTCAACACTGGGAACCAAGGATATTCATACCGCCCATGATGACATCAGACCATTGCCAGGGGATTCCTGAGCCATCCTCCCAAATAGAAAATTCATAACGTTTGTTAAAACCTGCAGGTATTTTTTCATTCTTAGATGAAGAATTCAGTTTCCCAGTAGGAAAGAGACTCTTTGACCTTTGAAGGACATGATGTATATCTCAGAATCTTACATGCTCTGGGGATCTGTATTCCCTCTTCTCTTCTGGGGATGGCTGCCACCTGAAATTGGTGAAAGGCCTACAACTTCCATGGTCCAGGAGAAGGCATAAACAGAGGTCAATTCTATTTACTTAAAACTGACAACTCAAGAATTGTGAACACAAAATGAAATAACGTTTTGGCAAGGAAGAGGGGTGAAAGTGGGATGGAGGTCAGAAGAGAAGATGACAGGAAGGGCATTTATTTTTTTTCTCATTCCATCTTGGAAACTCGGAGTGCATCCTTGGGAAGTGAAGAGAAAAGTGAGAGATGGCTGAGTATTTAATTCTAAATATGGACTGTGAAAAGCCACAGCTAATTCAATGGAGGGAAGGTCCTTAAGTGGACAGTTATATGTATAAGTGTTTTCTTAAGTGAAAAGTAGGTAAGGGATTTAAATTCTTCAAGCAATTAATAATATGTGATTTTCAAAGTCAGCAAGGAATGAATCACGTATAAAAAGAAGGCTTGTGGTGGATGGGTATTGAAAACCTGCAGGTATTCTTTAAGGGAATCATCCTAAGAAGCCAACCACCCATGGTATCCTTTGAGAAACACCAAGAACTAACTGCTAAGAGACTAAGCAAGGGACACCTGTGTAGGCCTAGAAGCAAAAAGGACAAGGCATCTCTGAGTTAAAAATCTCCCATCACCAGCAAATGGAACACTATAGAGAAAGCCAGATTAGAGGTCTTGAGACCTTGAGTCCAAGCAGCCATCAGCTGTAGTGCCAGGTTCTCTAAGATACAGAGATAGCCCTTCTGCCCTCCACTCCCTCAATAATTTATCCATCCAGTCTACATTTAGACACATAATGTATCTGATATAGTTGTGAACAGGGCTAGCTCAAATTACTATGCAAGTCAATGCACTCATACTTCTGGGAACAGGGGATAGACAATCCAAGAAGTGGCTGGCTGGTAAATTTAAAATCCTTCTTGTGTGGATTTAGACAGAAATTCCAAAAATACTAGCACCAGAAATGTCCTTGTGAAGACCACTATTCCAATGTTATGATGAGCCTAGGAAAGAAGGAACTCATTTGCCCAAAGCCACAATCCTAGTTGCCATTTTGGAAAAGACATCATTTTGATTTGACTGAAATTATATGAATTGTTCTTCAAAGTGATCAAAATATTCATGCTAAACCCAAATATTATGAAAATGGAAGTCTGCTGCTATTCACAAGGGCCAGTCTGTATTGATGCTTTTCTTTTCTCCATTATTTCTGTACAGGTGTGGTGGATGCTGAATTGGCAGGTTAACAATAATATTGGGAGGGGGTTAAGGGAGGAAGGCAGGGAATATGTTCAGCAAAAGTCAAAACTTTGTTTTTTCAAGAAGTGGTTTAAGAAGTTAAACACTTGGATTTTTTCTGACGCAGTGTTTGAACATAGTATATAATTTTCTTAGTTACTAAAATAAACTTTCAAACAGGATCCTGATGGTACTTTTTTAGTTTTAGGTGGTCAAGAGTGATTTCTGGTGATTCTCTCCCTGTAGAGCTGTTACATATTAGAGAGCATGCCAAATCACTCAGGGTAAAAGTCACTTGGAAGTTCTATGTACAGCCTTCCCAGCTAAATTACTAGTAACTCCATACTAACTCATAAAAACTCCACATTTGTCTAGCACTTTGTCATTTATCAGAAATGTTCACCTTCATGTCATCTGATTATCACTGTAACTGTGAGGATGGCATCTCTAATTACAGATGAGAATGTTGAGGCTCAGAGGGGGCACACCATAAATAATGAACCTGGGCTTTTAACCTAGGTTTGTCTGACTCTGAATGCAAGGCCATTTACACATCAAATATCCTTGTGTCATGTGGGCAATTAATGAAGTTTGCCAGCCTTAATTTCTAATGCCTAGCATTATGTCTTACACAGAACTCTCAGTAAATACTATGGGAATGGAACTGAAATGGAATCCAGCCACACTACTTCTCAGTTTATCTTCATTGTGTTGACCACACCCATTCAAATTTAAATACTCTACCCAATAAACCAGTCTGAAAACTTACTGTATCACTCACCAATAAAAAAATTTACCAACTTATGTCTGACTATAGTGTAGTGAAATTATGTTAGGCACAGTCTCCTTTTCAAAAGGGGTTCACTGAAATCACATCATAAGACTCTTAAATGATGGAAGATATTGGCTAAGACGTAGTGCTAATGTCTTAAGATTTGAGCCTGCATGCAATGAGGACTTTTGACCTGCATCAAAATAGGCTTGAAATTCCTATTAGCAGATGGCAAGTCAAGGGTCTCTCTATCTGGGAGTACCTATCGCTTAGATGTAATTCTCAGAAAGTCACATGATTGAGGGTTGGGTGTATCAGAAACTTTGCCTTGGACTTGCAACATTCATATGGAAAAAAAATTCTTTTTCTGATCACTTGGTCACATTTCCTGACTTTCCCTTTGCATTCAGCACCTAGTCCTATGTCTTCCTCCCTACTACAGATCACAATTTCAGTATTTCATTGCAGAACACTGAGTAAGCCAAAACAAGGTTGGTTTAATATTTGAGTTTCATCTGATTTGGCTGCCTGGAAAGCCATTCACAGGCATCTGCCTGTCATGGCTGGGAGTACTAAATGTTACTTGAGAGGCTTCTCTTGAAACTGTCTTAGATGGAGCCTGAGTCAATTTGTTTGAGATACTTTTGTCACCTTAAAAATACTACTGACTGTGTGGAGGGAAGGACATAGTTATCTACATGGAGACCCTACACATGGCACTGCTTCAGAGGTAGAAAACAAATTGGTGTTTAAAAATGTGCACATTGGCAGACAAGGCATTGAGCACCTCATGGAAAGCCAGAGAAGGACAATTGCTCTAAATTAGCCTTGTGAGGGGAGGAGAGAGGGCTGGAATCCAGGCACTTGGATTTTCCAAGTTGATAATGAATAATTAGGTATGAGGCTGTACTTTTGGGCACTCAGAAATAAGCTTGCCTTTCTTTGAGCTCCATTTCTAAATCAAAGTAGACTAATGAGCTTGCTTTTCTTAAGAAAGATGCATCTTTTGGGGAACAGCAGGCAGCAGGGAGAACCCTGGCATTGGGCAGATGTAAACATAAAAAGATGGAGAATTTGGAGAGAAAAAATATAAATGTCAGTTAACTGGTGTCAAGCCATTCTGGAATGGTGACAGTGTCCATGGTAGACACAGGCTCAGGGGGCAGAGAGCTTATGATAGAGAGTCACCCTCAAAAGAGCTACATCTTCCTTCTCTCAAGCTGTTTTAATACTGAAAAATGTTTTTGGAAATGATCAATAGATTTATAAAGAAAAGGAAATGATGAAAAGGCTATGATACAAATTGGCTCTGTTTGGCAGCCTAGTCGCAGGCTCCAAAGGGAAGCAGCTTCTTATTCCAGATGGCTGGCTCTATAATATAGACAGCAGCAGTTAACCGAGGGATATTCCTGGGTGTTCAAGGCCAGTGTGTGCCTGGGTCATTCTGCACCTGCGACTGTTCTGGATTCCTTAGTTCCCTCATCCTCACTACCATTAAACAGCATCAGGTTAGTACCATTATGTCCCCTGGGAACCTTGCCCAGTCAAGTCCATCCTCACTCATCCACTGTTGGCCCCTGATCTCTGCTTTGCACCTCCTTCTTCTATGCTGAATTCCAGAGAGGGAGTGGAGTGGTTAAAGGTAAAGAAGGCACCAGCTGTCTGATGGCCACATTGGATATGAAAAGGTCAGCCTGCATCTAGAGCATGGCTAGTTGCCTTGGAAGCATCAAAGAAGAAAATCTGATTTAGAAAGAAAACTAGAGGGTGAAGAAGGGAGAGGGTGGGAGAAGGAAAAGAGAAAGAGGACAAAAAGAATCATACCTCCCAGAGTCATCCCTGCTTCATAACATTTCCGGAGACGACAAGATGGACAATTTTTCCTTCGAAATTTATCAATGGTGCAATCATTTCTGCTGGCACACAGGTACTTCTGTTTTCCTGGGAGACACATAGAAGAATAGTATATATGTTAAAGAAACACACAGAGTATTTCCTAGGTAAAATGTATATTTCCATGGAAATATACACTACCTAACAAGAGAAGTGGACAATGTTCCCAAACAATTTGATCACACAGAATGTAACTACTAAAATAGGCAGGTTGAATTTGGTGCTATACTGTATGGTTTTCATAGGTTTCTTTCCTGAGGTTATGTAATTCAGGACCTGTTGATACCTCCATTATTAGGACTACTCAATGGTTTTTAAAACAAGATGTTCAATTTTGCTAAAAGCCAGGAATGTCCATAAGAAAATGATCAATTGTGGTTATCATCATTGCTTTACCATGGTTCAGCCATCCTTTCCTCCTACTGACACCTGCAATCATTCATGAAATCATAGTTTCATTAATAAGACACTTATTTTTTATAATGCCTGTACAGGTAAAACTTCCATAAAATAAAACTCCATGGAATTCCTGTTTTTAAGTTGCTTGTGTTCATACTCCCAGTCTTGCATGTTATAAAAATATAACAGATAAAGTTCACTCTGTATGTGGACTTTATCCACACACACACAAACAAACAAACAAAAAAAAAAGCAAACAAAAGGAAGTCCTCTGAAGTCAACAGAAGAACAGATCCTTATTGTCTATATTATCTGGAGGAAAGAGAGAGAGAGAGAGACAGAGAGACAGAGAGACACTTAGAAATACTTGGGATAATAGCTATTCAATGATGTGGCAGTCCATTAAAAAACATCTGCTTGGCTCAATACTTAGTTCCTTTGCTTCCAGTACAAGCCTGGCACATAGTAGGCATTTGATAAACATGGATGGACTGAATATACCTATGCAACTTTCTTTCCATATATTCAATAGTTATCAACAGAGATAGACAAAAATACATTGGCTACTCTGAAACCTGCAGAACTTTCAGGCCCAGAGAGCTAAGCCCACAGGCATCCCACCACACCATCCTTTCTTTCTCCAAGACTCTGCTAATTTTTCCTCACATTTTCTGCTGTGCTTTGGTTTACTGAATAGACTGAGATTTTAAAGAAGCTTCTTTTGGTAAACAAGTAGTATTTGTGGTGGGGAAAAGGAAGAAAAACTAAAGAGTGATTGCTAATTGATAGCAGGAAAGGAAAACATAACCAAACATAAATTTAGGTACAGCTCAGCTTTCTTCTCCCTTCACTAAGCCTAAAATGTGCAGATAAGGTGCTGAAATACATCTATTTTAGTAGGTTATTTTGTGTAGGAGATTCAGTAGTAACCAGGTCAGCAAAGCAGTGCTTTTAAGGCTATTTATAGGAACCTGGATTAGCTTTATAATAGTAAAAAATTCTTTTTTCTTTCTCCTTTTGAAAAACTTTATTTCCTTGTTTCTTTTTTTCTCCTTTCTTCTTTTCATCCTCTGTCTCTGTCACAAACACATCTTCAGCTACTCTGAAACATACAAAATTCTTCAAGTTCCATGCCATAGGGCTTAAAGGTTCTGTTAAATATCACACCAAAAAAACTCCTTTCATTCCAAGGATGAGTTTTCAGGAAGTGTCTTGTCTGAAAAAGCACATGAATCAGAAGTCCCTGAGAGAAGAAAATTATGCCATATTGGGCACATGCCATGAACTAGGTCTATGTGAGGGTTTTTTCCTATGCTATTTACATAAATCATCTAAGCAACACTTTGAGGTAGGAATTATTACCTTCCTTTAACAGGTGAGGAAACCAAGGCCATTACCCTTTCTTCCCACTTCTATTATTTGTTATTATTTATTTTTCTGCTTTCCTTCATATCCTAACCTCATTTTCTTAATAGTGTTTTTATTACAAAAGCAATATTTAATTACTTTCCAAATAATACTGCAATAAAATTATCATTTGTATCTGTGCACAGTTCCTTAGTATATTTCATAAGTATAAATTCTTACAAGGTGAATTGCCAAGTGAAATTAAAAAGTTTAAGATTTGTAGTAAATTGTCTGATATTCTTTTTTAATGTTTCTATTTATTTCATTATAGTTATACATGATAGTGCGATGAAATGGATCAGGGAGAGGGAGGACAGGAGGGAAAGGGGAAGTATTGGAGAATGAAATGGAGCAAATTGTGTTATATGCATTTATGAATATATTAAAAAGAAGACAGTACTCTAACTGCTGTACCAAGGGATTTTATTTGTAAAAGCAGAGAACATAATTTTCTAATAGCATTTTTTTTCCTGCTGGAAACTGCAGACTACAATATGTTCACAGAAAGGATGGTGCTATGAGTGTCATTCAACCTTTGAGTGTTAGCTCCTAAAAAGCAGGCCCTGTATCCAATTCCAGTAGCTTCACTTCCAGTGCTGTGGGTGTGCTAGAAGTGGGACACACCCACAGTACTGGTGCTGCAATGTTCCTCCAGAGTAGCTCCTCACACTGATAACTAAAATAAGTTCAAGTTAGGAGAACTTGACTTCTTGAAAAAATCTCATCTTCTAAAAGTAAGTACTCATTCCTGGACTGCAGATCACAAGGAGCATGAAATAATAATCCAAGAGGGGTTTTAGTTTCCATATCTGAAAGAATATCACCCAACCCTATCAATGAAGGAGGTTCCAGTGGAAAAAAAAATGAAACTAGGTTTGTTCAATTAGAAACTCACATCATTTCTTTAACTGTGGATCATATTTTTTCCAAGCATGCCTCTTGGCTTAAAACAAGGTGACCTAAAATATAGATATTCTTTATGATTTACCCAGGATTAAGTACAAAGCCCAGTACAACCAAAGTCACTGCATATTAATTTCACATTTACAGAGCATCTATTATATGCCAGGCATGGTATTTGGTGCTGAGGTTACAAAAGAAAATCTCTGCTGGACAAAAATATTCAACCCAGAGAAGAACAATGGGTTAGAAATCACAAGATTTGGATCTTTGATCATCCTTATCATTAATTCACCAAATGACCTTGGACAAGTACTTTTCCCTCTCAAGTCCACAATGATATGAAATGGGTTGGATGAGGAAATCATTCAAATGTATTCTAGGTCAGGACTCTTGAAGAATGGCTAAATTTCATCTGTAATACATTTGCAATCTTTCAACTGAATGGCTTGAATACTACAGGTAGGCAAGAAATTATCCAAAATAATGATTTCTTGTCCCTTCACTCTGTCCTTTTGGGACAATGACTGACTGTACCATTTTATCTTATATATACAGTCATTTGGTCTCTACCCTTTGTTTTCCACAGCAGTTCAAAAAAATCAAGGTGCTACAGAGGGGCACTGACATTGCAAGCCATATACAAAAATAGGCATAAACAACATGCTTATGCACAAATATGTATTCATGCATATGCAAATGCACAGGTGTGTGAATGTGTGCCTACACATACAGGAACTGTGTTTCTGAACTATATGTGAATGTATGCATATATGTTTGAACATGTAAGAGTATGTAACACATCAAAACATAATATCCACACATGACATATGTTCCTTTTAAAGCATAATGAATTTAATTTTTGCAATAACACTTAATAGTGACAAAAGCCATTGAGGATTGCAGTTATGAACTGAATCTTTAATCTGGAAGTTCTGAAAATTATACCATGACTCATGTGCCCTGTTTGAATAGAAGAGAGGGGATGAAGTTGACAACTACTCAAGGTTCCTTCCAACTCATTTCTCCTATTGAACAATCACTTCACCAATGATGGCAGAGCCAATATAAAATCCCTGAGTTTCTATTACTTCCTGTCTATTATTTATACTATTTTTCTATGTATTTGGCGGAAGCTTTCAAGGTTCTTAATAATAACAAGTATTCTTCCATTTATTTGCAAAACTTAGTATTAATCTGGTGCAAAGTAAGTATTATAGGATTATTATATATCCCATTCTATGATAAGGAAAAGAAGACTCATTAAGATGAAATTGACTAGAACTTCCAGTATTATATTGACTTGAAGTAGTGAAGTAAGCATCCTTGTTGCTGATCTTAACGATATTAACTAAGGTCTTATCACATATGACCCTTGTTTTGGGATGAGGATCATTCCCCCCATATCTAATTGGTTGAGTTTTATGATTAAAAAAATGTTGAATCATGTCACATGATG
Organism: Glaucomys volans; assembly: GCA_020662805.1. NCBI lineage: Eukaryota > Metazoa > Chordata > Mammalia > Rodentia > Sciuridae > Glaucomys > Glaucomys volans. The sequence continues at coordinate 64,511 of JAJEJO010047449.1, forward strand.
TTTCTGCCTCTACTGAGATCATCATTCTGTTGATGTGATGTGTTGCATTTACTGATTTGCATATGTTGAACCATCCTTGCAACCCAGGGATAAATTCTACTTGGTCATGGCTAATGACCCTTTTAATATGCTATTGAATTCGATTTGCTAGCATCATAAGAATTTATTCATCTATGTTCGTCAGGGATATTCTCCAGCCTGATGTTATATCCTTGGTTTGATACAAATCACAATTCATAAAGATATTAATCCAAAAGATTAGAAAAAGTTGTAAACAGTGTTGGGCACATCACACCCACACTTTCACACCAGACTTGAATCCCTGTTATGGTTTAGGTATGAGGCATCCCCCAAAAGCTCACATGTGAGACAATGAAAGAAAGTTCAGACTTGAAATTATGGTGTTATGAGACACACAACCTAATCAGTACATTAATGCCTTGATAGGGTTTAACTGGGTGGTAACTGTAGGTAGGTAGAATGTGTCTGGAGGAGGTGGATCATTGGGAAACTTGCCTTTGGGGTATATATTTTGTCCTTGTTGAGCAGAACTCTCTCTGCTCTGCTTCTTGGTACAATGTCATAAGTTGATTTTCTCCTCTACACCCTTCTGCTCTGATACTCTGCCTCACCTCAGGCCCTGAGGAATAGAGTCATCTATCTATTAACTGAAACCTCTGAAACCATGAGCTCCCAAATAAACTGTTCCTCCTTAAAATTGTTCATGTCTTTTGGTCACAGCAGTGAAAAAGTTGATCAAAACATTCCCTTCTGTAGCATCCTTACATAATGCCTGCCCCAATTTCTTGAATTACATCTCAATCCATTATAACTGTGGACTCTAAGATTCTTCTTTCTAGGAATTTCATTTTCTATGTCCTTGTAGCTCTGACTCATTGGGCCTAATTAGAAACAAAGAATCTCTGAGTTGTAAAGAACCTTACAAGCTTTCTAGTAAAATGCCCTAATTTGATGCTTAACTCCTCCATTATGAAATGGACACAAAGTATTGCAATTTACCAAACCACAACAAGTTGGTGGTAGAGACAGCACAAACCTGGAAATGGCATCCAATGGAGACATGTGGTGGATGATCACAGTCTGAACACAATGTGTTCTGAGTGTGGCAGGCAACTTCGTTCTTTGTCTAGGAAATTAATGGCCCTGTGGATGCCTTCTCTATATTCAAGTGACAAAGAAGTGTGCTAGTGGGATCTGGGCCTGCTCCAAGATGGTTATAAAATGTCCTATGTTTCCATGATGTAGTCCAGGAAACTGAATAATTAACACAGAGAACACAAACTCCTATCCAGCTCACAATATACAAATATTAAACTCAGCTCTTAGACACTGTTGACTCTCAACAACAAAATCATATATAAAACCTATAATCAAAGTCTCACAAAAAGTCATTGTGAAATGACTGGCAAAATATCGAAGCAGGTAAGGTCATAATATAGAGCTGCAAACAGACCACACATTTAAATGCTTTGTAACTATCTTATTAGAACAATCCAATCCCTTAAATACTGTAAATGGTCACATACTGGGTTGACATGAAGAATTCTGCTTGTCATCTGGCTCTGAAATTCTTGACTTCCTGATGATGTTCTGCCTCCTTCTTCATGGTCCTAGTCTGTCATCATAAACCTTAGGTATAATTCAAAACTCCAGCAGAAACTGAAGTTCTGAGACATCCTTTAGTTTGTCTAAGCTGGCTCCCAATTTCTGTTGTTTTATGTCACCACCATGGTATGCCCATGCAGTATGATTTGAGGTCAGTGTCTTATCAGTCTTTTTAAATTTTGCATATTCTAAAAATATACCCTTTGGAGTGGAAGAAAGTAGAGGAGTTACTCACTAGATGTCTCAACATCATGCAAATAAAGAATGGGTCAAACCATCATTGTCATTATTAACCTACAAAGAAAACCAAGTAATGTAAGAAGTTCTCACAATTTACAGTGCTAATGAAGGACATTTATGGAAAAAAATTTAAAAAATCTTTACTGAGGGATATAAGAAAAGACCTGAATGAAATGGAAAGATGTACCACGCTCTTAAATGAGAAAATGCAATATTGCAAAGATTTAGGTTTTCCCTCAATGTAATCTACAAATTAAAAAAAAATAAACAAAATACTGACAAAATAATTCCAACGTTAATCTGAGGAGTTAACTGTGTGATAATGCCAAGATAGTGTGATAATGCCAAGATAATTGGTGAAAGAAGAGTAATAAGAATTTCCCAGATGGGGGTTTTAGCTCAGTGGTAGAGCACTTGCCTAGCATCACATAAAAATAAGTAAATAAAGTATAGGTCTATCAACAACTACAAAAATTTTTAAAGTAAGAATTGCCCTACAAGGTATTTAAAATATTAAGTCATGCAATTATACTAGTTTGATACTGGTTGCTGTGAAAGTAAATTGGTAGAAGAATCCTGGAAAGCCAATACCATGCATGTAATACATCATTCCAATTTAGTAAAGAAAGAATGGGTCGATTCACTAAATTGTTTCAGAATAACCAGTTAACTATTTGGAAAAACAATAAAATGAAATTGCTAGCTATAATAAATTTTCAGGTGGATTAATGAGGCCAATGCATAAAAAAGGAAATCACTGAACTATTGTTAGAAAATACGGTGAAAATTATAAATTTTGAACTTTGAAAGGGACTTTTTAAACATGAAATTAAAGAAAATGCAAGTGAGCATTTTGACGATTTTCACCAAAAATATTTTAAATTTCTTATGCTAAACAGATATCATAATAAAATTTAAGGATAAACCACAACTAAGAAAAATTATTAGCATTGATTATGCAAAATCAATGGTCAATATCCTTGATATGTAAAGATAATCAACAGAATAGAAAAATAGGCAATAGGAATGAAAAGGTAATTAAAACAAGAAATACAAATGACCAGTAAACATACGAAAATTGTTCAACTTCCCTAGAAATCACAGAAATACAAATTAAATATCATTTTTACAAGTCAGATTGATACAGGTGTATAATGAAGTGTTGGTAAAGAGGTATTGTTGTTGTGAATAGGCACTTTTTAATTTAAAAATCGACATAAGCTTTTACTAGAAATTCTACTTCTAGGAATGCTTTGTAAGAAAATAATCAGATAAGCACAAAAGAAGTCCATTTTAGCATTATTAAATAGGCAATATTGGAGACATAAATGTCAACATTAGGGGAATGATTAAATAAATTATTCCATATTCATGCAAAGGAACACGGTGGAATTATTAATGATAATCTTATTGTATTATTTTGTAAATTAGAAATATGCACACAATATAATGGTTTGTTAAAACAACAAAAATGAAGATATCAAACAGTATATTTGGTTGGTTCTATTTTAATACCTAAGTCTTAGAGCTTATATAGTCATGTTTCAAAAATTATTGAGAAATAATTGTATTTATGGAGCATGATGTGATGTTTTGATATATGAACACATTGTGGAAGATTAATGAAACTAATTAACATATCCATCACTTCACGTAATTATATTTTTGTGGTGAGAACATGCAAAATATATCCTTTGAGCAATCTCAAAACATGCAAAGCATCATTAAGAATTCTGGTAACCATGTCATGTAATAGATCACTAAATTTATTCCTTCTAACTGAAATTTTGTATCCTTCAACCAATATCATCCTTTACTGCCATTAACTGCCTGTCACCACCTGGTAACCTCCATTCTCTGCTTCTGATATGATCAATTTTCAGCACTATTTGCAATAGTTATAAATTGGACAAAAACTAAATATAAAGAAAATGTATATATACACAATGGAATACTATACAGCCTTTTAATGGTTCTTTATAGTCATACATGACAATAGAATTTATTTTGACATAATTATTAAAGCATGGATTATACCTTATTCTAACTCAGTCCCCAGTATTTCTCCTTCCACTCCCCCCTCCCAGCCCCTGTTCCCTTCCCTCTACTCTACTTATTCCTGTTATCTACTTATAGTTATTTTTTAAACTAGTGTCTTGTGGATGTATATGATGGTGAGATTCACTGTGGTACATTCATTTATGTACAAAGGCATGTTCTGTCAGATTCATTCCAATCTCTTTCCCTAACCCATCCCTGCTCCCTTCCCTTCATTCCCCTTTGTCCAGTCCAATGATCTTTCTTCTATACTTTTTTATATCCCCTCCTAATTTTGGATTAGCATCCACAGATCAGAAAATATTCACCCTTGGTATTGGGGGATTGGCTTATTTCACTTACCATGATAATCCCAGATCCATCCATTTACTGGCAAATATTATAAAGTCATTCCTCTTTATGGCTGAGTAATAATCCATTGTGTGTATATAATATATACCAATTTTTCTTTATTTATCTATTGAAGTACACTAGGTTGGCTCCATAGCTTAGCTATGGTGAATCGTGCTGCTATAAATATTTATGTGGCTTCATCACTGTAGTATGTTATACAGTCTTTTTTGAGGGGGGGGAACTGGGGAACTCAGAGATACTGAACCATTGAGCCACATCCCCACCCTATTTTGCAATTTATTTAGAGACAGGAGCTCACTGAGTTGTTCAGCACCTTGCTTTTGCTGAGGCTAGCTTTGAACCTATAGGAATTACAGGTGTGTGCCACTGTGCCTTGCTTATACAGTCTTTTAAAAGAAGGAAAATTTGAGCTGGTTGTGGTGGTGAGTACCTGTAATCTCAGTGACTTGGGAGGCTGAGGCAGGAGGATCACAGGCTCAAAGTCAGCCTCAGCAACATAGCAAGGCTCTGAGAAAATTAGTGAGATCTTGTCTCAAAATTTAAAGAAAAGGGGGTGTGTGAAATGTAGCTTGATAGTCAAGCGACGCTGGGACCAATCCTGACATGAAAACAAGGAAAGGAAGGAAGGAAGGAAGGAAGGAAGGAAGGAAGGAAGGAAGGAAGGAAGGAAGGAAGAGAAAAGAAAGAAAATTTTGTTATTTATGGCATTATGGATGAACCTAGAGGACAATAAGCTATGTGAAACAGGTCAAGCACAGAAAGACAACAGTGCATGATCTCATTCATATATGGAATCTTAAAAAATGAAACTAATCAAGGCTTTTTTGTCTTTGCAGTGACTTTTATTTACAAACAAAATTACACAGAAGTTCCATATACACAACAGATAAATTTGAACCTAATGTGTCTGAAGCAGGTATACTAAACTTAAAACTCGTCCTGCCAATCCACTCCTTTCTTCCTCCTCTCTGCAGGCATAGCCTTTTGTTGTTTTTTGAGAAAGGCTGTAGGTCCTTCCAGTACTTTCTGGAGCACTTTAGAATCCTATTGCTTTAGTCCAATCTTCATATCCTTTATTTTACGTATTAAGGAACAGAGATTCAGAGCAGAAGAGACCTGCATAATGTCACACAATGTATCACTGACAAAACTGGGACAAAAAACCAGGTGTCCTCATTCCCAGTCCAGCAGTATGCTACTAAACTCACGAGATAAGAGATGGGAACATAACAATTAAAGCATAAAAGATCACATAGATATTACATATTAGTATTAAAATAATCATTTTCTTGGATGTCAGAACAGGCAAGGATGTCCAAAGAGATGATCTGGTTCATTACTGTCATTTTACAGATGGAGAAACTGAGATCCACAGATCAGGATGAAATGAAGATTGCATAATGAATCAATAACAGTGATGCAGACACTTCACAGAAGAGGATCTACAAGCAATCAACAGATATATGAAAAAATGTTCAATATGTCTAGTAATAAGAGAAATGCAAATCAAAACTAAGCTAAGATATTCTCACCCTAATTAGAATGGCTATTATCAAGAATACAAGCAACGATAGGCGTTGGCAAGAATGTGGGGAAAAAATGTACACTCATACGTTGTTGTGGGGTTGCAAATTGGTGCAGTCACTCTGGAAATCAGTATGGATATTCCTTCAAATACACAGAATGGATCCACCATTTGACCTAGCTATCCCTCTCCTTGGCCTATACCCAAAGGACTTAAAATCTGCATACTACAGTGATGCAGCCACATCAATATTTATAGCAGCCCAATTCACTATAGCTAGATTATGGAACCAACCTAGATGTCCTTCAATAGAGGAATGGATAAAGAAACTGTATTATATACACAGTGGAATATTATTCAGCCATAAAGAAGAATAAAATTATGTTATTGGCAGGTAAATGGATGGAATTGGAGATCATGTTAAGTGAAATAAGCCAATCCCAAAAAAATCAAAGGCTGAATGATCTTTCTTATAAGTGGTTGATGACACATAGCAGGGGTGGGGGGAGCCATGGGAAGAATGGAAAAGGGATGGATTGTATAGAGGAAAATGAGGGGTGGGGAGGGGACAGGGAAGGAAAGATAATAGAATGAGACAAACGTCTATACAGTATGTATATGTATAAATATGTAAATTGTATGATTCTACTTTGTGCACAACAGAAAAATGATAGTTGTAATCCATTCATGTACAATGACCTAAAATTAAAAAATAAATAAGTTAATTTAAAAAAAGAAAGTGATGGGACTAAAACTCTGGTCTCTTGACCACGATGTTCTCTGCAAATTTACTTAATTATTTTGAAATCATCTTTATATTCTTTATGTAACTAAGCCTTTCTTTATTATGTAGCCTTTCATTATTATCAATTCATATATCAGGAAACATAAGATACAGACAGAGTACTTACCAACGCCAGAGAATACAGCACTGTTTACATTGAGGCTGCCATATTCTTTCTTATTAACCACTATAACTGAGCAATGATTGACACTGTAACCACTACAACTGACAAATATTTTGTCTCTCTCTTACTTCTATGCACTATATGTTCTAAATCTACCTGTTGCCTCTTCAGAGAGATAAGGAGGAATAGTGCTTATCATATCTAAGGAGAGGAATGCAGAGAGGGAAAGTACTGTTTTTACGGGCATTCTTCAAAGAGTCTACAAAAGTGTAATCTTATTTAATTGTTGCCAAAAATCTTCCAGGTAGCTACTATTCATATTTTAGAGATGAGAAAAAAGAATCAGAGATATTGAGTGTCTTAGCATCTAGTTAGTAGCTGAGGCAGGATTGTGAGCCACTTCTGTATGATCTGTGTGCAGTGTTGATGTCAACGTGATGTGTACTCTGAAATGGACCCTGGCCCTATGCTTCAAAGACAGAGGCAGTATGTAACAATAAAGAAGAGTCCAAAGCATAAAGGTTGAAGATCTGAGGACTAGACTTGCTACCTCAATGAATAATTATGTGGAAATATATATTATATACATATATCTATGTATCTCTTCTATAAACATATATGTAAGAGAGAGGAATGTTGAACATTTTTTCATAAATCTGTTGATTGCTTGTAGATCTTCCTCTGTCAAGTGTCTGTTCATTTCCTTGGCCCATTTATTGATTGGGTTATTAGTGTTCTTGGTGTAAAGATTTTTGAGTACTTTGTAGATTCTGGAGATTAGTGCTCTATCTGAAGTGTGTGTAGCAAAGACATCCCTAGTTATAAGAGAAATGCAAATCAAAATCACCTTAATATTTCATCTTACCCCAATTAGAATGTCTTTTATTAAGAATACAGGCAACAACAGGTGTTGGTGAGGATGTGGGGAAAAGGGTACACTCATACATTGCTGGTGGGAGTGCAAGTTAGTGCAGCCACTCTGGAAAGCAGTGTGGAGGTTCCTTAGAAAAGTTGGAATGGATCCACCATTTGACCCAGCTATCCTACTCCTTGACCTATACCCAAAGGACTTAAAATCAGATTACTACAGTGATGCAGCCACATCAATGTTCATAGCAGCTCAATTTACAATCGCTAGATTGTGGAACCAACCTAGATGTCCTTCAATAGATGAATGGATAAAGAAACTGTGGTATATATACACAATGGCATATTATTCAGCCATAAAGAAGAATAAAATTATGGCATTTGCAGGTAAATTGATGATGCTGGAGACTGTTATGCTAAGTGAGATTAGCCAATCCCCCAAATCCAAAGGCTGAATGGTCTCTCTGATAAGGGAATGATGATGCATAATGTGGGGTGGAAAGGTGGCAAGAATGGAGGAAGGATAGATAGCATAGAGGGAAGGGAGGGGTGGGGTCGGGGGGGAGGTAAGAATAATAACAGAATGAGACAGACATCATTGCCATATGTACATGTATGAATGCACAGATGGTGTGACTCTACTTTGTGTACAACCAGAGAAACAATAGCTGTACTTCATTTGTGTTCAATGGATCAAAATTAAATAAATTAAAAAAAATAGAGAGGGGAGGGTGGGAGAGAGAGAGATTTCTCATTTAACCTCTTTTGACCTCAAATTCCCTGATCTATAGCAAGAAAGGAATGTAGGACACACTAATAAAATGGTACTGACACAAAGGTGGATTCAAGAGCCTACTATTTACATTAGATTTTTTTTGGGAATCTCACAGTATACCTGAGTGTGACTCCAAGAGAACTAAAGCCAGTCTGCATTCCTATCTTGCTTTTTCAATCTCAACACTCTTGACTCTAAGGGTTTTTCCTGAAAAACAAAAAAACTACCCTACAGGAAAAACTAGTTAAGTGTTCCTCTCCTGAGTGATCTCTACTGAAATGAATCAGCCCCAGGTCTGTTTAGGGTCATGAGTCTTATGGATATAACATTATTTGGGGTCGAGGCAGTCAAGGGATTTTGACCTCATCACTCAAGGGTACACTTCATTGAAAAGTTCTCACAAGCATTGTCGAGTCTTAGTTACTTTTTTCTCCCAGGCTACTGCTTTTGGGCCCATGAAACAGGTGAGAGAACTCTAGGCAACAGTCTATGTCCTGGCAAAAGGCAGGTCTCTTGTGAGATGGCAGGATCCCTGTGATCCCAAGAATGTGACTGTTTACTCTCTCCCATCCACCTAGGAACACAGGTAGCAGTTAACCCAATACCATGGATGGGTCCTCAGCTGATACCCTACAGAGAGGCTTCTTGGGAGTGGTCATGAAGCTCATCACCATCCTTCTTTCTTTTCACCTTAACAGCTAGCTTTAGTGAAAAGGGATAGCTCTTGCAAAAAGGGACAAGAATCAAACCCAGACTCCTTGAATTTCAGTCTCTTCCACAATGTAGCCCAAAGCTCCATGCAATGGAAATGTAAGGATCACTAGGCTGGCAATCAAAAAGCATTGGTGTCAAATCTCAGCTCCACTGTTTTATTTTTAATTGGATGTCTGGGCCTTAAAAAATCTTAATAAAAGTAATTGTGTTGTCCACTTCATAGAGCTGTACAAAACAATAAAGAATGCATATGAAAGTGTTTGTGAAAAGTGAATATATTAGACATATTATAATGCTTATATGTATAGTTTCTATGACTATTATGTATTTTATTTTATTTCATTTTTTGTACCAGATATTGAACCCAGGATGCTTAACCACTGAGCTAGATTCCCAAACAATTTTATATTTTATTTAGAGAGAGGTTCTTTCTGAGTTCCTTAGGACCTTGCTAAGTTTGCTGAGGTTGTGTTTGAGCTCTCAATTCTCCTGCTTCCTAAGCTACTGGGATCACAGTTGTGCACCTCTGTGCCCAGCTCTACTTTTATCAGTGGCCCTCTTCTAACCATGGTGTTCTCTTCACTGGCCTCTGTCTTGGTCAAAGACATTCTGTCTTGTGCCTTCTGCTTCCACAGCACACACACAACCACTCCTTTGCTAAAGTTAACTCTGCAGTGCCAGCTCCAGATCAACTTGCCTACCTACTGTGGTTCACACAGACCTCATTCTTCAAGAGGACAGGAAGTAGAAGAAGGTGAGACTGAGAAGTTAGATGGTAGCTAGACCACAAATAGTCTTGATCATCATGCTCTGCATTTCAAACCTGAACATTCTGAAGTGTTTGAATCCATCAGTGAGCTTGATCATAGAAGAGATTCAATAATTTTTTTTCTGATAGTTAAGGAATAATCTTTGAGGGCTGGGGATGTAGCTCAGTTGGTAGAGTGCCTGCCTCACAAGCACAAGGCCCTGGGTTCAATCCCCAGCACCACCAAAAAAAAAAAAAAAAAAAAAAAGAAGAAGAAAATCTTTGAGTGTACACACTTACTATATATACTCCAGGTACTTTTCTAGCAGTTGGAAGAAACAAAAGTGAATAGCACAAAGGCCTTGTCCTGAAGTTACGGGATCCTTTGGAGGAAGTAGACAATAATAAATGATAATAGACAACAATAAATGAGTGATAAAATACATTAGATCTTTATAGATGTTGACACATAGACTGAAATAAATGAAAGAAGGTGGTGTGATTGAATGGGGGGTTAATTTATGAGAAGTGTTTGAAGGAAAGACTCTGGGGATGTGGCAGCTGAATTGAGGCCTGTGTGATAGGAGGGGGCCAGACATGAAAAGAGGAAGGGGAGGAACATTCCCAACAGAAGGGACTGCAAATGCAAAGGCTTAAAGTCATGAATCAAATTGATATGTTCTTGGAATAGCAAGGTGACTAGTGTGGCCAGCATGCAATGGAGAGGAGGAGGTGACAGAAAAAGTTGATGAGATGGCAGGACCAGGTTAGGTTGTTCAGGGCAGTTATTCTCAATTTTGGCTGTGAAAAAGAATCACTAGGGGGAACATTTACAAAATGTTGATGTCTGCTCTCATTCTCAGTGGTAATGATTTAATTTATTGAGGGGTACACTATGGACAATTTGAGTTTTTAAAAACTCCATCAGTGCTTCTAAGGATTATATAGGGGACCAAACTGCTGGGGTTGGATTTTGCATGAGTCAACTTCTCATGGAGGTTTGCAACTTACACTAGGTTCATAACAGGAAAAATATTTGACACTGAAAGCACATCTGCCTTTCACAGAATCACTTTCTTTTTTTTCTCCTTTGGAGACCAGACAGGATCAGGCCATTTAGGTAATGAGCATGTGGAAGAACAAACAGATAATGTTCTTCAGTTCAGATTTGGATATATCTGGGAAAAGTAGAGAATCCAATGTCACTAAGGAAAACACTATGAGGATTAGCCCAGCTCACTTCTCTCAAGATCACCTGATGTTAGTCCAGACCCAATTCTTATGTTCTCATACTGCTTTCCCTTAGGTTCTGGACAGTGTTGTTTTGGAATTGGCTTGGAGTGACTTGAAACAGACTTTGAACACATATTCCCAAATTCATGTTCAACATTATCACAGTCATAGGGTAAAATTGGTAATGAAAGAAATAACTACATTGTGGTAATCAGCAATCACTGCAAACCAGTTCCCAGCCCCCTCAAAAAATCAGTATATGACCACACCACTGATTCCATCCTTGTGGTAGTTTTACCCCATTCTAACTGAGTCTAACTCCTTTGTTATTTTCTCCCTACACTTTCATCCAAGTACTCCTTTGGGGTTTAGTAATACAATTTGAATCACAGCCTGTGTAGACTCAATTGCATTTTAGAAACATACTGCCATCTTCACCTGCTTTACCCAATAGATGTGTGTTCCTGAACAGTATGTACAAAGCACATTTCTTTAAACTGAATTCTCATTTAAATGCACTATATAGTGGGGATTGATCATTTAAGGAAGCTCTGGGTTGAACAATTCCTCAGGGTCATGATAATAAACCTTTTATAGAATGAAAAGTAACTGTCATTTATCCATTTTGCCAAATCCAAATTTTGCATGATAATCTTACATCCTTTCTTAAGGATGACTGACAAAGGCTTTTACAATAAAATATAACATATGTTTTGACCCAGTACACATTTGCACAGTTGTGACATAATATACGAGGACACAAACTACAATATTTATTATACCAAGAAGACTGGGTATAGCCTAAATGTCTATCAATAGAGGGTTAGTTAAATAAATTAGGATGTAGTCATACAATTCATTCATTAAAAAGTGAGGTAGTTCTATATGAAATACTGATATGGAAAACTCTCCACAGAACTACTGTAATTTTTAAAAACAAAGAAACAAAACAATATAGAACGTGAGGTATATAAGGAAAATTGATTTATTTTGTATGTTTGTATATGTATGTACTATGTCCATAGGCATACACAGAAACCAATACATAATGTTGGTGCGTGAAAAAGAATTTCAGATCTGTGAAATCAGGGCATTATTTTTCACTCTTTAACTTTTCCTACTTTTAAAAATTTCTACTATTTACATGTATTTCCTGCTCTAAATATAAGTTTAAATAGTGCCAGTTCTGTTGCACAATGTCCCTGTGACCATGGGGTAATTATTTCCCCTCTATGGGCTTCCTATCTACAAAACAAAAAGGTTAGATTCTATAATACTGTACAGAGGAAACCAAGAATGCCCCTACCCAGCACACCCTAGTTTACAACTTATACTCACAACACTGTGTAATGTGGGAGACAGCTCTTCTAACATGGTCAGAAATGTTGTCTCCATTATTGTCAATTATTCAGTTAAACAATTACTCAGTTAAACAAATGCTTACTAAAAGACCAGTGATCTAGCTCTGTGCCAAAGTCTGTGGGAGAGAAAGAGAAATCATAGTTCCTGCCTTTTAGGAGCTTGTAATCTAGTATAACATAAATGTGCATGAAGCTGCAATAATTCAAAAGATTAGATGAGAGTTCTGGAATAAGGCAAGGAGGTCTGGGTCATGCCGTGTCTCCACTGGCTCATTATGAGGCCTTGGCAATATCACTGCTTTTCTTTGAAGCTCAATTTCTTCCTATAAAATGATGAGGTGGATGTGATTAGATGAATTCAATAGTCTCTCAACAAATTTGTAGCCCAGAAACTAAGAACCATCAGACATACATGATAAATTGTATCAGTTGTCCTTAATATTTGTTAGTTGTTAAGGCAATACCATGTGGTGACATGTACATGATTTAGAAGTCAGAGGTACTGGCTTATAGATCCCAGCAAAGCCACTTATTGTGGCAAACAGCATGACTTTGGGAAAATAATATAACTTTTCAGATTCTATTTCTTTTATTCCTTTATAAAACAGGGAATATAATATCCACCTTAGCAAAATTGTGAGAATTAAAATAATGTTACATGAAGCATCTGACAAAATGTAGGTACCTGATGAAGCAGAATTATTAGAATGATGAGCATGCTCCTGGAATCATGTGGAACTCAGGGAGAGTTGATCAAGGCTGAAATACCTGCTGAAATCTTTATTGTGTAGTTCTCAAAGACTGTACTTAATTTTGTTTACTTACCAAGTGCTCTATAATAAAGAGCTTCAATCAAATTATTCCGAGTTTTCATCTCATATACTTCTAAAGTATAAGTCACCTGAGATCAAATTTGAAAACTGAGATTTAATTTGTAGCTCAGACACACACCTGCATTTTGTTCTGCTGGGGGTAATCTTCTGATTTAATTTCCTAAAAAAACCAAAGTTACTTATCAAGGTGATCATGGTATACTCCTTATAAAACACTTAAATGCTACTGGATAAGAAAAAGGAGGGGGAGGTAGAGAGACATACAGAGAAGGGGGAAAAGAGGAGTAGGGAGGAGGAAGATGAAGGATGGAGACAAGGATGGGGAAATGGAGGAGAAGAAGGCAGAAAGGGAGAAGGGAAGTATTTAGAAAGAAAAGCCCAAGTCTGGGCCCTAGTAAAGAAATGTTGAGCTGTGTGACTGCTTCAAGAAAATCTCAAGAAGCTACTGCCTCCATCAAAACTGTTGCCTCACTGGGCTCAGAGTGGTCTATCATAACACTGCCCTCTCTACTGAGGGTGGAAGCAGTGCTATTTAGGGCAAGGAGAGCGAGATAAGAGCTTCCTTCCCAGTCACTTCATAGTAACCTTCTTCAAGTCTGTTCCAAGGACTGTTTTGAGCAACTCCCCCTTAGGAAGTTATACCACGATAGACTCAAAGCATTAAGAAGCCAAAAATCATTTCAGATTCTAGGAAAGACCCACAAGGGTACACAATGACTAAGATGCAATACTCACAGAGGATTCAGTGGAAACTACAGAAAAGAGAGGAACAAGTATAGTATAGTCAAAAAGAAATGGAACTTGGTGGATTGACAGATTTTTATTCAAATCCTTTCTCTTCCTCTTACTATCTGTGACTTGGTACAAGTTACTTGAATTCTCTGGATCTCAATTTAGTCTACTATAAAATAAGATAGTAACACATAGATCTGTTGCAATATTTAAATGAAATAGCATATGCAAAGCAAATAATACAATGTCTGACACACACAAGTATGCACTAAATTTTGAGTAAAAAACATACATAGAGTATACTAGATGACTGAGTTTATACAGATAGGACCTAACAGAAGATGTAAAATAATTGGGCAAAGTAGGGTAGAAATTGATATAAAATGTCATCTGAAGACAAAATAACAGGATGATAAATATCTGTACAGAAAGAGACATACTAACAGTTAACAGATGTTAAACTCCTGAGATTAAAGATGAGTTAGATATTGCTTTTCCCAGAAAGATTAATCTTGATAAAACATAAAATTTTGCTAAGCAAACAAATTGTTGGTAAGTTATTTCAGGCAAAAAGGATGATGTATTTGAAAAGGCATGGGTGTTGGAAAGAGTTAAGATTGATAGTTCAAACAGGATGTGAAATTGGTGATTTGCTAATCATCAAAACTCCAAACTATTCAATCACCCTTGATCAAACACACTCTTTCCTTTCAATTTAAAACAAAGATTTTATTTTTACAACCACCTTAAGACAGCCAAACAGGTTTGACTATTCCTTCCCTTAGTCCTTGTTTTGGCCTGCTATTTGGGGATTACTCCCATGAAACCAGTTATAGGAACTGGACCATAAGTGTGACCAGAAAAATGCCGTCTGGAAACTAGTGGGGCACTGTTGGTACTTAATGTCCTAGCCTTTTCCATCCAAACATCAGAGTCTAAGAGTCAGGGAGACTGCATCTATGGAGAAAGGTCTACCTAGATCATTCACTTGGCTATGAAGATAATGCATTTTCATGTCATATATTTGAGTTATCTAAAAGAATTCATAGGAGCAATTAGTTCTAGTTTTCCATAGCACATAAGAGTAACTTCTTACTATGACAGTCTATAATAGTATCTCAAAATAAGTAGATGAGTATGAACATTCCCAACTCATATAAATGCATATTTGAAGAGCTGGGAGTTATTATTAACCTGATTTGATTGTGATGCATTACATACATGTATTAAATTATCATAAATATGTACAAATATTATGTCTCAATAGAAATGAATTTATAAATTTATTGGTAACACCCAAAAATGTTGACATTAACGGAATTATGAATAAAAATAATAGTTACTGACAAAAATGATTAAAATGACATAAAGATCTCCTATGGTCAGCAGAATAAAATTCTTGTATAATGTAAAGTAAATAAATTATTCATTTCCATTTGTTATTCAGAAGATCAGAAAAATTAAAAGGTATGTGGTGCTTTGCTTTCCTTGAGGAAAAAATAAGAAGATAACAAACAAAATCCTCCAAAACCCCATCAGGGCTAACTTGAGTAATATCAGCTGACAAAGAGTTCTGATATCTTTTTTTTGCCAGTGTTCCAAGAGTCCCTAGGTATCTCTGGGTCTATGTATTTTGGAGCACATTTCAGCACCAAGGGTGCCGGAGATTTTCCTGGAAAACAGAAGAGTCATCCTTGGCGCTCAAATAACAATAATAACAAATATTAACAATCCAGCACAACAAGATGTGTAAGTTCCAGTTGAAAAGAGGTCGAATTTCAATTATCAGGAATGGAAAATTGTGTTTAAATAATGACAGCAATACCAGTGTTATTCAGGCTTAACACTTTCATGTCAAGTGTGTTCATTCTCTGTTCCCTAAACATTCACACATAGAAAACAGTTCCTATACACTCAGCCCTTTCCCAAATAATAAACATTTATATCACTTGCATTTACAGGTAGCTTTATGACTTAGTGTTCCCACAAATTATCTTCCTTGAACATCACACTAATCTATGAGCTATTCAGTACAGTTATAATTATCATTTTACCTATAATGAAACTAAGGCTCAGGATGGTTAGCAGAATTGCCCATTCTCTTAAAGTCAAATAAAAGATGAAGTCATTACCACAACCAAGTATCTAACTCTTAATTCTATCCGTTTTTTTCATAACTTCTCAAATATCAACAAAAATGTTAAATTGCAGTCACTCTGCTATGCTCTGGGAGGCATGTCAAGCAATTTACCTATTCCATTAAGAGATATGTGAAATTATTTAATCTGATGTTCTAGAGATCAGTTATTTGGGAAAGTTCATTTAGGTGGAACATTTGGTTTACATGACAGTACTGGATAAACAAAGTGTTGGAAATGGGCCCAGTATTCATTATGTCATTCAGTGAAAAATTACTAAACACCTACTAAGTGCCAGAATCTGTTAGTCACTGCTTTCCATGCCCATAAAAAAGAAGATATCAAGAAAAATCCAGGTAGAATTAAGAAAATCATTTACATTTGCATATATGCATGCATTTGTTCAATTAAGTGCATATTAATTATCTACTCTGCACCAGGCAATGTTATAGGTACTTGGGCTGTATAGGTGGACAAAGAATCAAAAATCTCTATTTCAAAGAATATCCATTTTAATGTATGTGTGTGGGGTTTACAGAATGGGAGGAAGAACACAGTAAACAATAAATCAAATAAATCAAGAAATTATATAGTGTGCTGAAAAGCAACAAGTACCATATACAAAAATCATGGTAAAGGGGATACAGAGTGTGTAAAAGAGCAATTCTGAAATGAATGGTTAGGGTAGGCTTCACTGAGATGACATTTGGGCAAAAACTTGAAGGAAGTGGGGGAAATGAACCATACAGATATCTCAAGGAAGAGCAGTTCAGGCAGAGGAAACAGCTGATGAGAAGGCCCTGATGTGGTAGCGTGCCTACCACATCCAAGCATTGGCAAAGTGGCCAGTGCACTTACAGCAAGGGGAAAATGGTATTAGATGAGGGTTGAGAGGTAATAACAGTGCAGATTATTTGTGACCTTATAGGTCATTGATTTCTAGATCGAAAACATTTAATTCTGAGTGAGATGGGGAAACCATCTGTCTCCATATTTTCCCTGGACACACATTAGTCTATTGGTCCTGGAAACAGTAGGTATTCTAGTTTTTAAAATTTGAGGAGTGATCAACCAAAAATTCTTAGATTGCAGTGATGTCAGTGAAAATGGTAGAATTAGGAACTCCTTAAATTTTCTCTTTCATTTAAAAACTGGCAAAAGGGTCAGAATCAACATTTTCAGAACTCTAGAAAATAGCTAAAGGTATTCAGTAATCTGGCACATTTATGAAAAAGAAAAATTGCAAAATCTCGATAAGCACATCATGTTTTGTGGCATTTTAACTTGCATATTGGCCATCCTTATTCCCCAGATCAATGGTAGCCATGAAAAACAATACCCTGCAGGGACAGTGAAGACCAGAAGCTTGGAATAACCTGGATGAGGCAGAATTGGGTTGGAATTTTTTAAAAGCCCTTTCTCAGAAAATTTTCATTATTTGAGCTGTTTAGCAATTCCCTGGAAGATTCTACTCTGAATGATGTGTTTGTTTAACTTGACTCAGAGCTTGCCCAATGTGAACAGCTTTTTCCCTGGGGGATTTTGTGGAAAATAATCAGAGACAAATGTTGAACATAGAGTGTGGATGAGTTGGTGGATAATAACTGGGGTAAATAATAAGTTTATGAAAAATCTTAAAGGGAAAAACCAGGAATGAAGTATCCATAGAGGACTTCAAAAACCTCTGCCATATACTCAGGAATCTGGAGTTAGTGTTTGAAAAAGTCACTAAACAAGCAAATAGCAAACATAACAACAAAAAGAACAAACCAGGAGGTTTGGCAGGTGCACATTATACCTTATCAGTAAATGCATTAAATATAAATGAAATAAACACTGCCATTAAGAAATTTTCCAAATGGATGAAAAGCATAATATAGCTATAGGCTGTCCATAGAAGATACTTTAGAATAAAAGATAGAAGCTAGGTTAAAGCAAATGGATTGAAAAAAATATTCCTTAAAAACAGAATCCCAAGGAAAGCTGGAGTGGCTATGTTAGTATCAGACAAAATAGATGCAAAGACAGAAATTGATAGTAGAGATAAAGAGGGACATGTTACAATGGTAACAGTTTGAATCCATTAAGATGTAACGATGATAAACACATGCACCTAATAACAGAGCCAGCTAAAACATAAAAATCAGAAACCATGAATGGAAAACAGACAATCCAATAATAATTATTGGAGACTGAAGTACCCTACTTTCAATAACGCATGGAAACACTAGGCAGAAGATAAGGAAAGGGAAAACACGAACAACACTATAAACGAATCAGACCTACCAGACATTTATGGAACACTCTGCTGCAAAAGACCACAATACAAATTCTTCTTAAGAGCACATGAAACATTGTTCAGGAAAAAATAAACATATTTGAGGTTGTAAAAATATCAATAAATTTAAATGATTGGAGTCTTATAATGTTATCTGTTCAAAATGGAATAAAATTAGAAGTAACAGAGAGTTTGAGAAATTCACAGGTATGTGGAAATTAAGCAATGCATCCCTCATAATCAAGGTACCATGGAATAAGTCACAACAGAGTGGATTAGTTGCATAAGAATAGAAATACTGTTTAGCAGAATCAAACTGAAAATCCAGATGCATGATTATTGTTATTGTTTAGATATGAGGTGTCTTTCAAAAGCTCATTTGTGAGATAATGCAAGAATTTTCAGAGGTGAAATTATTAAATTATGAGAGCTGAACCTTATCAGTGCATTCATCCACTGATATGGATTAACTAGGTGATAACTGTAGGCAGGGAGGGTGTTGGCTAGAGGAGGTAGGTCATTGGGGGTGTGTCTTTGGAGTTTAGATTTTGTCCCAGGTGAGCAGAGCACTCCCTTCCTCTCTCTCTCTCTCTCTCTCTCTCTCTCTCTCTCTCTCTCTCTCTCCCTCTCTCTCTCTCTCTCTCTCTCCCCTTCCTGTTGCCATGTTTTAAGGTGTTTTCTTCTGTCATGTGCTTCTATCGTGATGTGCTGCCTCACTCTAGGCCCAGAGCTATGGAGTCAACTGTCTATGAAATGAGACCTCTGAAACTATGTGCCAAAATAAACGTTTCCTCCTCTACCTTGTCCTTGTCAGGTCTTTTGTTCATAGCAACAGAAAAGCTGACTAAAATTGTCATACATTTGTGAAAAATCAATTTTGACAATTATATCAAGACAACTCCATGGGGAAACAATATTCTTTTCAACATATAATGCCAGGCCAGATGCAAAATAATGGAAGCTAAACCCTACCTTACATCATATACAAAAATAAACTCAAACTAAACCACACACTGAAATTTAACAGCTAAAACCCTAAATTTCACAGGAGGAAGCATAGGTATAAATACATGCAAAACTGGATTAGGCAATGAATTTTTAGATAAGAAACCAAAACACAAATAATAAGAGGAAAAAACTAGATAAATTGGACTTCATCAAAATTAAAGATTTTGTTCTTTACTGGATACCATCAGAAAAGTGAAAAACATCTTACAGAATGGGAGAAAATGTGTACATATCACATATATGATAAGAGGCTTATATCCAGAAGTCAAGAGAACACACACAACTCAATACTTAACTGACAAATAACCTAATTAAAACATAGGCAAATATATGAATAGTTATGCTTCCACAGAAGAAACACAGATGGCTAAAAGGATATGAAAATATGTGCATTTTTAACTGCTAGCAAAGTGCTACCCACAATGAAATACCAACACTTTGTACACACTAGGATGGTAATTAATGATGATAATAGAAACAATAATTTGTAATGACATGGATGTGGAAGAATTAGAACCCTGTTAAAAACTACTGACAAGAAAATGTAAAGTGGTATAGTCACTGAGGAAAACATTTTGGCAATTCCTCAAAAAGTAAAACATGGAGTTACCATATGACCCAGCATACTTGCACATGAATATTTGTAGAAACATTATCCTTAATAGGGAAAGAATAGAATCAACAAAATGATGATGAGTACATAAACAAAATGTGGTATATACATACAATGGAATATTAATCAGCCAAAAAATGAATGGGGTACTGGTACATGCTACAACACAGATGGACCTTAAGAATATTATGCTTAGTGAAAGGATTCAGATAAAAAGGCCACATATTTGATGGTCTCATTTTACATGAAATATCAAGAGTTGAAAAATCCATGTATATATAAAATAGATTAGCGATTGCCAGGGATTGGGAGAAGGGAGAAATTGGGAGTAATATGCTAATGGGTACAGGATTTCCTTTTGACATAATGAAAATAATGTGAAATTAGATAGAGGTAATATTTGTACAACTTCTTGAACATGTTAAAACCCACAAAACTGTATACTTTAAAAGAAGGAATATTATGACATGAAAATTATATCATAAATTTTAAAAAGAGGCTAGACTGCATTTTTGGTACAAAGTAATACTAGTATCTGGGAGAGAAGTCAAAAAAAGAAATGAAGAGAGCCTTGTAAAGTATAGCATAACTAACCTAATTTAAAAGAATGTGGAGGTCTTTAAGGACATACCAATTATTAATGAAGGCAGGTCTACCTTTATTAGGTCCTGTTAGCAACTGAATTCCTTTTTTTTGCATTTTTAAAAATTTTTATTTAATTTTTTGATTCATTGAACACAAATGGAGTACAGCAATTGTTTTTCTGGTTGTACACAACGTAGAGTCACACCATCTGTGCATTCATACATGTACACAGGACAATGATGTCTGTCACACATACTGTTATCATTCTTACTCCCCCACCTCAACCCTACCTCTCCCTTCCCTCTATGCTCCCTATCCTTTCTCCATTCTTGCCATCATTCCACCCCACATTATGCATTATCATTCACTTATCAGAGAGACCTTTTGGCTTTGGATTTTTGGGATTGGCTAATCTCACTTAGCATGACAGTCTCCAACATCATCCATTTACCTGCAAATGCCATAATTTTATTCTTCTTTATGGCTGAGTAATATTCCATTGTATATATATACCACAGTTTCTTTATCCATTCATCTATTGAAGGACATCTAGGTTGGTTCCACAATCTACTTATTGTGAATTGGGCAGCTATGAACATTGATGTGGCTGCATCACTGTAGTAATCTGATTTTAAGTCCTTTGGGTGTAGGCCAAGGAGTGGGATAGCTGGGTCAAATAGTGGATCCATTCCAAGTTTTCTAAGGAACCTCCACACTGCTTTCCAGAGTGGCTGCACCAACTTGCACTCCCACCAGCAATGTATGTGTGTACCCTTTTCCCCACATCCTCGCCAACACCTGTTGTTGCCTGTATTCTTAATAAAAGATATTCTAATTGGGGTAAGATGAAATCTTAAGGTGGTTTTGATTTGCATTTCTCTTATAACGAGGGATGTTGAACATTTTTTTATATATCTGTTGATTGCTTGTAGATCTTCCTCTGTAAAGTGTCTGTTCATTTCCTTGGCCCATTTATTGATTGGGTTATTAGTATTATTGGTGTAAAGATTTTTGAGCACTTTGTAGATTCTGGAGATTAGTGCTCTATCTGAAGTGTGTGTAGTAAAGATTTTCTCCCACTCTGAAGGCTCTCTCTTCACATTGCTGATTGTTTCCTTTGAGGCATCTTTCAATTGGTAAAGCCCCTCAAATGTATCATCTCACAACATACCCATGAAATAGAAAGGGAAAATCCCATTAATGGCTTTGCAGATGTTGAAGCAGAAACCCACAGAGCCTCAGTAACTTGCCTGGAGTCATATGGCTAGCCTTCTTTTGTCCAGTGGTGAATTTACTCTGTCACGGTTTGTAAAGTGTACTCTTCACTAAAAGAAAATGAACTGTAACTCATCCCAATTTCTCATCTTATTCATTTCATTCTATTACCACCCATTCTGTTACCTCCAGTAAGAGATTCTATTATCTGCAGTGCCATGGGGTGGGATTTCAAAATAGCCTTTGAAACTGAAATCCTAGTATTTCAAAATGGAGTCTTGAGAGTGGCTATATCCACATTTAATTTTTCTTCCTTTGGCCTCTGCCCACTTTTCAATCATACCCTTCTATCATTACCATGTCAAGATACCATCAGTGTATGGAAAGTTATAGGTCACTATAAATGGAAAGAATGACTCTTTTCCTCATTAGATTATGAAGGAGACAAGTGTAAGACATATTTTTTGTCCTCTCACTTTATAGCATATTGGAAATTTTCTCTATATATTACTTGAGTGGATGATCAATGGATCCTTTAGTATGTTATTGTTCAGGGAAGTTCTCTGTAACATGATTCTTAAAGAAGCAGTTCAGGTCAAGGAAGACCATGAAGTTTTCCTATATAAAAGTAGTATTGTTATGTAGTAAAAATGATTAACAGAGAAGTTACCCTAGTTTAGCAAACTGTTAGGTCTTACTCCCCCTCCCCCATAAAGGCTGTTGGGAATTCTGTTCTTAAGTCTGAATCTTAGATTTAGAGTTTGGTGAGATCACTCTGTAGAGTGCTGGCTTAAGTCCCTCGGATGATGATCCAAAAAGATGAAGTGAGACCAGGGTAAAAGTTCATCTTTCTGTCACTTCACTGTCATCCCAGCCCAGCCACTACTGCCTCTGTTAGTTTGGTCATCAAGGAAAACCAAAGAAATGAACCTTGGAAGCAATTTCACAAGGTATATGTATGAGCCAGGCAAGGATGTCCATCCATGAAATCAAAACAAGCATGTTAAAGGCTGAAGAGACAGACTCATTAGAGGATACAGATAAAGTTTTGAGGGTGATGTGGTTGAGAAAGTCCATATGTTTATAACTTACAAGAAATAGATTCATTTAAATAAGATCACCACTCTTCCACAAAATGTATACAGCAATTTAGGAAACTGCCCTGCTGCCAAATGCCAGATCAAAGTCATGTCTGTTGGGGATTAAAAATACTAGACAATGGAATAAAGGATTGTGTTTGGAGACAGTTTTGCTTTTGTCATAAACCCTGTAATTCATCAGCACAGGCTTCTCATAACCTTGCAACTATGATCCAAAACTGAGCTTCAATGGAAGGGCACTCCCTATGTCTTCAGGCCATTTTCTGACCAGAAATCACTTGCTGGGAGATAATAATTATCTCTATAATAAAATTATACATTCGTCTATTTCTGCATCATTCAAAAGTGCTTGAGTATTCTGTCATTCTATTTGGAGGTTATCTTTGCAACTCACTGTTTTTTGGAGAATATACAAAGTTCACTTTGAAGAGCCTTGAGAGGTACTTCAAAGAGATGAACATTCTGGCTTGAGTGCAGTTTGGAGGAGATGTGCCTTATATATTAATAAGATGTGTACAGAGAAAGCAGTGAAGTGATTTGCAATTAAACCTGTTTATCCAAAGGCAACTCTTTGCCAAGGGTTCCAGGGTGGTCAGAAACAGCAATTATTTATTCAAAAATAGACACAGATGTCCTGTACAATAGCAAGGTGAACCTCTAGAAACACACAAATGACACTACAAATTATAGAGTATTTTCATGAGTGTTATCACTTTTGATCTTCTCAGTTACTATATTATTTCCATTTACAAATGAAGAAACTGAGGCTTAGAGTCAATTGAATTTCTTAAGACCAAAAGTTAACAGGTGGATATCCTGATGACATGTGACTTATCCTTCTAGTATTTTCTTCTTATTTTTTCCCATATGGAATTTAGAGTTCTATAATAGATCTTGCAGTGTTTACACAATGAATAAAACCTGAGGATCTGGAAGCCACAATCACCAGTCATACCACTGAAGTCAACCAATTTCTGAATACAGCCATCTCCCTCCCTCAAATTCCCTAGTTTCTTTCCCATTCCTAAAGATCTGTCTATTACACAGCAGGGATAGCCAGTCTCTATTCCATATAGGTAGTCACAATCCTATCTGATAAATGCTGTGAACCTATTTTGTGTGTCCTGAGTCTGTCATGTTGCTTCAATTCTCCTTTTCCTGCTGGTTTTCTGATAACCAAACCTGTTATGGTATCTGGTATCCAAAGAAACTGACTTGGACCAGAATATCCCCTTGGGCCTTGATCCCTACAAGTTTTCTTCAGGTCCGCTATTGGTTTCCCAGAATGTATACATCTCTTGCTGGTTTAACGTGATGTCACTGCCTTTTTGGGGCTCAAAAAACAATTACAATGTAAAATGGTGAAAATTGCTTCTCCTTTCTCCTGCTCTTTCATTCTATGGAGTGTCTCACTTGACTCTTGGCTCCTTAGAGCTTGTCACTTTGATGCCCTATTTATACCTCCCTATTCTAGGTAAGTGTCTTCTGCTCAGAACCTGTCCTAAACAAAATAGGACTCTCCCTTTCAAAACAGCAAACTGATTTTCCACTCTTTCAGAATCCTGCTAAGGGACATACTGATGATCTAATTTCTAGTACCATTTCCTAAGGATGTCTGAATGTGTCCCAGGAGTCAAAGCCTTCCAAAACAATTTCATATACAATGGGAGTTTCAGAAATCATGACAGATCATGGGTATAAAGATACTTTCAAGTAGAAAGGCCTTTCATAAATCCATAAATCATAACATATGATAACAACCTCTACCTCCTACCCCTGCTTTTAATTTTTTTTGGTTTCACACATGACCCCGTATTTCCAATGGTAGAAATAAGATCCTAAAAAGAATTTAAAAAGAAAAAAAAAACTTATATTAACATAAACTAAATATATGTTAACAATCTAAGTCTCCAACAACAGAGGCCTGAACTATGACTCTAAATTATGCTTGTATAAGGGTCAGACCTAAAGGAAACAAAGACAGTTTTAATTAGTTGTGTTAGCATGGAGAACTTTCAAAAAATTCATTAACAGAAAAATGTAAACCTCCAGACAGGTGATATAATTTCACATGTTTAAGATTGAAGGGTGAAGCACACCAGGCACAATGTACTACAGAATACATTTTCAATGCATTTAAAATAACCTCATGGTTTCAGTAAAATGAACCATCCACTAAGGAGCTCAGAGTAGCAGAAGGAAATGATTGGTAAGTGCATTACTGAAAGATAAAGCAGGAAGTGGTAAGAACCACAAGAGAGACACCCAGAAGTACTGTGAGAGTACAGAAGAGGGTGGGGTGCCTTTTGATAGCATAGAGGCTTCATGGAGGAGGAGGAGGCATTTCAGTAGGACCTAGGAGAAAGGTAGGACTTACGGCAATGGAGATGCTGAAAAGCACACTTGAGGCAGAAGAGACAGACTCAATAAAGGTAAAGAAGGAGGAAAGTGTGGGCATGTACTTGGGTAAAGAAATAGTTTAACTATCTTATATTACAGTCCCCTATAGTTTTCTGTTAAACGGGTGAGAAAAAATAGTGATCATTCATTTTAGGGATATAATAAATTTGTTTTAAATAATCTATTAATTGAATTAAAAAATAGGAAACTCTCTTTTGGGCTTTGATATAAATCAATTAATTTCTCTATAATTCTCAATGACATTGTTTCTTCTGGGCTTTGCTTTAAACCCATCAGTTGCTGTATAATCTTTCTCCTATTTTGAACTTATTTCTCCTATGACTTACAACATCTATATACTACACTATACTTTGAGATCTTTGAAAGAAGGACTGTGTCTCTTTCATCACTGAGTTCTCAGCATCAAACAGAAGGCCTGGAATATACCTGCTTTGCTGTGTGCTGTCTGTCACTCCCACTAGACTAAGACCATGCTTTACTCATCTCTTTCTCCCCAGCACACAGCATGAGGCCTGACATATAACAGATCCATGAAACTTGTTAAAATGAGATAAGCTGGTGTCTTCCTCTTTCCTTATGCCTCTATGCCCCAGTTTCCTCATTTGTAAAAAGGGTAGTAAGAGTATACACATCATAGGGTTATGAGAATGAAGAAAGCACTTAGTATAGTAAATAAGCCATAGCAAATATTCAAAAACATTGGTTGCTATAATTAATATCATCATTGTTGCTTACTGTTGCTAAGGCTTCCAGACCTAATGATGGGAACAGGCCCTTCAAACTATGCCAGCCTTGGTCAAGGTTATCTCTGGGCCTGGGGAAGGGGGACTGTGCCTGTAGGCTTTCCCTTCCTTGTCTCATAACACTCTCCCTGCTGTACTCTGGTACTCTGTGTGGTTTTAAAGCTTCATCTGACCTTGGAAGGCATTCCTGCCAGACTGGAAGCTCTCTGATGACATGGCTGGCTCACACTCATCTATCTCTGAGCTCACACAGGGCTTGATACAATACATGCTTGTTTAAAAAATGTGTAAGTGAAAGCTGCCTGTTTCCAGCCCTTTTTTCATGCTATTAGACTATGAGAATACAAATGCTTATAGTCTAAAGTTTACTCTACCCTGGGCCCAAGACCCAGGAAGCTTTGTGTTGTCTGTCTTGCCATTTTGCCATTGCTCTAGCCCATCTTCCTTAAATTTTGGTACCTGGGAATAAATTCATCTATAAGGCTGAAAAATTGTCCATGTGTGAGAATAATCACTATCAAATTGTCCACAGAAAAAGCAACAGGTAAATTATTTAATTCACATTAGCAATACTACTGTGGCATCACAAGCCCTGGAGAAATCCTGTCTAATTCCATGGGAATGAGAATCACTGATTTCTTATTTGTGCTCTGGAAGGCACTATCAACAGTGTTGGTTCAAATTATTTTCAAAATTCTGGCACTATGCTAGGAATTTCAAGTTGTTGAGTTATTCATATAACTTTTCTAGAAGTGGTCATCTATATCCCTTTTTTAGTGGTGATAAAATTAGGACTCAAAGGGGTGATCTCTCACAATGCTGGGCAGTGGCAGGGAGCCACAATTCTGTCAGCCACATGATCACAAGAGTAAACAGCTGATACTCTACACTGTAATGTACTGTTAAGCTATGGTGTTCTGTAAGATAGATGAAGTAAAAGCATTTTCAATTTATGATGGTTTAATCTGGGTATAACACCGTCATAAGTCAAGGAACATTGGTATAGAAATCAAGATCCAGTTTTTCACCTCTATACCATGGGACTCGTGGTAAGACAGCAAGCACTTAAACATCTCTGTAGGGCTTCATAGGCAGTAAGAAATCATTCCACAGCTTCACATGCCTTTCTTTTGTTACCTACTTCTATCTCAGAAACCACAATCTGCCCCTAAGCTTGCTAGCTAGTTCTTGTCAAGTTATAAAAGAGACAAAGGAAACTCTTTTTATATGAGTTACAGAGGAGTTTCTGGGGAGTCAAAGAGGCTACACACAAGTGATGTGGCAGAAGAGGCCATGCAGGAGAGCAGGAAGTCAGAGGCTTTTAGTCCTCAGTAACACAAAGGACCCACCATGCTTGTATTCTGAAGTTGTGCAGAGCTAAGTGACCTCAAGCACTGGATACCAGCTTATTGATGGGCCCTCAGGGCACTTGGGAGGGTGCTAACTTCCTATTCTCACATGGATTTTTGGACAACATCTGAAGGCAATTCAGGTAGGAACCAGAGATAAGCAGTATGTACCAGCTGGTTTGGGTTAGCTATTGATTTTTAAAAGCATCAAAATTGGAGAGTGGGTGGAGATGGAGGATATAAAGCAAATCTATGGGAAGCAGAATTAATTCCAGTGTATCACTAGAGTTCCATTTTAAACACAGCAGAGTCATAGGCCGTACCAAGGCATCACCCTGTTTTTTTCAGAGAAATGCCCCCCAAAGGCAAACAAAACAGTATCACTACAACCAAGCCACATTCCTCCAAGAGGTCCAACATACTAGGAATGTAGGAGATAGAACTGTAGATAAAAGATAACCTGGCTTGATTTAAAAAAAAAATACTCATCCGGCTTCAGGAAAAGAAGCCTTAAAAACTATTTACACAGGTGCTGGCTCAGGTTTCTATTGAATCTGGCCTCAGCATACTTTAAGACACACCTCTGGCTGGACAAGGGAAACCAATGGCTGAAGAACATGGAGGATAATTTATGACCTTTGTTAGCTTTTCTCCTGGCCTGTAGATTAAAACTTGAATTTGCTGGGCCAGATCTATCTTGCTGGAGTCAAAGGTACACAGAAAGTTCTGACACCTTCAACTCCGAATCCTGGAATTCAGAAGAGGCAATGAACATGCGCTGTCTGGGGAATATTACTCTCAATGTCCTGAGAAGCATAGAAGAAAGGAAGAGACTGACTTTTTCTGTATTCTTGTACAAGTGCTTTGGCCTTTCTGGTCACTACTTAAGTAGCAATGCAGAGAAGTAGTTGGCTAGGAATCTTTCCCTAATCCACAGCCTCTTTTACCCAGCGAACTGCCACAGTACCATCTCCCAACTTTGCTTACTGCCTAGTCAAAGAACTTTCCAATTGTATGTGTGTCAATGACCAAGAATACACTACAAGAAAAGGAAGCAAAATTTATTGTACCTCAGTACTGTATTGCACATTATTTAGTTGCTACAATAGGTCTGTGGGTTATTATCTTAAGAGAGGCACAGAGGAGTTAAGTGATTTTCTCAAGGAATCATGCATACCAAGTAAACCACTGAACATATCTGGGGTATCTATAAAAATTCACAGATTTAATATTTTAAAATATCATTAAATATTTAGATTGTTATAATTTTGTTAAAATATTTGAGGTCGTTTAGTCAAACTATTTTATTTGTTAGATGTCAATTTTAACTTGCAAAGGGGGGACAAGTCATGCCTAAGGCCACATGTAATTTGGTGGCAGAGTCAGAAGCCCATCTGGTGCTCTTGCAGTACATCATATGCTACTACTTGGAGTGAATCCTGATTCCAGAAAGAACAGAGACAAAATTAGAGCAGTTATGGACATCTCAGCAAGGGGATCGAGTCAGGTACAAAAGGCCAATTGAAGAGTTCACTGGAATTACCTCCAGATTATACACAGTGTATTCCAAACAAGTTTCTTGCTTTCATACTACCCTGTTGTTTTCTCAGTCCTTTTCCTCTTCCCAAAGTTCTCTTCATACATTTTTGTACCTGGCAAACTTACACATCCTTAAACATATAGATTAATCCTTAACTCAATTTTGATGCCTTCAAAAACTTTCCTAGTAGATATATTCCACTTGCTCATTCTGTTCACTTAGGGAAATTTGTAACTACTTCTAGTATATCACTGATCTTGCTGTTATGTTGATACACATTGTCACATTCACCTCATAATCAGTAGTTGAATGAATTTAGGCAAGTCACTTAACTCTTCTGTGCCTCAGTTTCTTCATTTGTAAATTGTGGGGTAACAACAATAATACCCAATATAGGGTTGTAGCAAGGATTGAGTAAATGTCCATTCAGCAACCAGTGTATACTAAGTGTTCAATAAATGAATTTTGTTGCTCTCCTGTATCTCTTATACCAATACCTGGCATAGGTTCAGTGTACACAATAAGCACTGATTATTGAATAAACATATGCTATGTGGGAAAGGTAAGTCATCTGTAACCATGTTGAACATCACTGCAGTGAGGATACTGCCTTATGAGTCTACAATGTCCTTAAATAAATTTAAATCAGAATTCTTTAGTCATCTCTGGGATATACAACATCTCAGATTCATAGGAAACTATGAAATCTTCCCCTAAAATTTTTCTTACATGCATATACATACAATAGATTTTGTAAAAATATCTTACAGAGCCCTCACACCATATGCAACCATCATCACTCATTGTCTTGCTAATTCGGAAGACATACACTTACAGAGGATGCTCTCACATCATGATGGAAGCAGAGGGAATTAATAGGAACTGAGCACCTTCCAGGAGTCAGGAGGTGTGCTAAATGCTTACTCTGCTGCCTCACATAATTTTTGGTTTCAAGATAATAATCTCCATGGATTTGATGATTGGCTGTGAGGCCTCAGACAAGAAATGTTAATGACATGAAATCCACTTTCTGCTATTTATATATGAAAAGAACCTGGGAATGTTACTTCTTCTCTCTGGAACTTTGTCTCCTAATCCATGAAATGACTTGGTTGGATTTTTAGATTTTCAATTTCCCTGCCTTCAAGATTTAACAGGTTAACATTTAAGGATTCTGTGATTGAGAATGACAAATCTTTTAAGAATTTCCATTAAACAACTTGTGATTGAATCAACTGTCCTGAAAGTAAATGAGCTTGTTTGTGAACTGTAGGAATGTGCTTGTCTAACTTATGGAGCTGTGAGAAGTCCACAGTCTCTAGAGTACAGATTCAGATACCACAATGAAGTCAAGGTCCATCCTCACAATAAGGTATCCCAAGAGAGGAAGGAAGAACAGAATGTTAAACGTCTGATAGAACAACATAACAATCTATGATTTTTAAGCCTTGTCCTAAAAGTCAACATTCTGTGTTTTGGGACACAAAAGAGGAGGAAAATGTATTTCTCTTGCTTCTGGCCCCATATAAGACACTTTGCAGCATGCTCCACTGAGAAGGCTCAGAGGAAGGGCCATGGAACCAGGGCTGTACCATTTATATCCACATATCCTGTCTCTGAGTTTTCTTCCCTCAGCTTGGTAATAAGAAGCAAAACTTCTCATGAGCACAGTTATTAAATTGTGCTTCCTCTTCTGTGGTTGTGCTTCCATCAGGATCATAGTCTGAAGAATATGAGTTGATATGAGGAGGATGGCCCACATGTCCCTGAGGTAATGAAGAGAGTAGCTGGTAAACTACCAGCTGTTTAAGGTTTTTAACACTTAAGAGTATAAACTCCCTTTGATGTCGTGCTCTTCAGAGTTTTCTTAGTTTCTCCCCATGATATGTAATGTCTTAATTTTCTTCCTTCATATCATGACTCTCTTGTTCTTATTTGTTATTTCCTTGCTTATTTTCATAGGCATGATATTTTCATTCTGCTCTGTGCTAGTATGTTTATATATTAGAGGGGACACTGTGTTAAAACAAATGCTGCCTTTGGCTTCAGAAGACCTAAGTTCAAATTCCATCTATACCACTTAGTACCTATATGTTGATCTACTAGAAATCCTAAGTTTATTCTTATGGAAGACCAAGAAAATGACCTCTCCCTCTGCCCCAGATGAAAGGGAAGTTCAAATGAAGAGTGAATATGGTGGCCTTTCATCTATATATTGAAGGTCTTTTCAGGTAGCTACAGTTGTAATCACCAGACTACAAACTCTTCAAAGCAGGCTCTATATTTTGAGTATATGAACCCAATACCTTGCATGCAGTAAGCAATTGTGAAATGTTTACCGACTGAATGCATAAGTAGATTTACTTGCAGGCCTACTCATGTGATGTGCACTGTACACATAGGCACTAGTCTAGCCAGGAGATACAGTGACTCTACTAGGGTGTCTGAGGAGTCGCTGCACAGACTGGAGGCAAAGGGACCAAGAATTCTAATCCTTTTCCCCTTTATAACAAGTTATCCACCTCCCAGGCCCAGTTCTTTCTCCTACAGATTTAAAGTACAAAGCTCACCATCCTCCTTAGATGCTGAGAATAATTACATAATTTGTGAAGGGGCAGGGTAGAGAGCATGGACACTTGGACAAGAAGTTCCAAAAGTATGCATGCATGGTTATTATATTGAAGAGATGAATTTTACAATGATGACTTTTTGTAGTATGGTACCTTGAAGGACAGTATGTTTCGTGGTGTAGGACTAAAGCTCAGAGAAATAAAACATAATTCTTACCTATGAAGAGAAAGTATGTCTTCCTCTTACCCTTGCAATAGCAATCAACTGCAAAAATGATCCACCCAGAGTTTGACAGTCATCAAGAGATTATCGTGAAGGACTGAAGAAGCTTCTGGTTTCAGTATATGCACAGCCCCCCAAAAAAGATGATAAGGGACTGGGAAACCAGTAAGACATGAGAGAAGGAGGTAACAGACTTAAGGGATCTTGCAAATGGCAAAAGTCATGTAAACATCAAAGAAATTTTAAT
This sequence comes from Glaucomys volans, assembly GCA_020662805.1. Classification (NCBI taxonomy): domain Eukaryota; kingdom Metazoa; phylum Chordata; class Mammalia; order Rodentia; family Sciuridae; genus Glaucomys; species Glaucomys volans. The sequence continues at coordinate 96,515 of JAJEJO010047449.1, forward strand.
GATTATCTAAGTGTTATGGCAACTTTTGGTTAATTACCATTTAATAAAATGCACATGCTATAAATAAGCAGGAATAGGACACTATAGAGCATCAGTGGCAAATTCTTGGCATGACTCAAAAATTGGGCAATGACAGAGATTTGGCTGGGTACCAACTGCAGTGAGTTACAGAGCTAAATTATTTATTCTGTAAGTCTGGGGTCTAGTATTATTATAGGGAAGGCCAGAGTTAAGCCAGAAAATGTGTGAAAACAGAGAATAGGGTAATATGTGACAGAGCCATAACTCAGATGGCCACCTGGGCTCTACTTTCTATGAAAGAGGGATTTTTTTCATATTTGATAGCAGATAGTCCCCAAAGCCATTCTTCCTACCATCTGGAGTATAAGTGGCATCCGGCAAAACTTATTCATATGTATTTCATGGATCAAAAAAATATCACACAAAATTAAGAAAATGTGTGAAAAGTTTTCAATTCTTCCTCTGGGTATTTCAAGGGGAAGTGATCTACTAGCTCATCAAAAGGTATCTATATTTTTCTAGCATTCCTAGATTTATTTTTCTCCTGTTTAGTAAAATGCTCAGGCCCAAGAGGCTATATTGTACTAGGCAGTCTGGGAAGAATTTTCAAAACTGGATAACCTAGAAATACTAGGATATTAGGAGACTAGAAAGAGAAAAAATATGCAGATTTACAAGTGCAAGAACAAACTATGTTCAGTGTTGGTCAACACACTGTAGCCCACAAACCATATCCTGTCTACTACCTGTTTTGTGAGTGTAAGAGCTGTGAATAAATTTTACATTTTTAATGGTTGGTAAAATAAAAAGAAAAATATTATATCATGACATGTGAAAATTAAATGAAATTCTAATTTCAGTGACCATAAAGTTTTACTGGAGCAGAGTTATTAGTTTGTGTATTGTCTATTGTTAAGTTCACATTACAAAGTCAGAGCTGACTAGTTGAGAGGAGGGAGACCATGTGACCTGCAAAGCCTAAAATATTTACTACCTGGCCCTTTACAAAAAGTTTATCAACCTCTGATCTAAAGTCTGGCAGTGATTTTTAAGAAAATGAGAAACAGAAAGATGAGAGGAGCTTTGTGAAAAGATTTCTAAGACTCAGAAAGTCAAGAACAGTCAACTTCTTGGCCAAAGATACCTGATGAAGACTATTGAAGCTATAAGCAGATCCTCCTGGCAGAGTTAATTTGCCCCTGGGAAATGTTACTCAAAAAGTCAGGGAGTAAATAGGAAACTAACGTTCACCAAAAATTCTCTGCAACACTCCAAGCAAGGGGTATCATTCAATTCCATATGAGTTGAGGTGGGAAAGAGTGGATTTAAAGGACAGAAAGAGTTCAATATGGGTTCACTTACATTTCTTCCCTCACAAAAACCTGGGGCATGAGAGAGAATCAAAGCCATACTTATATAAAATCTGCCAAGGAAACTAAATTGGGACCTATTGTAAACATCAGTGAGGATGGTGTAATTCTTTGAGCTCAGAATGTAAACTACAGTTTCAATTTTATGATGTGTACCAAACAGCGCTCCATGTGTACAAAACAAATGGATGTACAATCTCCAATGTTTTACTAGAAAATGTCTGAAAAATAGTAAATTCTTGAGCACATAATGCACATGATGAATTAATTAACCCTCTTTGAAACATGATGAGGGGGAGATGGGGATTCATATCCTGATTTTCCAGATGAGAAAATGGAAAAGAAAGGAAGTTAACCAGCCATTGTCACAAGGGAGAATCTCAGAGTCCTGTTTTAACCCTACTGTGCATAGTGCACTCACTCTCTCAGATGGCTCTAGAACCATTTGAAGACTGATTCTTTATTGATTAGGACGTGGGAATTGTCACCTACTAGAAAGGCAAAGCCAAAAGTGCACACAGGTATAAATACATGTGTATTTGCTGAAACAAAGGTGATGATATTTGTATAACTTTCACAAAAATTCTGAGCCAGAAGGACATTATAAACATACCGAGTCCAACCCCCTTATTTTACAAAAAGAATACTGAGGTTGGAAGGAGGGAATTTATTATCCAAGGTTATACAACCAAACCTCTGTAAGTTGCTCTGTATGGGTTTACCTTCCTTTGATTTCCAAAGCTTTTAGATAGTATCCTACACGCCTTCCCCTTCATTTTCAATTCCTCTACCCATACAACGAACCAGTTTTTTCCTCCTACTTGTTACTAACCTACAGCCTATCCCCCAAATTACCCCCACAACCTCTCCACACTCTGTCTGTCAAGGGAAACTTACTGACGATTTTAATGATTTTACCCTTATGGCCTAGTACAATTATTTCTTCTCTTAAAGATACACATATTTTTCCCTGCCTAGCATCACTTGTATCCCCTGGTATTACTAACAATGAGAAAATGTGGGACTCTTTCCCCTCTACCGCCCCAATGGGGGGAAAAAAACTTGGCCAGATTACCTCAGATTTTGTGCAGAACCTTTCACCAGTGACAGCATTAAAGCTTCATGCTTTATGAACCACCAAATCTAGAAATGCATTTCTGTCTGACACACCAGGCTTTTAAATCTTGTACCTGTGCCCAGACTAGAGATTTCTGAAAACTATGAATAAAGTGATAATCAACACTCTGAATACTCAGTATGTGTTAGCTGACAGCAACAAACAAATGAGGAAGAGAAAGATTTGTGTTCCTACTCTCTCCAAAACAGGTAGAATTCCAAGTTTCAGCAAGGCAAATGCAGAACCACCTTCAGAGAGGCTATTTGGGCAATAAAGATGCATTGTAAAAATGGAAAGAAAACAAATCAATAAATGTTCTCCTTAGGTCATAAGACAGCCCCCTGCCTTCAAATAGGGATAATGACAGCAGTAAACTCAAGCCTTCTACCTTTATAGCTTCTGGGAGGAGAAAGAAAACACCAAAACACCAATTATTTATTTATTTTTTTAAATTTATTTATTTATTTATTTTTTGCTTTTTTGTGGGTGCAGTTTGGTGGTAGCTGTTATTGGCTATTGAAACACAGGGGCATACCACCACTGAGCTAACACCCCCAGACCTTTTTATTTTGAGACAAGGGCTCACTAAACTGCCCAGGCTAAGCTTGGACTTGCAGTTCTCCTGCCTCAGCCTCCTACATTGCAGGAATTACAGACATGTGCCACCAAATCTGGCTGTTTTCTGTGTATGTTATTGTTAAACCCCCTTCTCCTGCCCCTCAAAGGCTTCAAGGACTGGTATCTGTGGTCAATTTTCCAAAGTAACCATGAGGGGCACAAAAGGCTTCCTCTTTCTGTCTTTGCAAGTGGTTTTGGTCCCATGAGCTCATAGATGGTCAGTTTCTCTAAGAGAGTATTACTGAGTTTCCCTAACTTAAGTGAACTGACTGGATTTCTAAGTACTCCAGAAGCTGGGTGATTCCCTCCATCCCCTGCCTCATACTTCTCTTCCCTGTTATTAAATAGCCCAGGATCTGCATCAGAGTAGAGCTCCTCCCACACACACAGTCCCACCAACTGCCCTTCTGCCTATCTCCTTCCTTCAGCCCTATGTTTTTCAGAAATCTACCATGTGGGAGGTATAATGTGAGAGCAAAATCTTTCCCTTCACAATATGGTTGATCACTTTCCCCATTTTCTGAAAACAACAATTTGGTGACCCAGATTTGTAAAATCCACATTAGTATAATGTAATTATTACTGAATTGGTTTGTTTGCATGTTCACTTGAATTCATTTCCTGTTTGATATGGCTATTATTGTGGTGCCAGGCTTGCTGAAATACTAGATGGCTGCTATGGTTCATTCCCTGCCCTAGAGACAGTGCCTGTGGCATGACAGGGTATGGGGAAGTAGCAGGGTATTAATGGGAAGTTGGAATAATCTGAAGGCCCTGAACCTTCTCGCTCCTTCCTTTTCTGACAGTCATCCTTTCATAAGTACTTTTAAGAATGGAAGGCAGTGCTCACCAGTCTTTTGAAATTGCCTAGGCCTAGCACGGGGCCCTAAACTTTGTACTAGCCCAGCATGAACAGTTGAAATGGGCCACTTAGGGGTATAGTTGGAACATAAACATGTTTTTAGAAAAACAAAATATTAATTGTCCCCTTATGGCTTTGGGGACTGGAAGAAAACTAACTGGTGGCTTTCTGTTTTATTTGTATTCTTGCCACCCATTCAAAATGATGAAACTGCCATCATCATTATGATTGGTTTTCAACAAGGAGCAAGTTAAGAACACCTCTCTCTCTCTCTCTCTCTTTCTCTCTCTCTGGTAGTAGCGGGGATTGAAGTCAAGGGCACTTTATCACTGAGCCATGTCCCCAGTCCTTTTTATTTTTTGAGACAGTGTCTAAGTTGCTGAGGATTTCTCTAAGGTGCTAAGGCTGTCCTTGAATGTGGAATCCTCTTGCCTCAGTCCCCCAAGCTGCTTCAATTACAGGTATGTTTCACCATGCCAGACTTCTACTTTTCCTCTTGATGCCAAGAACTCACCAGTACTTTTGCTGTCATCTGATGGCTATCAGCACATTCCTGTTGAAAGGTCTGACCTACATACCTATCATTTAAGACTCTCCTCAGGGTTTATAGCCCTTAACATGAGGAACGACTCTCTGTCTTGGTTGTGACTTAGAACTCAACTCTTCCAAACCAGGGAGAGAAAACAGCCTGGTAGGAAGTAGCTTCTTTGTAGAAAGTGGGAGCAGAGGTGCATATTGCTGTTTTACAATTGGATCTGGTCACATAGCAGAGAATATTTGTCTAGGGGATAATCTACCCTTTGAGAAGGAAGCCCTTAGTACAAGGAGGGGAGTGAAGTTGACAAATAGGAGGCTTAAGCCCAGGGTAGTTAGGACACAGTCACTGGAATATATAACAGATCTGAAAGTGGGAGTTGCTCCTACAGGATATAGGCTGAGCACCTCTGGGCGCTGAGCAGACATGAGTTGTTTCAGGTTAAATAGGACTAAGGAAACAGAGCTTCAGCCTACTTATCCAAATACAAAATACTACTTAGCTTTGGATTCTGGACCAATGAGGAGGCCCTGAGGTCAGTCCTCTAGTGAGGATGATAAAAGCTTTTCTTCACTCTGGGTTTTTACCTACTCAGGAGCTATTAATGTAAAGAGAGATCCCAAGGAGGCAGCAGCAGGAGGGAGCAGGTGCAGAGACTGATGGTCTGCTGAACAGTGAGAACACTTCCTTTCTAGGGCTGAGGCCAGGAAATCTTTTGCTGAGGAACAGTCTTACATTCACCACTGAGAACAGGCTGGGGACCCAGTTGGGGTTTCTCCACTTCTAACCTCTCTAATAAGGACAATTTTTTCCCTCACTAGGCAGCAGAGTAGAAAACAAGCAGGAAGGAAATTACATTTTTTCAAATCATTAATTTTTCTTTTATTCCTAGGACCCACTGAACACCAAACACCAGCTGGGACCACCTTCACTGCCTGTATTGCCTGTACAACCAAGGGAGCCAAAACCTGGAGACCAACAAGTATGAAAATCTGCTTCTTTGGGCTTTTAAGTTTTATGAGAGAGTCCTGCCAATGACCCTGTCACCAACAAGAATTCTGGGTCCTGGAAGGTGTCCCTCTGAGAGGAAAAGGAATTAGGGAAGTAGAAATGAGTGTGCAAGACGCTTTACCTTCAGCAGCTCTTTTGAAGAAGACTTTGCAGCTGCCACATGTGAGAGCTCCATAGTGACAGCCAGAAGCTTCATCCCCACAGATCAGGCATGTCTTCTGGGGTGGAAAGTAATAGTCGATGGGCAAAACGTGGTCCCTGGCACTCTCCAAACTAAAAAGACACACAAATCACAAAGCAAAACATGTCAGTGGGTGGCAGAAATAGGATGGCAGAATTCTAAGGTGTTAAGGAATAAACTATATACATAAACTACTATTATTCATTGCTAAAATGAGTCATTGTGAAGCTGAGTTTTCCTGGGATTTCTCCTAAGGATGGTATTTGTAGTGTTTCCTAAGGTGTAGCAGACTATTTGGATCCTGGCATGGGATTTAGGAAAGTTCTCTGGGATCAACCAATCTCATAGCAACTGTCTATATGAGGCAAGGATGTAGGCAGGAAACCTGAGGTTAAAGATTCTAATTTAAGGTGGTGGTCAGGCAACATTTTAAGAGTAATTACACAGTTTCCTTTGGCTTTACTCATCTGAAGCAAGATCTATGGCCAAACTATTCCAAATATCAAACAGTTTGTTGAGTCATCCTTTAGCCCTCTAACTCTGGAATCTCATTCATAAAATGAGGATAATATCACCCATTCTACTGAGTTGCTACTGTCAATGGCAATATAAGTCAGACAATGGATAATCAGACAAAGATCACTGGGATACACAGGTGAAGGATCACAATTATTATGATCAAGCTAGTCTTCAATGGTCTTTTCTTCCATTCTTTCACATCCCTTAGGCATCTCTCTAGATCATATGGGTATCCCCTTGCCCCCATTCTACAACAGCATAAAGTAGCAGAACCTATAGTCCTGAAGCTTTTGCTGAGAAATGATTCACAGTGATGCCGAGCATCATTTGGGTTGCTATCAAAACATTTGGCCATTACAAAACTAATAGGTTCCTTGGACAATGATGGAGCTTCAGAACTCAACTAGTGTGACTGCCTAACCCCAGGAAGACATATGCCTGAATTCTTCCAAGTGAAAGTGAAGGAGAGGGGCCAGAAAGTCAATCCTAAAACCCTCAAGAAATGGACATTCTTAATCTCCCATTGTAATTAATTCCAGTTTAAACAAATAGAACATGGTTATTATTTACCAAAGGTCAAGTTTGGTCTTTCCTATGTCCTATGCTTAAGCATAAATAAAACTCAGTGACCATCTGGGGTTAATTTGCCTATACACTCAACCAAAGGAATACAACTCCTATATTTTATGAGTACTTCTTCCTTATGAAGGAAAATAAGCCTTATTGGGAGCCTGTTTGGTGTGTTAGATGATTTCAACACTTTATGACTTGTTAAGACAAGCATACTTTCTCATTAGTATTCTATTGTACAGATGAAAAAAGTAAAGAAATGAAGAGGACAGCCTAGAATAATTTGACTCCTAATCCAACAGTTTTCTTCACTCTATTGTCTTCCCACTAGTTGTTTTTACTTTCTACTAATGACCCTTTGATTACCATGCTTAAAACAGTCATCAGAATCCAAAAATACATCAACAGTTATCCTCCCTTCAACCTCATGTGGGCAACCCTGGCAGGGCAAAAGCCAAGAAAGTTTTCACGTAGGCTACACTTTACAGTTGCTTTATCTCCAAGATAAATACCAGCCTTTATTCAAATCCTAGGGACAACAGAATGTACTCTCTTCACAGGTGGCCTATCTTCTCTCCTCCCAAACTTTCCCTTTCCTTCCCTAACTAAAGAGCCAGCAAGAGTCTATTCACCAAATCAAGGCTAGCAGATCATGCATTTCACAAGAATGGAACTTACTTCTGATCTAGAGTTCAGCCAAATGCTGAATGTCTTTCTTTTGGCATAAGTGTCATTTCCTTGGGTAAAATATGTGTCCCCATCCTCAGTCTGAAAACAAGGAGAAATTGAAGTTTTCCACAAGTTTCTACCTCCACTCTCAATCTTTTTGATTTGTATAACTAACACAAACAGTTCAAATAAAATCAGAAGAACCTATATTTAAACACTCCACATGACAGGCCATTTCATAATCATCTCATTTAATTTTTTCAACAACCCTTCCAGGTAGCTCTTCTGCAATATTATCCCTATATTGCAGAAGAGGAAACTGGTGCTCTGAACAATTAAGTAAATTTGCCCAAGATCACAGGTCTATAAATGGCAATGCCAGAATTCCATCCCGTGTAAGTCTGACTCCAAAATGTGGATTTTTTAAATCACTGACAAACCCCATGTTATGGACATTGAAGTTTGAGATTAGGAAAATTGGTTCAATTTAACATTAGCACTACTCCTATGGATGGGGTACAACATTGGGTTCTAGGGATACTGGTGATCAAGATACTTCCATTATCTAGTAGAGAAGAAAAACAGGGAGCAAAGAACAGTGAAACAACATAGTACATTATATACTAAAGCAGAGTTCAGATTTCTGCAGATGTGGAAGCACCTCAAAGGCAGGATTATTTTTTGAAGAGCATAAAAAGTATGTAAGGGTAATTGAGATGAAGATGATAACAATATTCTTATGTGGTTACAAAGTAAACATCAAGATGGAAACAAAATAGAAGCCTGCAGAAAGTAAATAAGAAGTCCTTTTGTAAGGGCCTTTAAGAAACAGAAATGGGGAGTTGATCAATGGATATAAAGTTTCAGTAACGCAAGGTTAGTTCTAGAGATCTGCTGAGCAATTTGTGCCTACCGTTTTTTTTTTTTTTTTTTTTTTTTTTTTTTTAAATTGAACTCAGGGACACTCGGCCACTGAGCCACATCCCCAGCTCTATTTTGTATTTTCTTTAGAGACAGGGTCTCACTGAGTTGCTAAGGGCCTCGCTAAGTTGCTGAGCCTGGCTTTGAACTCACGATCCTCCTGACTCAGCCTCCCAAGTCACTTGGATTACAGGCATGTGCCACCACGCCCGGCTGTGCCTACTGTTGACAATATAGTATTGTGCACTTAGATTTTGTTATGAGGGTCGACCTCATGTTAAGTATTATTAAAAATTAAAGTAACACAAATTTTCATCCATAGTGAAATTTAAAGTATTAATATTATTCAAAATAATCTAATCAAATTTATAGTCAATGAGTCTATTAATCAGCGTTTTATTAGATATGAATTTAATAAAGTATGCATTGTACAAAATTATTAAAAAAGTAAGAAGAAGGGAATTAATGAAAAGTATTTTAGAACCTGGGCTTGTACAAACTACATCTCCATTTGCCTAGAGGCCTGAGATAACTCCTGGCCTCACCAGACAAGTTTTCAACTCTCTTTCAAAATATTTTGAACAGCACTCCCACTGGCCCTGGCTTAGTGTGGACAAAGGGCACACTGCAGTTTTGACTCATGGGCTAACCTTTGGGAGTTATGAAACTTCCAGCTGCAGTCCCTCTCCCAAGTTTATATCCTAGAGAAACGCATGCACATGTGTACCAGGAAGCACATGCAAGAATGCTCATAGCGGTTTTGTTTTTAAAAGCTTAACCGGTAGATGTACACTGAGGGGAGAAAAGATAAATAAATTGTGGCACACTCATTTAATAAAATACAATTTAGCAATGATAAGGAATTGGATAAAGCTTTATATAGGCGAATGCCACATACTTATGTTGCATAACAGACCTAACTCACAATAGCACACATATAATTCTATCATATAAAGTTCTAACACAAGCAAAAGCAAACAATGTTATTTAGACATATATGTGAAGAAATTTTTAAAAAAGGGAATAACAAATCCTGAATGTAAAATAAAGGTTAGCAGTGAGGGGAGGGTGGAGGTGATGATCCAAAGAAAGAGAACATGAATAGATGTATGTATTCATTTAAAAAATATTATTAATTACCTACTGCATACCAGTCACCATTCTAGGTCCTGGTGAATACACCAGTGAATGAAACAAAAATCCATGCCATCTCAGAGCTTATATTCTAATAGGATTGATGCAATGCTCTTGTTAAAAATCAGTGCTCATGAACATTCATTTTATTGTTAACACTGTTTAACTTATATGTTACATGCATTCTTTTGGGTGACTATAAGAGCACATAATACAAGAAAAAATACTTCAGAAGTTGTAATTATCCTGTTACCAAATGTCTTAATTTCAAGCACATCAACAGAGGTTTTGAGGCAAATGCAGAATCTGCAAGCAGCACTGTTTCTTCCCACCTCCCCTGGCTTATCCAGAGGCAGGGTATACAGGTTCACTGGCATGAAGCACAAGCACTACTACATAGAATTGAAGATTTCTGAATCAGAACACCACTTGGTATTCTCCAAATTTGCACAACTAATTAAGTTAAAGTGTATTGCTAGAAGCTGTCAAGGTACAAATGCCAGCTCAAATAGGGGGAGTTGGGTTTAGGTTAACTTCAAGCACTCAGCTGAGTTCTCCAGTTTCTCTATCCCTCCTTCTTTTCTCTCTGTTCATCCTTCCCCTCCCCACTCTTTCTCCCAAGGAGGACACAGAGATTCTCTGAGAAGTGTGACTCATTTGAGTGAGCCCCCCAATGATTGTAGAATCATGGTGAAATACAAAATCACAAACCAATTTTCTTTTTTAAGAAGAGGAATGTCAACTCGGCAGGACTTTGAAGTCAGACAGACCTGGGCTACAATCCTAACTCCACCACAGAAGTTGGGGTAAAGTCAATAAGGGATCTCTGAGCTCCACTGTCTTCATCTGGAGAGTTTGGAATATTTTCAGTTCTAGATGGTTTTGTGAGATTTACATTAAATAGACATGTACAGGACTTTCCTTTATGACTGTCTCATGGTGAGTGCATTGTAAGTGCTGACTGTCTTCATATTTAGCCACAAAAGAGATATCTACTATCCTAAAAAATGAAAAAAACAGAGCATTCTTCTGGGCGATACACGAATTTTACAGAAAGTTAGATAGGTGGGGAGGATTTTCATCACCCCAGAAAGGAACCCTATGGCCATTAGCAGCCATCCTAGATTCATGCAACACTGATTTCCTTTTTGTAGCTAAAGATTTTCCTTTTCTGGACATTTCATGTAAATAAAATCACACAGTATGTGATATTTTGTGACTTGCTTCTTTCACTTAGCATAATGATTTCAATATTCATCCACATTTTCCAACATGTATGATCATTCCATTTCTTGTTAGATAATAGTCCATTGAATGAATATACTACATTTGGATCTTCCATTGATCATGTGGTTTCTTTTGTTCTGGTTATTATGAACAATGAACATGTGTATGAACATGTTTTTATTTCTTCTGAGTATATATTTTGGAATAGATCTGCTATGTCAAATGTAATTTTAAGAAATGCTCAGGTTTTCCATAGTGTTTGTACCATTTTTCATGTTTGCCAGCAATTTATAAGAGTTCTAATTTCTCTACATCCAAGTCAAAACTTGTTATTCTTTTTTCTGTCTTTTTTATTACAGTTACCCTAACAGGTGTGAAATGGTATCTCAATTTGGTCTCAAACTGCATTTCCCTAATGACTAATGGACATTTTTTCATTTGTATAATTTCTGTGTAGAAATTTCTATTCAAATCTATGCCCATTTTATAAAACGACTATTTGTGTTTTGTTATTGAGTTGTAAGAGTTATGTATATATTCTGGATTTAGTACCTTTACCAGTGATATAATTTGCCAATACTTCCCCTCCATGTACGCAATTTTCACTCTTTTGTTGGTATAATTTATGACACAATCATTATCAAATGGAACGAAATTCAATATTTTGTTGCTTGTGTATTTTTGGTGCTATATTCAAGAAACCATTGCCAAGAAACCGGAGGTCATGTACACTTCACACAGATATCCATTGGGTTAGGAAAGTTCATTCCTATGCTTAATTTTCTAAGTGTTTTAACAATGGATTTTTGCCATGTTTTTTTCTTTTATCCATTGAAGTGATTGATTATGGTGCTATTGTTCTTTATTTTACTGTGGTGTATTATATTAACTAATTTTCAGATATTAAACCAACCTTAAATTCTTAAGAAAAATCCCCCTTCATCTTTGCTTATATTTCTTTTTGTTCGTTGGTAGATTGTTTTGCTAGTATTTTGTTGAGTTTTTTTTTTCAATTTACCTAAATTCAAAAGTGATATTGGTATGTAGTTTTCTTTTTGTGTGATATCTTTGGTTTTGGTATCAGGGTAATAGTGACCTCACAGAATTAGCAGGTAGTGTTCTTGCCTCTCCTGTTCTTGGTGAGAATTTGTGCTAAACCCTGTCTAAATTTTTGATACAGTTTGCTAGCAAAGACATCTGAATCCAGGCTTTATTTGTGCAAATTTTCTTAGTTAGTAATGTACTCTCTTTGTTAGAGAACTGTTCAGATTTTCTCCTTTTTCATGAGTCCATATAAGTAGTTTGGTCTTCCTCACTACCTTTCCACTTCATCTCTATTGTCTACATTTTGTTATGTTTTTCATAGTACTCTCTTTCAACCCTTTTCAAACATTTTTCTAAGGTAGTAATGATATCTCCATTTCATTGCTCAGTTTAGAAATTTAGATCTTCTCTCTTGTCAGTCAATCTGTTAATTTTGCTGACCTTTATAAAGAACTGATATTTTATTTCATTTACTACATTCTTTTACATTGTTTCATTTATTTCTACTCTAATTGTCATTAATCATTTTTTACCCAGCTTTCTTTGCTTTTAGTTTGCTCATTTTTTCCTACTTTTCTTTTTTTTTTATTTACTTATTGATTCATTGAACACAAATGGAGTACAGCTATTGTTTCAAGGGTTGTACACAAAGTAGAGTCACACCATCTGTGCTTTCTTGCATGTACACAGGGCAATGATATCTGTCACACACTCTGTTATTGATTTTACTCCCCACCCGCCCCCACCCCTCCCTTCCCTCTATGCTAGCTATCTTTCCTCCATTCTTGCCATCTTTCCCCCCCACATTATGCATCATCATTCATTTATCAGAGAGACCATTCGGCTTTTGGATTTTTGGGATTGGCCGATCTCACTTAGCATAACAGTTTCCAACATCATCCATTTACCTACAAATGTCATAATTTTATTCTTTTCTATGGTGAAAGTTTAGGTTGTTGACTTGAGATCTTCTGTCTTTGTTAGTATAGGCATTTGTAACTATAAATTTCACTTTAAGCACTGCTTTAGCTTAGCTGTATCCCATGCATTTTCATTTTCATTTATCTCAAAGCATTTTCTCATCTGTCTTGTGTTTGCTTCTTTGACCCAGTGTTTCTTTAGGACTGTGATCTTTAATTTCATCCACACATTTTTGAATTTCTCAATTTGCCTTCTGTTACAGATTCTAATTAGTCTCATTATAATGGGGGAACTTGAAACAGTTTTTTTTTTTTCTTGACTAAATTATTCTCATATTGTTGCAAGCCTGTTTTTACCTTACCAGAGTTCTGGAAGAGTTGAGTTTTACAAATTTTGATGGTGTTTTTCTTGCTTTTAGGAAAGGTTACATGTATTCGAGTCCTTTCTCCACCATTTTGGAAGTCTCATCTTCCAAGTCAGGTTATAATTTATGTGATACAAAAATCACACACACAAACACACACACACACACACGCAAACCACACACACAAAAAAATCATGAAGGAAGAAAAGTCACATACCTCCTCATTTATTCATTCATTCACTCATTCATCCATTAATTCCTTCATTCAGTAATTTGTATGCTACAAAGAGATAACTGTGCTAAAGCACAGATATGTAAAGATGAGAAAGACAGAACCTCATCCTTAAGGAGCTCTCATTAGCTCACTTAAGGCTAAATCAAGTGCAAAAATAGTTAATGCAAAATGTGGCAAGAGAAATGCTATAAAAGGGACCAAGTTGGTAATTATTATTGGAAGAGAAAATCTGTTTTGCCTGTGGGTCTTAGAGGGTAATGTCCACCACGCACTAAGCCTCATTACTGACCAAGCTAGACATTTCACATGTTTATCGAATATTTACTCTGGAATATACTTAGAGATCAGATGGTGGTATCTATGACTCTCACGCATACTAAAGTCTCAAACCTGACATGCAGGATCTGCTTTGTATAACATACAACCATGAATAGAAAAATTACTTTCACTATGCATCATCCATAGAGTTACTGGTGATTTCCATTTTCCTGCATTTTACATCACTGACAAACATGCCAACACAGCTGGAGAGGTGTTAGCAAGATTGTTTTTATCAGTATGTCCTACCAACATGACAAATTTGTTATTTTCTCCTGGTATGACTATTAGAAATAAAGTTGAACAGATGAATCCTTATTATAGTCATGTCCTTGCACTTCCCAAGCCACATCTGCTATTTTCTCTGAGCCAAATTTTTTCCCAGTAGCTTCCTAGCCATCAAAGCCAATCAGCCATGGAAGAATTAGCCAGATTGTTTTCTGCAGTGTCATCAGATCCTAGGGTTGTGACTCGTTTCCACATTCTCTGTTTCCGGAATCCATTGTCAGGGAAACAGGAAATGGAAAAAAAAAAGATTCCAAATTACATGTTAAAACTTACTAGACCAATATAGACCAATATTTTCCTCACATCCTCCATTTGAACATGTGATAAGAAAGATATTATTTACTGAGGGCTTACTATGTGCTAGATTCTAGGAAAGGTCTTAATTCCAATAATTATTATTGCAGGTACATAGCATATTTTCATTTTACAAATGAAGAGCCAGAGATGCTGAGTCACTTAACAATTTCTTTAAGATCACATAACAATTAATTAGCAGAGCCAGGATTTGAATGCACATCTGGTTAACTATAAAGACCATGCTTTCTTCACTAAGCTACATTGCACTCTCCCTTCTTGACTGTCAGAGCTGTATGGCCCTTATAGACTTTCTACCCCAGTGCTTTTCAACTGTGACTGTACATTAAAATCAAAAGTGAGTTTTTATAAAATAAGAATGTCTTTCTCCACATTCCCTATTATAATTTAATCAAACTTCCTTGGGGGTCTGGGCAGTTCTCTAAATGATTTAATGTTTAGTAAGGAATGAAGCTCACTGACCTAGTCCAACTTCTTTATTGTTGAGGTTAAACTTTCTGGCACAGAGAGGGACCAGAAGAAACAGTTATTTTGAAGCACAGCTGACACTAGAACCTAGATGTTATGATTCCTGTCAGAGTTTTGTTGCAGAACAATATTTCTAGTGTCATTTTGCAGGATAAGTTCTCCAAGGGCCTAAAATCAGAAACAGACAACCTGTGTTAATCTATATAACCATTTTCAAACAATTACTCTGCTATAATCCATGATCCTTTTAAAAGATAGTGAAAGCATTAAACAGGAAAGCAGCTATCAAAAGAGGTCTCATCCATTATAGGATTATCCTATTGCCAGAAGAGATCAACAAATATTTTCAAGCACCCTACTATCCGCCAGGCACTGTGAGAGACACTTGGAATACATTAGATACTTACAAATTCAAATATCCGTTTCATCTATCCTAAGTCTGGATTGAAGAGATTTACTCCAGAGGAAGTAGTCCAGAGTTTCACAAGTGAGGCAAATGAAACACACTTTCTAATTATAAGCTATAGTATCACCAGAGGAAAAAGAAAAGGTGTATGGCAGAGAGAACTGAGTTCTAATTCCAGTACTACTTATCACTAGCCATGTAATCTAACCTCCCTACTCATCAGTTTCCTTAACTATAAAATGGGGGGAATAACATTCCAGACTCGAAAGGGTTTTTATAAAAAGGGCATCAGATAATATGGGAAAGGGCCTGGTACACTCGAAATAAATTATAATTTCTTCCTGTTTTCCTTATTTCACTCCACCTCCCTTTGAAATTATGAATCTACAGCACTGAAGTCACAGTCCAGTGAGCTATGAAATCATGCTGCCTCCTATGTGCCTCCTATGTCAAACACTACTGGTTAAAGCAGCAGCCACTGCAATCTCCTTACACAGAACTTACAATGCGAGGAATAAAACACTCTATATTTACAGTTCTTTTGTGAGTATGTCTGAGACAGAAAAACACAGATGATATAGTTGAAGAAATGTGAAAAATGTTCAGACAATTGTCTGAGGGCTTCAGAAACCCAAAGAAGGAAGATAGCACCGGTGAGCAGACACAACTTGGGTAGCAATGAAATGCTGATGAGACTCTAAGTTCAGTCTACAATTAGACAGCCAAGGTTAGACATTTCATGTTGGCCCAGAGAAGATACAGGACCTAAAAAAACAGCCCCATTTTAAACACCCATACTGCTGGAGATACCAACAACAGAGCATACCCTGATGTGTTAAACTCATGTACAATGAGACCCAGCTTAATGCAAAACAATCCCAAGATTAACTAGACATTTAAAAAAGTGTCTGGCTCCCCACAATAAGAGATCAATTTTGATTGTTTGGACAGGAATCATTAGCAGAGATTAAAGATCCCCAACTCCATCTAACTCCAGTACACATTGCAACATATAGCACAATAACAAAAGTTGATATTTACTGGGTGCCTATATGTCCCAGCTACTATACTACATACTATACAACTCATTCTTTACTACAAATGAATGAGGTATGTGTCATCCCCATTTTATAGAAGGGAGCTTTGAGGCCTAGAAACCTTGAAGAAACCTTGAACATTCTGTTCAAGATCTGTAGACAGTAAATCGATTTGAACTCAAGTCTCTCTGACTCCAAGATTAACTGTCAGACTATAGTTTCATCCAGTGGATGGCAATCCCCAATGACTCAACCCAGAAAACCTGAGTCATTCTGTACTTAATATAATACACTTCCTCAATGCACCACACCTACACCACCTCTAATCAGTCAATCAGTGACTAATATCTGTTAATTTTACAAGCTAAAGAGTTCCCCTACACCACGATGTGTGCTTGCACACAAACACACATGCATGCACATGCGCACACACACACACACACATGCACACACAGAGAAACACACACAGCCTTGCATTCAAAATAACCACAATATTCTTATTCATGTCTTTCTGCTTCCTCTGATTCTCATACAGGACCTCAAAGGAGTCTCATCAAAAACATCTGCTTCTGGAACTTTCTCCCTAACAGCTCTCAATTATTCCCCAGTAGCTTACGGCAATGGATCTAACTCACTGATGTGTTAGAAGTAGCTGAGGAGCTAATTAGCAATATAGAGATGGGATCCCTTCCCTACTTAGCCAAAACTCTAGGTCTGAAGTTACAGGTCAGAACTGAGTGTGTGGATTCTTATTAAATGACCAAGAGAAAACCTCTTGGCCTACAGGATACAAAATCAAAGTGTTATCATGACATTCAAGACTTATTTCTAGCTCCTTATTTCATCCTGCCCATAATATCTTCCATATGATATTTTAGGGGTACTTCCCAATTGCAGTTCCCCAGTGTAATCCTGTTTGTTCAAGCCCCTCTGTCATTATTTACATTGCCACTTACTCTGCCTTACTACATCCTGCCCCAAACCATCTGTCTCCATTTATACATCATCTCATAATTCAGGTCTCAGCCCAAGAGATCACCACCTATTCCTTGAAATCTTTTCTAACTATGTATACCTTAGATAGAATATGATCATGTCTTCATTTGTGCATCCCCTTTAAAAGCACCTGTAAATTATGATATCAAAAATAATCCATGCACATGTCGGATTAAACCCTCCAAGTAGCCGTCAATGATGAATTTCTTGTGTCTGTCCCAGACACTGCCTGAACACTTTCTGCTCAACTCTTCTTCCGCCTCCCTTCGTTCTTAAGCCACAGAACAGAGTGTGAAAACAGGCATGTTACCTTTTAAAAAGCATCATAATTTGAAGGCTAAGATGGACTCTGAACAACTCCTGAGTTCTGAATTATTACAATGCTAAACAATATCACATATATTTAAAAACTCTCTCTTTTTTCCTCAAATATACCAGATTTCACAATATCCATCTGCTCTCAGTATCCTTTATGTTTTGGCCACAAAGTTCTTCCTCATAGGTAATCCAAATCTCTCAGACTGTTTGTCTGTGTCTGTTAGAAACAAAGAATGGTCACTTGCCATACTTGCCATACCTTACCTTTCTTTCTATATTACAAATAAACAAAAAAGTTGAGCAAACTGCAATCTAGGATAAAACCTGAGAAGAAAAATATGTAACACTTGGCATCTTTATGAACCAGGTAAAGGTGAAGTAGTACAAAGGTGGTGGAACTCTCATTGTTAAATAAACACAGATAAACTGTTCAACTTGATGAACAAGCTCTTTCCATTCTGCAAAGTGATCATGTGGTCTCTGGCATGGTACCTTCCTATTTCCTTTTACCAGTATGATGAAGAGACACACCAGAGCCAGGCAGAGCCTGGCTTCCCTTATACCTTGTCACTGCCTACTCTCCTTTACTGTTTCTACTCTGGAATCTGCCTTAGTATAGTAGATTGGAGTTGGAAGTCTGGAATTCCACTATAAATTCTGACACTAACCCACTGCATGACTGTGGGCTAGTGACCTGTTCCCTGACCCTCAGTTTTCTCATCTTGTAAAACCCACATTTGTAGAGCACTTTAAGCATGCAAAGCACATTCACATACATTTATCTAGTGGGATCTGCAGAAGTGCTGCATGAGGTAAACATGAGTCAAAAGAAGCTTGAGGAGGTTAAATAACCAATCTAAAGTGGAACAACTAGAAGAAAGCAGGGCTTCAATTTGAAGTCTCTAATATATGATTATATATAGTCTTTAATGTATGATTATCAATAAAACAAGAAAGGTGGATTAGAAAATATTTGATCTAATAACTTTAACAACAAAAACCATGTGTACAACATTTCATGTATTTTTTTAAATTTTTTTTTGCAGTGCCAGGGATTGAACCCAGGGCCTTGTGCTTACGAGGTAAGCACTCTACCAACTGAGCTGTATCCCCAGCCCCCATTTCATGTATTTATAAATACCAGCAGCCACATCAATGTTCATAGCTGCTCAATTCACAATAGCTAGATTGTGGAATCAACCTAGATGCCCTTCAATAGATGAATGGAGAAAGAAACTGTGGTATATATACACAATGGAATATTACTCAGCCATAAAGAATAAAATTATGGCATTTGTAGATAAATGGATGATGTTGGAGACTGTACTGCTAAGTGAGATTAGCCATTCCCCAAAATCCAAAGGCCGATTGGTCTCTCTGATAAATGAATGATGAATGATGATGCATAATGCGGGGGGAAGGGTGTCAAAAATGGAGGAAGGATAGATAGCATAGAGGGAAGAGAGGGGTGGGGTCGGGATGCAGGGGTAAGAATAATTAACAGAATGTGTGACAGACATCATTGCCCTGTGTACATGTATGAATGCACAGATGGTGTGATTCTACTTTGTGTACAACCAGAGAAACAATAGCTGTACTCCATTTGTGCTCAATGAATCAATAAGCAAATAAAAAAAATAAAAAAAATAAATGCCAGCACTTTCGTTGTCATCTATTCTATCAATAAAAATGAATTTGATATATTTCATAGCCAGGATATAGTGATAAACGGATCAGATAAAGTCCCTGACTCAAGACAGTTTCCATTAGAGGAGGCAGTGCATTAAACAAGCAAAGAAAGAGTTGAAAATAACAATTTCTGACACAGCTAAGTACAGCAGGGAAAAGGAATACTGAGGGAGCACTCTCTTATTTCATCCTCCCAACATCACTACCACATAGAGATATTTCATTAATCTCATTGCCAGACAAGCAAAAGAAAGCAGATGAGTTAGGTGACTTAAGTTAGCAAGTCTGCAACAGATGGGCCTAGATACCATAACTGTTGACTATGTTACATGCTCATTCCACTCTGCTGCTTTGTTCCTGACACTTGTTTTCTAGGATTCCATGATTTAGACTACATATGACTGACCCTTGAGTATTTAGTTCAATAGGGCTTTATCTCTGAATGATGGGGGGAATTAGGCTAAATGCTTTCTGATTATAAGTTAGGAGTACCTGATACTTAGCCTTCAAAACAGGACCAAAGTGTCTGCTGGTCCACTTTTCACTACAGTTCCTTGAGAGTAGTTAGTACTTATTTTTTGTTTTGTTTTGTTTTGTTTTCCAGTACTGGGGATTAAGCCAGGTACTTAAACACTGAGCTATATACCCCACCATTCTGAGCTTTTATTTTGAGACAGCATTTTGCTGAATTGCTGAGGTGGGTCTCCAGTTTGCAATCCTCCTGCCTCTGCCTATGGAGTCATTGGGATAACAAGCGTGCTTCTCGAACTGCCAGCCCAGGACTAGTTTTATTCATTTTCTGTATCTCTAGTGCCTAGTGTGGTTTGGTCCCTATTTAGTGTTGGTTAAATGTCTATTGAATCTGAGATTGAATGAATAAACAAACCAACAAAAAACAAATTTACAAAATTTGCAAACACCGGGTTGGTGCATTTCTGGCAAAGGGAGTTAAAACTACCCTTAGCTTCCATGCGTAGCTCCAAAACTTCAGCTACTTTCTCCTGGGAACAACCCAGCATAGCAAAGATATAGGTGGGAGCTGGCAGTGAAGGAGGAGGAGGAAAATAGAACATTATCTTACAAGAAGCAAAACCCAGCCAGCTGAAAATGAAATGCCCTTGTCCAAGACACAGTTAAGAGAGGACTGTGATATGTCTTTCTTGTTCTCTCTCAGCCTTGAACATCTACAGTATGTGCCCTACTCTTCTTAGACTGTGAGGAAATAAAGGATCTCAAAAGTGGCAATCCTTGACTTCTGCACAATTTTGAAGATGAAAAGGACAAAGGCTAGAGTGGTTTGGAGACCTAACTTGGGGCTAAGT
Organism: Glaucomys volans; assembly: GCA_020662805.1. Taxonomy (NCBI): domain Eukaryota; kingdom Metazoa; phylum Chordata; class Mammalia; order Rodentia; family Sciuridae; genus Glaucomys; species Glaucomys volans. Next base: position 116,991 of record JAJEJO010047449.1, read on the forward strand.
AATCTGGACTGCCTAGGACCCTCTGCTCTGTTTCATTATATGTCTTAATTTCAGTTTGCCTAGATGCTTGTGCTATACACATATGAAAAACAGAGTGATTTCTATATTACTCCAATTGACTTGGATGGAGAGAGAAAAAATACCCATGCAAAGGAAGAAACTAACTCTTACCATACATCATCATGAGCAACTAGAATTTCTCATTTATGAAAAGGGGGTATTCACAATATCTACCTTTCAGTTTGTTATAAAGATTAAGTGAGTTAAACTGTGTTAGGTGTTGAGCACAGTGCCTGGCATGAAATATGTATGCATTGTATAATAGAATAAGCTGCCACCACACCATTGCCACTATTATTATCCTCATCTATGTGCAGTTATATTTTATTTGCTTTCACACCAATGATCATATGTATCTTCCCCACATTATTACATGTAGAGATTATCATCTTAATTTGACTGATAAAGAAACTAAAGCAAAGGAAGAGTGGTACATTTCCTAAGGTTGTGCAATTAGGAAGAAACACAGTAATACTTAGAATTTAGCACCAATTGAGTAGCCCTTCATTATATCACACAAGGCCAAAATAAATCCTCACAACTAACAACTAGTAGTAGATGTTCAGAAATCCTGATTGATTTACACTAATTCCATTGTATACCAGTGCTGAGAGCAAATTATTGATTTTTTGAAGTTCGAATTTTGGAGTTTCATCCTTGTTGAACTAAGGATAGAAGCTAAATCTAAAATCAAAATCAAATATTTTGGGGGTCTTAGAAGGAAAAAAAACATACTTTTATAAAAGTACAAATCAGAATTGAGAGTGTTAAGATAAACTTGTGCAAAAACTCATTTACGCTAATGGAAGAAGCACATTTTCTACAATGAATCTCACTGACAATGGAATTGATCTTTTAAAGATTTGCACAGATAAAACTGCTATTTATTTATTTGCTATATAGCTCATTATCTTCATCAAAGCAACTGAATCACTCTATGGGCCAGGAACATATAGAGGAGCAGGCCACCACTGACACTGTCTCATGAGGTAAAGATGAATAACAGAGTTATTAAAATGCAATTTGAAAGAAATTCACAAGCAAGAATAATACAGAGTGATTTAAGGTCATGTAGGTAGGGAAGATCATCTTTTTAAAGATTTATTGGGGTATAATTTATGTAACACAAGTGTATCCATGTAATAGTGTAGAATCCTTAATTCTTTATGAATTACTTATGTTTTTATTTTGTTACTCATCCAAATATCATCCTCAACAATGGAACCCTCCAATATGCATAGTAATCACTAGTTTTTAGAGTTTTACAGATTTGCATAATGTTATTAATAACTATCCAATTCCAGCATAGTTTCATCACGTCAAAGTAAAACCCCATACCTTTACCAGTCACACCTTATCCTCCCCTCTGCAGGCACTGTGAACCTAATCCACTTTCTGTTTATAGGAATTGGTCTAGTCTGGACATTTCAGATAAATGCCATCATATAATATGTGGCTGTTCGTGACTGACTTCCTTAACACAATGCTTTCAAGTTTCAGGCATGTTTTAGCTTTTATCAGTACTTGGCTCTATTTAATGGATGAGCAATACTCTATTATATGGATATTCCACATTTTAATCATCTCTCTATCAATTGACAAAAATGTGAGCTGTTTCTACTTTTTGGCTAATATTAATCATGCTTCTAAGAACATTCACATTCAGGTTTTTATGTGGCCACATTGTTTTAATTCTCATGGAGACATATTGAAACTGATAATACCTGTAATACTTAGGAGTGAATTGTCATACGATAATTCTATATTTACCTTTTTGAGGAACTGCTGGAATGTTTTTCCAAATCAGGTGTACCATTTTACATTCCCACTAGTAGTGCATGTGGGTTCCAGTTTCTTCACATTCTTGCCAACACTTGGTATTAATGCTTGTTATTTTCCACTTCATTATTGCATTTTTAAAAATTTTTTTTTAAAAAAACTTGTTTTTGGAGAATATTACATTTATTTTTAAAACCACTCTAGTGGGTATGAAATGGTAGCTTATTGTGTTCTTGATTTTCATTTCTCTAATGACTAATGACATTGAGCATCTTCTCATTTACATAAATGGTATACATCTTCTTTGGAGAAAAAGCCATTAAACTCTATAACCTATTTTTAGATTTGGTTATTTAACTTTTTATTATTAGCTTGTAAGAGCTCTTTTTTATTAGTGCATATTAATTATACAGAACAGTGGGTTTTATTGTGTCACACTCATACATGGATGTTAACATTTATATCACATACATTGTATAGAAGACTCTTACTAGACACGATTTATATATTCTCCCTTTCTACAGGCTAAATTTTTGCTTTCTTGACTGTGTAATCTACAACATGAAATAACTATCTTATGGCCTAGTGTATGGTTTACTCTGGAGAATGTTTCCTCTTCACTTGAAAAGACTTTGTGTTCTGCTGTTTTTGGGTGGAGTACTCAATAGCTGTCTGTTAGGTCGAGTTGTTTTGAAGTGTTTTACATCTTCCAATTCTTTGCTGATTTTCCGGTCTAGTTGTTCTATCCATTTTTGAATGAAAGGTATTAAACTCACCAACTATTGCTATTGAACTACTTTTCTGCTTCATGTATTTTAGGGCTCTGTTGTAAGGTATGTATGTGTTTATAACTGTTATATCTTCTTGATTGAAACTTTATTATTATAAAATGCCATTTTTTATTTCTACTAATAGTTTTATTCTTAAAGTCTCATTTGTCTGATATTCTCTTTTCTCCATAAAATATTCTCATTGCATGAATGTTGGTGTTTATGCTCTATATTTATTTTAATCTTCATTTTTCGGCAAACAGCTCCGCTCCCGGGTAAATCTCAGCTGAAGCCCCTTTTCTCCTTTCTACTATAAAATACATGATCTCTATTGATCTATGTTGAAATTTGTTAATTCTTCTGCCAACTCAAATCTACTTTTGAGCTCCTCCAGTTAATTTTTCATTTCAACTATTGTACATTTCAATTATAAATTTTCCTTTGCTTCTTCTTTATAATTTCTCATTTTCAATATTCCCTATTTAGTAAGAAATTATTATAATACTTTCTTTAGCATTTTACACTTGTTTCATTTAGTTCTTTGAATATATTTAAAATAGTTGATCTATATAGAAGAATGACATAATGTCATATATTGGTGAAGCATGGAACTGGAGAACAGCATGCTAAGTGAAATATACCAGTCACAGGAAATCAAAGGTTGAATGTTTTCTCTCATATATGGAAGCTAGAAACAGAGAAAAAAAAGGGGGGGAAAGGAAAAAAGTATAGTATCTCACAAAAAAATGAATATAGATCAATAGAGTAGAGGAAGGGAATTGAGAGGAAGGGAGGAGGGGAGGACATGGGGAAGTAGTGGGCAACAAAATCTACCAAATTATGCTATGTCTATGTATGAATATACCAAAGTGAATCCTGCTTATATAGAGATATAATACAATAAATGAAATAATAACAATAGAAGGGAAATCAGCAGAGTAGAGTAAGCAGGTCAGGGGGAAGACAGGGGATAGACAGACAGTCAATGTAGATAATAAATAGTTGGATTCCATTGGGGAGGTGGGGGCTGATTGGAAAGAAAATCAAATGCCGCCCTCTCCCACCTTCATGAGTCCTTCCCCTTGCTCCTGCCCCAACCTGTTGCTGAGGTAAGCTGCCCCAGGAATTGTTCTTCCCTTAAGAGAGTTGTAAGAGTTGCTAATTGATACCACCTAGCTATTACCTTATTGACCAAGATCACTCCACCATTTGGTCCACCCTCCTTGCCTATTCACTTGCAACTATTTGGCACATCCTCTGGACTGGTCATGGACTGGTCATGGGGAGAGAAAAGGGGGAAGAAGGCAGGAGAACAAAGAGAATCTAAAATTTATAAAAGGGGCAGGACACTCTCTCTTCTTTGGATAACAGCTATGGCCCCCTTCTTCCTCCCAGGAGAGGTCTATGTTACTATTCTTTATATAAAACCTGTTTTCTCCCCTTGCCTTTTCTCAGATATTCAAACTTCAACACCTGAGGAAAAGGAACTCATCATCAACTCATCATAACTGGTGGTTTCAAGGGGAGGGAGAGGGAGAAGGAAAGGGAAGGTAATGGGGAAGGAGACTGATCGAAATTTTAAGTGAATGTACAAATGTGGCATAATGAATCTCACTGTTATGTATAATTAAAATGCACACACTTTTAAAAAGCAAAAATAATCAAAAAAATATAAAGTAGCTGATTTAAAATCTTATCTAGAAAATTCAACATCTGGGTTTTCTCATGGATAGCTTTTATTGACTTTTAAAAATTCTTCTGTATGGGCCATACTCATTCATGTCTCGTGATTTTCATTTGAAAACTGGATATTTTAGATATTATATCATAACTCTGGACACCAGATTACCCCTTCCTGAGATATTTTTTGTCTTGTGCTGTGTCATTTGTTTAGTGACTTGGCTGAACTAATTCTGTGAAATCTGCTCCTCCAATATTGTGAAACTTCTGATGTTTCTGCTCAAATGTTTCCTTGTTTTTATCATTTAAGTTGGCTTCTTATTGGCCAATTCTGGATTCACATGAACCAGTTTTTTTTTTTAATGAACCAGTTTTTGATCTTAAGCCACCTTACGTCAGATTTTTACCCTTTACCACTGGATGTACATGTGTCTTGGAGACCACTTTCATAGTTCAGAACCTTTAGGATTTTGCACCACATTCAGCAAGAGATAAGTAGTTCTGAAGTTCTCCCTCTTGTTGCTTTTAAGAGGATACACTCTTTTATTCCACTGGGGGAAAATTTGATTTTATTGTTAAGTCTGGAATTGTAGGGGTGGCCCCTGGGTCGAAATAGAATTCATTGTCAGGGATTGTGCCTAAGCCTTTCAGCCTTAAGCCTTCTGTATTTTGCTAATGGTTCCACCTGTGGCTTAATAAATGCTTTAGAACCTACTCCACATCCTTATCAGATTGCTCCTAACGGATACAAACATAGCATATACGCATAACTTTCCATATATCCAGCAATGACTGTGATCCCATGGGCACTCATCTTAGCTGACTTTCCCCCTAGTTTTCTGGCAATCTGGTTGGTCTTCTGTTTGGCTTGTGGCTACTAGTATCACAGAACTAACAATTCACTCCTTAATTGCTCTCAGCCAAGATCTTCATTGTTTTCAATGGTGTCCTCAGTCACAGGAATTCCTCATGAACTGTTTCAGATAAAATCTGTCACCTCAGGAAAACCTGCAGAGCTCTCCATCTAAATGGCATGCCTTCCTTTCCTCACCCACAGCAGAACCTCTATGTCACTGAAGTGAATTTGAGGCCAGGAACAGAGACCTGCTTCTCCTACAGTGAAGATCCACCACAACCTACTCTATAAGAAGACTCTGGGTATGAGCCCTCCAGGATTCCCTTTCTTAGTATGGAGGCTTCATTTTACATATAAACTAGGGCATGCACAATAAAGTATTCCTGGATTACCACACCCATGGGGGCAAAGCCCTCATGAGTAGAAGGTGAGTGAAGGAAGGGTTTTGCTCTCAGATTTGCATGATTAAAACAGTGCTTCTGCACTGTACGGTTAGAGGCATAGGAGATGCTGGTAGCCAAACCCTCTGAGGGTGAAAGCATTTCCCTAGAGTAGGAGTTGGGAGGACAGATAGTACTTATCCACTTGATTACATCTGTCTCTAGAAAAGCTTCCATCATATGAAGCTAGGAGTGGGTATGAGAGTATGTTATTGTTCACATGTCATAGATTCTTGCTGTTGTTACTGAGGTATAATGCATTCACATAAACGTTTTGTTCTTGCTGTATAACCTTAGAACACTACTTGAGGAGTTAAATTTTTTTTCCCAATAATTTCTCATCAGTATAATAGTTTTTGTGCTGGGTAGAAGGTATTCCAAGATCCTTGATCTGCCATTCCAGAATGCCTGCCTTTATGAAAACCTCTATCTTGGAGTAGAATGATTGGAAAAGGTCTCACAGAAGATACAAAAATAATGTTTATTTAACTTGGTTTTGTTGGGCAGGCAGATTGGAAAGAAGAAAGTTGCCCCATACAGGGAAACAGCATGTGTTAAATTAATTATAAATAAGGCTAGAATATTTTGCATTAGTGCTGAAGATCAAGTGGCTGCAGTGAGTAAGCTAGGCTAATCCATTTGGATCTCATCATACTGAAGAACCATGAGAGAGCTTTAGAATGGGGAATTATCTGGGCAGTTCTGCAATCAAGACAGGTCAAGCTGACTAAGATCCTGAGCAACTTAAAAGGAATTAAGTTTAATCCCAGACTTTCCCAAAGCAGGGAAAGGAAGGTGAGAATGTAGTTAGCAGCCAACCCAATGCTTTTCAGTTCTCATATAAGATAAAAAATATATTTAAGTACTGTTAAGATAAATCTGATTTCCATTCATAACTAAAATACTTATGAAGGTTAAAAAAACATGCTCCTTTGTTTGGAATATTCGATATTTGCTCATTTGTTCAGGTAAATACCCAACATATATGTGATTTACGTTGATATAGCTCATATGTTAATGTTTCTTTAAGTGAAAATTAATATGAAAACAAAAATAAATCTTTGTTTTAAACTGAATTGTATATTTTCTTTAAATGAAACATAACTCTGAGTTGCTTAAATATGTGTAAATATGTATTTTTACATATGAAAACCTTTATTGTTGTTGAACTCAGTGATCACAGCAGTAGGCATCAGGAGCCAGGAGTTCCAGTCAATACTTGTACTATCAGCTTACTGTGGAATCTTTAGAATCAGTTTCCTTCTTGAAACTAAATTTGTTTTCCTCTATAACACAAAATTATAAACATATAAAGAAAGGAAGGTTGAATCAGGGAATTTCTAAGGTTACTTCTAGCTCTTGTATCCATTATTAGAGTCTTTTTATCAAAAATACTTCCTGACCATGATTTATACCAAACCCACCTAAAAAGACCTTTGAAGTATGGCCTCCAAATTGTGAAGCCAAGAATAAAAATAATGCTGAATTTAACTGCAGTATATAATGTAAGACCGTAAGACTGCTGGATTGGAAAACATATGAACAAAATTGAAAGTTAAATAGGGAAAAGTATTTGTAACAAATATGACAAGGAGCCAAATTCCTTTATATACAAAGAGTTCCATAAGTCAATAAGAAACAGATGAAGAATCAAAGAATGACAACAACAACAAGTGGGCAAAGGCCAAGAACAGGCAATTCAAGTGGAAATAAATATAAATGACCCATAAACATGTGAAAAAATGCTCATTTCCACTTATACTTGAAGAGGGACAACTTGAAGTCATGATATACCACTGTTTTTAATGATCAGATTTACAAATATTAAAATACTGAAAAATACGCAATGTTTATTGATTTTGGCAGGGAATGGGGTAATATCAACCAGCACTTAAAATGTGTAAATTCTTTTATTCAACTATTTAAGATCTAAGAATTTATCTGATGTACGAAAGTATGCTAATGAAAATATACACCTACATTAGCTGATAATTTCAGAATGCTGACTACATTACTTAATGTATGAATACCAAATTTCTTCTTTATTAATGTGAAGAAATTGTACAGAATAATGGGTTTTAGTACCTAAGTCCTTAGTGTACATTATTGACTCATTAGAAACTTATACCAGTCCTATGGAACACAGACCATTACTATCTCCATATTACATATGAAGACATTGAGGCAAAGCAAAATTAAGTAATTTGTCCAAGTCCATAGAACAAGGAGGTGGTGGCACTAATGTATGAACCAAACTAGTTTGGTTCTACAGCCATTCATTGTAAGCCTCATATATACTGCCTCTTAAGGATGTTAGCTGCAACACTATTTTCAACATCAAAAAAGTTAGGGAAAAACTACTAAATATCCATTAGTAGGGAGAATGACAAAATAAATTACAATTCAACCACACAACTGAAAATGGCATAACCATTAAGAAAATGAACATAGATCCATATATGCTGAAATGATATGTAAAGCTATAATAAGGTTGATTATTTGAATGAAGAAATCAAATTGTAAAACAGTAATTTTAGTATGATAGTATTTGTGAAAAATAATGTACATGTGTTTAATTATATGCACATGCCTTTAAATGCACAGCAAATCTCTGCAATTATATTCAAGAAGCTGGTCACTTTGGTTACCTCTTAGTAGAACTGAGTAGTGTAGAGAATGGGTGAGTCATGAGTAAAATTTTTATAATTTCATATCCTTTTTTCACTATGATCATTTTACTATGAGGAGGTATTTTTATTACATAAAAATAAATAGAATCAATCAAATGAACTATAAGCACCCTACCAAATGATCTTGTTTGTCACTTTTCCTCCTACCAAAAAAGAGACCTTTGAGACATTAATTTGTTAGTGTGATGGATGAAATGCTAACACTAAGCTGCAATTCCACTGACTTCGTCTTTGGGTCTCCCAGGCACCAGGTCCAGGACAATAAATAATTCTGGATACTCTTAGACCTGGCCCCTGTGGATCAATACAAGAACATTCTTTTGGGAGGTTGTCTCAGGGTATTCACACATGCTTTAATTAGAAGGCACAAACTAACCAAGCCTAAAAATATTTAAGGTCCTCAACTTCTAAATTGTATTATAGGTTAGGGGGTTGGGAACACTTAACACAATGATAAATCCCTCTTATTGGTCTACAGAAATCTGTATGTCTCCTGCATTTGACAAGGGCTAAATGGTCATGTCCTGTACAGACAAACCCTTTCATTTTTGCCTCTTTCTAGGACACTTATATTTAACCTTTAAAAATAGTACTAAATGGTCTTTAAAAATCTTCAAAAACTTTCCTGCTTCTTTAAAATTTTCTAACATTTTGGAGAATGTAATAGGATTACATTTTGTTAAAACTATGTGCAAAGATTTACTGGTGGCAAAATTTGCATATATATGGGGGGGAGAGAGATAAAAAGGGAGGGGAGAAGAAGAGTAAGAGAGGGAAGGAGAGGCTTCATTCAAATTGATGGGGAAGATACTAAGAAAATAAAATATACATGGGCAAAAATGTAAACATTCACTACTATGCAAGGAAAAATGAAACTAAGAAACTACATCATCACCAATAATAATGGTTTAATGTAAAGTAAATCTAATATAAGCTATTTTAAGGAAAACAAGGTAGAATAAAAATTTTAAATGGATAATATTTGCTATCATTGAAATTATACAGAAACTAGTTCAATCATATTTGTTGCTAAAAGAACTTTAAATTGATATAAACCTTTTTGAAAGAACTATGGCAATGTGCTACAGGTTCCAAAGAGTGTTCCTACTCTGACCAAATAACTTTGCTTTTCAAACTCATCCTAAGAAATAATTCAGCCAAAACAAATTGGCATGGGCATAAGTGCATTCACTGCCAAGTTATCCATAATATCTAAAAATGAAAGTTAACATAGTTGTCTATCAGTACAAAAATAGTTTAGTACACTAAGGTATATTTACTCTATAGTGGCACTTCCCAATAGAAACGTCTATGTTGATGGAAATTTTCTATATTTGCAGTGTTCAAAACTGGACACATATGGTTATTGAGCACATGACTTATAGCTAATAAGATTAAGAAACAGAAATTTAAGTTTGTCTTACTTTTAATTAGCTTAAATATAAGTCTAATTAACTACTTGTATTAACAATGTTGCTCTCTGGTATACCAAGAAGCAATTAAAAATTTAAAACTACATTATGTCAATAAACAAAAAATCTAAAAGAAATAAACCATTATATAGATTTTATGTTTTGTATGAAGAAGATGTAAAACATGGATACCTGGGAAAATATAGAAAATTAAAATGGTTAAATCTACAAACAGGAAAGTGAATTTTGGCAGGAAGATCAGATAGCTAGTGATATAATTTATTTGTTTTATTTTTTCAATTTTAAATATTTTAAAAAGGTTACATTGCAGGTGTGAATTTCAATGCTTATGGTACAAAGTTCTAAAAAAATATTAGATTGACTAATATCAGTTCATCAAGTTCAAATATAGCATTTTTTATATAATTCTAAACTTCACTTCTTTGCCAGGAGCAAACAGATGAGGAATTATTCTAATTATCCTGTTCTTAAAAATAAGTTTTAAATTGTGACATAGTCCATGAAAGCCAAAGCCAGAGCATCTTAGGCTAGCTTCACTGAAATTAAAAGAGAATGGAGATAGAATTGCAATGTAGCTAGGAACATACTCCTGTTATGAAAATAAACAATGGGATAGAAGATTATTCAAGGCCTTTTTTATCTTGGAATGTCAAGGGTAGGAGTGGGAACTACTGATTTTTCACCTTCTCCTTCCATCTCATAGATACCAAAAGCAGAATTTCCATATAGTTATTAACACCACTGGAAATAGCAAACTTTGCTGGATTTTGCCTACTAGGGTATTTCCACTGACTACGAGCAGTATGAAAGTGGATTTGAAGATCATGTCTGGTTTCATGTTGATTGATGACCTTTGAAAAATCTGTGGCCCTGCTGGGTATCAAGTTTGAAGACTGGTATGTCCCACCAATTTGAAGGAATCTTGGGATTTCCTGATAGATCTGGGGGGTTGGGCCCAAATTCTGCAGGCACAAGAATAACAGAACTAGATATGAGTGCAAGCATAGTGGCAGCTCATAGAAAATGGATGTCCTCTAAGTTCCAGAGCTAAAATCTGACAGAGAAGTCAATGCACAGAATCCTTTGGTCCCATCTGATTTCGTTCCATGTGGAACTCTAGCCTGTGAAAATTAAGTGGAGGTTCATCTGCACAGTTCTAAATGAGTACATGAGTCACAGTGGAGACAAAACATCTGGATGAAGAATGAATTGTTCCCTTTTATTATTTTTACTAATTCCTAACATTTGAATCACACTTTAAAGTTAGCAAAATACTTTCAAATCCATTATCCCATTTGATGTTCACAATAACCCTGTGAGGTAGGCACAATACTCAATTAACAACAGCTGCCTCAAGAACCAATATTTGTATAGCACATTATCTAATCACATGTTCACATTATCTTTCTCACTTGTTCCTTACAACTCAAAAAAGGAGCTAGAAAGTTTCAATTTCACATTTTATAACTAAGGAAATCAAGCACAGGAGAGCAGCAAGAGTATACATATGAAAGCACAACTGGTTATACATTAGTGCCAGAACCTTAACCCTAGTGTACTGTTCCCAAGCTCAGTGTTCTCAAATACGCCATGTGGTATTTTGTATTCATGTATGTTGGTTGTGCACAAAAAGCCAATAGAAAGCTTAGACACTCTCACTAAATTACCATTCAGTACCAATACCAGAACCATCGGACACACATAATGTCCATACCCAATGAAATATTCTACCCAAGTACTGCTCAGTTTAGGCAACAGCTTCCTGAATGATCTCACTACCTGTGGTTCCACCACTCTGCATCATTTTAAACTACATATACTACCAGTGCATACCTCTGCTTAAAAATCCTTCCAAGGACATATAAACTGACAACTAACAAGCCTCAATGAGAGAAACTAATATTGGAAAATGCAGAATTCATTTCAGGCACAGTGTGTATAAGAAGTGCTTAATAACAGCAAAATATTTTTAAATACTTCTAAGACATTCCCAGGCCAACATTGAAAAATTTCGCAGATTACAAAAGTTTCAGTTAGAAAGGAAGACTGTTTCTGAGATCTGGGCAGCATGGAGACTATAATCAATAATAATGTATATTTCAAAATTGCTTCATGTTAGCCTCAAAAATACTTGGGAAAAATCTAATGGAGGAGTTAAAAGGTCTCTATAATGAAAATTATAGAACACTGAAGAAAGAGACTGAAGATGATGCTAGAAGATTTTTAAGTCCTCCCATATTTTTGGATAGGCAGACTTAATACTGTCAAAATGGCCATATTATGAAAAGTGATAAAGATTCAATGCAATCCCCATTGAAATAACAATGAAATTCTTCACAGAACTAGAAACTAAAACAGTCCTAAGTTTCATATGGAAGAATAAAAGACCCAGAATTGCAAAAGCAACAATGAGCAAAAAGATTGATGCTAGAGGCATCATAATACCCAATTTTAAATTATATTACAGAGCTATAGTAAGAAAAACAGTATGGTACTGACATAACAACAGACATCATGGACCAATGAAATACAATAGAGGACACAAAGACAAATCCACACAGATATAACCACCTGATCCATGACAACGACAGGAAAAATACGTTGGGGAAAAGATAGCCTTTTTAACAAATGGTACTGAGAAAACAGGAAGGATATTCACATGTAGAAGAATGAAATTAGATCTCTACTTCTAATGCTGTACGCAAGTAAAATCAAAATGGATCAAAGATGTAAGAGTTACACCAGAAACTTTACAAATGGCCAGAATAAAACATGGGATCAACATTGTAATATGCAAGCACCGGCCACAACTTGCTCAATAAGATTCCTGACACTCAGGAATAAAACCAAAAATGAACAAATGAGTTGACAAATTAAAAAGCTTCTTCAAAGCAGAGAAAACAACGACATAAAGAGAGAGCCTACAGAATGTAGGAAAAATTTGATAGCTTCTGTCTGACAGAAAATTAATATTCAGAATATAAAAATAAATTAAAAATTAACATTAAAAAATTAAAAATGGGCAAAAAATCTACACAGGTATTTCTGAAAAAGAAGAAATACAAATTGAAAATGACTATTTAAAAATGTTAATTATCTTTAACAATTAAGGAAATTACAAACAAAATTACAGTGAGATTTCATCTCCCTCCAGATAGAATGGTAATCAACAAATACAAATAATAATAAATGCTGGTGAGAAGGTGGGGGAAAGGTGATAGTTACAATGTTATTAAGAATTTAAATTAATACAACCACTAAGTAAATAAGTATGGAAGTTCCTTGAAAGTCTACAAATGGAAACAACATTTGGCCCAGCTACACCACTCCTTGGTATTTATCCAAAAGAATTAAATTCATCATACTAAAGTGACACACATATAAAAATGGCACAAGTCATAATAGTGAAGTTATGGAACCAGCCTAGGTGTTCATTAACAGATGAATGAATAAAGAAAATGTGACACGCGCGTACACACACACACACACACACACATGCACACATACACTGGAGATTTACTTAGCCATAAAAAAGAACAGATTTATGAAATTTTCAGTAAAATAAATGGGTAAAACTGGAAAACATCATACTAAGTGATATTCAGCCTGACTCTGAAAGTTCAGGATGACATCCAAGGCTCTTTGTGATCTAAGAGAATATTGCCAACTGCCTGTATTCTGCTGAAGTACACTGGACTATGAACCCATTCCCTCATATTCAATGTACTAAATACCTTCTATCTCAGGTGCCTTTCTTCTCTTTACTTGTCCACATTTAAAAACTTTCCCTTATCATTTTTTTCTCTCAGAATCAATCACATATTCAACATTTATACTCATATAGACTGTAGCATTTATTGTCTCTCCTGCAAGACAGCAAAGTCCTACAACTGATATTTGTCTCATCTCTGTTAAAATAATGCTTATCATAACCTTTGGCACATATCAGGCACGCAATATATGCTTATTGGATTAATTCACTTCAAAGAAGCATTGCCAATGATCTATTAGGCTACCAATACCATATGTCCAATTTGGGACAAATACAAACTAGTAAACCTCAGATTTGATGAATAGTCAAGAGTAATCCCTCATTTGTCTCCAAATAGACAGAAGGAAAGATGTTACCTGGGTTTCCTGAGTTATGCCTTCTGCAACTTGGCAGCCATGAAGATAAGAAACGGGAAAAATACTTTTCTCAGACAAATTATGAGGCCAGATGACCATTTCATAGCCTGCAGAGCGACTGTAAAACAAGATGGCAAACCACTCAACAAATGCTTTCTCACAAAGAATGCTCCAGGGTAGAATGAATATACATGTGCATGCCAAACTGGCCATCCAGAGAGTCTGTCCACAATGAAAGTGGAACCATCCAAGCAAGAAGGGTGAGTCATCCCATAACCCTATACACAGCCCTCAAAACTAAGAGACAATTCCAACTGTATCCTCTATAACACAGGTCACACTGGGAGAATCCTTTGTGAATGCCTGAGAGTGAGATCTTGGTGCTCTCCAATGCAGGGAGATTTGTACCAACCTCAATCCCAGGGGGGAAAAATGCCTTCCTAATTATTTTTGGACTTAATTAAACCAACTCTAGACCATAACATTCCATTTCTTATACTGGTCAATGAAAGAATAAAGGGAAGGAGTTAATTCCAAAGGTGACATGGCAATCAACCTTGGAAATAAGTTTTTTAGAACACTCTCCAGTTACCAAGACCAGGTTAAACATCCTCTTCCAGAGGCACACAAACACAGCCTGCAGAGAAAACTGTTTGACAAGAATAAAAAGCTTCACAGAAGGAGGATAAATGTAAAGAAGAATTTGTGCAATTCCCTAAATGTCTTTAACTAGTGGTTGAATATGCTAATATTAACATTTACATGGTGTGATCTTGTTACAGTGCCACTCATGCTGTTGAGAATAAAGAGAAAGAATTTTCAATAATAGTATCAAGTCCTACTCCCATTCTTCAGGGAAAGGGCTTAGAAGTACTGGCAATTATCCAAAAGGGTGGGTACAGAGGAATATATATCAGATTAGATTAAAGAAGGAATTATTTAGAGAAACATATGCAGTAACAGAATTGTTTTCATATTCTGATAAAATGACTAATTTATTTGGAGATTTCAAACATTTAAAGAGGGCATGACACATTCAGGTTTATTAAAAAAAGACCTATGCTTCTTATAAATGTCTTTTAACATTTCTAAGCCTTAAATTATAAAGTGGGACCAAGAAATCTGATTTGTAACAAGCACCCCAACACACAGAGGGGATTCTGTATAGGTAGTCCTGGGATCACGTTACAGATTTTCCCATTCTCTAAATGTTACATATTTCCCAATGGATCAGACTATACATGTTAGGAATTAGAGAGAGTGGCCAGCAGACAGTTGGCATATCTTTAGCATAGACTCAGAGAAACATAGATTCCCAAAGTAATCTTCAGGCATAGTGAAATGGAGTCACCCTGCTCTATCAAAGGACCATAGTTTTGTAGAATGTGGTGATACCACAGAAGCTGATCCATTCTTTTAAGGCATCTCATTGGAGCATTGAGTGCTGACAATTCATAGACCTCAATATAGTGGCCTTGCCTAATCTGCTTCTCATTCTCATTTACAGGAGATGTGTATGTGCATGCGCACACACACACACACACACACACACACAAACTCACGTACAAAAACATTTGAACCCAACTCCTATTCTTCTGTCAAGGAGCAGCTGCAGAATTGGATGGGAGGGTTGTTTCTATAACATTATGCCTAAAGAGCTCTTTCCCTTCACCATTACTGTTGTCAATCCTCTCAGGGTTATACTACAAGGCTGAAGCATGAATTCTAGAGCCAAACTGTGTGGGTATTAATTCTGACTGACATATCCTACCTCTGTAATGGTGACCTATCTTAGAACCTTACAAAGCACTTGGGCCTCACTTTTATTTTATCACTGTGATATCCCTAAATCATTTCCACTCTTCTGCTTTCCCAAAACTACTCCTCTAAGTCGTGTCTTTAACATCTCCCACTGTCTTTCCCTCCAAAATGTTTGCCTAGTTTCCAGTCTCTGCCCCTCCACTATCCATCCTTCACCACCAACATTTATCTAAACTGTTGTCAGAATATTTAAAATCAAAGACCTCATTAGTTCAACTACATTGAAAGATCAAACATCTGGTTCATACCCAAGGGAGAAGAGCTAAAGGTTGAAGCCATAGAAAACATATTGAATGAAATAATAGGAGAAATATTCCCAAATCTTGGGAAAGAAATGAACATCCAACTATAGGCCTAACCTCCAAAGAAATATGACCATAAAGGAAATTCTCCACAACATATTACACTTAAATTGCAAAAGTGTAGACAAATAAAGAATAAGAAAATCTGTGCAAGAAGTGCCACATCAAATTTAAAGGCAGATCCTTGACACAAGCAGCATATTTCTTAGCAGAAAACCTGAAGGCCAGGAGGATATGGAATGAAGCATTTCATGCCCTAAGAGAAAACAACTGCTAAACTAGATTGCTATATCCAACAAAATCTTCCTTCAAAATGAAAGAGGAACTAAAGACCTTCCAAGATAAGCATAAACTAAGAGAATTAAAAACTACTAGATCAGAATCAGGACAGGTATTAAATGAATCCTACACAAAGAAGAGGAAGAAAGATGACTGCCCATCAAAAGAGCATTCAAAAGAATAAATCCAACCAGAAGAGTGGATAAACAAAAGAGAAATAGGAATACCACACTAACAAAATAGTAAATCATCAAAACTAAAAGTTGAATTAAAAAGAAAAAATGAACAAGGAATATTTAAAACAATCAGAAGAAAATTAACAAAATGATAGGAAAAATCTATAATCTAAAAAGTCTGGATTCTCCTAAAAGACACAAGCTGGTGAATATATTAAATAACCAAGAATGTTCTCTCTGATTTGTGGATATTAACCCAACATGGAGGAGGATGGGGAGGTGAATACTAGAAATAGACTGGGCTGGACAGGGATAACAGAAGAAGGGGGAGGGGAAAAGGAAGAACAGTAGAATGAATTGGTCATAAATTTTCTAGCCTTGTATTTGTATACACGACCAGGGTAACTTCACATTATGTACAACCACCAAAGTGGGAACCTAATAGTATAAGTTGTACTCTATGTATGTCTATTCTGCCAAAATAGATTCTACTGTCATGTACAACTAAAAATAAAAATAAAAAAATGATTGGATAAATGCATACTACTGGGAAAAAGTCAAGTAAAAGTCCCAGCAATATGCTACCCACAGGAAATTTACTTCATTTGTAAAGATACACAAAGATTAAAAATGAAATATGAGAAATGATATTCTAAATAAATGAAATCTGAAAATAAGCAGAAGTAGCTTCAAAACAAAATCAATAAGAGAAAAAAAATTACTGTATGTTGATAAAGTGAACAATTTATCAAGAAGTTATTACAACAACCAATTTTGATGTATCATGTGCCAGAGTATCCACTTTTATAAAACAAGCACTTCTAGGCATAAAGGGAGAGATAGACCCTAATACAATAACAGTAGGGGACTTCAATACTACACTCTCACCAATAAACAGACCATCTTCACACAAAAAAACAAATAAGCATCAGTAGTAAATTTCACTCTAGGTAATGCACATTTATAGAATATTTCATCCAACAGCTGCAGAATGTGCACTCTTTTTTTCAGCATATGGAATATTTTAGTTAGACCACAAAGCAAGTCTTACCAAAAAAGTATAAAAATATCCTTCATCTTCTCTACTCTCAATGAAATGAAATTAGAAATCAACAGAAGGAGAAAATGCAGTAATTATGCCTACAAATAAATATTGAAAAGGACACTTTTGAATGAATAATGGGTCACTGAAGAAGTCAGAAGGGAAATTTTTAAAATTCCCTGAATAAAGCACAAATGGGAAACACAACATATCAAAGGTTATGGGAAACAGCAGAAGCCTTACTAAGAAGGAACTTTTTAGCAATCAGTACCTACATCAGAAAACCAGAGAGGTTTGAAATAAAAAATCCAATTATGCAACCTAAGATCTCATAGAAACAAGAAAAAATCAACTAAAATCAAGAGTAGGACAGAAATTTAAAAAAGATCAGAGAAGAATGAAATGAAATGAAGACTAAATAAAAACAAAGGATCAATTAAAAAAGTTTTTGAGTAGATAAACAAAATCAACCAGCTTTGAGATAAACTAACCAAAAGAAAGGAGAATATACAAATAAATAAGGGGTGAAAAGTTGACATTAGAACTAATACCAGAGAAATTAAAAGGACAATTGTAGAATATGCTGAAAAAATTATGTCATTAAATTGGAACATCTAGAAAAAATGGACGAATTTCTGATCATATATGACTTACCAAAATTTAACCAAGAGAACATTAAAAACCTAAATACACCAATAAATTAAGGGACTGAACCAGTAATGAAAAGCCTCCCAAAAAGTAAAAGCCCATGACCAGATGATATGCCAAGCAAATGAAAGTTGAAAACAAGCAGTGCTGAAAATTACCAAAATTGAAAAAAAAATTGAAATCAATGCTCCTTAAACTATTTCACAAAATAGAAAAGGAAGTATCCCTTCTATACTTATTCTACGAAGCCAGCATTACACTGCTACCAAAATCCAAGAAGGATACAACAACAAAAAAGAAAAGTGTAGACCAATATCACTGATGAACATACATGCAGAAATCCTCAGAAAAATTATTGCAAATCAAATTCAACAGCCCACTGAAAAGACCATACAATATGACCATTTTGAGTTTAATTCCATGAATCCAAGTACAGGGCAATTTATGTAAATTGATAAGCAAAATAGAGCACATAAATGTAGAATCTAGGACACAATTACATGAACATCTCATTAGATGAAGAAAAAAACATTACATAAAATTTAGTATCTCTTCATGATACCTGTCCTGAACAAACTGTAGCAGGATCAAACCTCAATGTAGCAAATTATATATATGTTGAACTCATAGCCAATATCATATTGAATGGAAAAAAACTGAAAGAATTTCCTTTAAAATCAGGAACAAAAGTGTCCATTCTTACCATTTCTATTCAGTATAGTAATTAATATTTTAGTCATAGAAATCAGTGAAAAGGGAAATAAAAGGCATATGGATAAGAAAGGAAGAAATCTAAATATTCCTGGATATAGATTATATGAATCTAAATATAGATAACCTTAAAAACTTTACCAGAAGACTACTAGAACTAATAAATTCACTAAAGTAGAAAGATACCAAATCAAGATACAAAAATCAGTAACTTTTCTATGCACCAATGATGAACTTACTAAGAAATCAAGAAATCACATGATAAGCACATTAAGCACATTTGTAAAAATATGAATAGGCATAGCTAATACTTGAGAGACTTGCAAAATGAAAATTAAAAAAATACTGAAGAATAAAACTAAAGAAGAAACCAAAAAGTGGAAAGAACTCCCATGTTCATGGGCTGGGAGAACTAATATTCTTATGATGGCTATACCATCCAATACAATCTACAGATTCAAGGTAATCCCATCAAAATATCAATGATATTCTTCAGAAAACTAGAAAATATCCTAAAATTCATACGAAACAAATTTTATCCTGAATGGCCAAAGCTATTCTAAGCAAAAAGTGCAAATCTAGAGGCATCACAATATTTCAAGACATACTATAAAGCCGTAGTAACAAATACAGCATGGTTTTGGCATAAGAACTGACACATAGGTCAATGGAAGAGAATGCTGAACCAAGACTTATAAATTCATGTATCTTCAGTCAACAGATTTTCAACAAAGGTGCCAAAAACATTCATTGGAGGGAAGTCAGTCGCTTCAACAAGTGGTGCTGGGAAAAATAGATATTCATATGTAAAAAACTGAAACTTGAACCCTATCTATCACTCTGTCCAAAAAAAAAAAATCAACCCCAAACTCATCAAAGACCTTAAGACATAAAACACTTATTACTACAGGAAAACACAAGGAAACACTATAAGATATAGACACTGGCAAGGATTTCCTGGGTAAGAATCCAAAAGCACCAGAAACAAAACAAGAATTGACAAACAGGATTCCACCAAATTAAAAAGCTTATGCAAGGCAAAGGAAAGAATCAACAGAGGGAAGGGACAACCTGTAGAATGGGAAAAATCTTTGCCAACTCTTCATCTTATATAGGATTTATATATGTAAAGAACTAAAAAGAATCTTAACAAAACGAATAAGCTAATAAAAAATGGGCAAAATATCTGAACAGACATTCCTCGAAATAAGAAATAAAGTGACCAATATATCAAAATCAAAACAATGTTCAATAAAGTTAGCCATCTTGGAAATTCAAATCAAAACTACATTGAAATTCCATCTCATCAACTAAATATGGCTACTGAAACAAAATAAAATAAAAATAATAAATGTTGATGAGAATGTGGAGAGAAAAGGAACACTTATTCCCTGATGGTGAGAATGTAAATTAGTATAGTTACCATGGAAAACAGTCTGGAGTCTCTTCCAGAAACAACCATATGATACAGCTATACCACTCCTGGGGATTTATCCAAAAGAAATGAAGTAGGAAACTAAAAAAGATCATATACACTTGTGTATATTATAGCACTATTCACAATGGTCAAGATTTGGAACCAGTGTAGGTGCCAATCATCAGATGAATGGATGAAATACACACACACACACACACACACACACACACACACATATATATATATATATGTATACATATATATGGAGTATATATGTATACATATATGGAGTATTATTCATATGTAAAGAAGAATTATATGTCATTTGCAAAAAAAAGGAATTGGAGGCAATCATGTGAGTGCAACAAGTCATACCCAGAAAGATAAATATCACATTTTTTTTGTCTCATCTGTGGAAACATAAAAAAAAAAACAAAAATATGACCTGAAAGTCAAAGAGGGACTATTAAGGACTGGAATGGGTATCATGAGGTGGGGAAAACAAAGGAGGGGATGATAAGGTAAAATAAAGATGGATGGACCTGGACCTGACCAATGCATGATATATTCATGTATGGAAATATCACAATGAATCCCATAATTGCATACAATTTATGTATGTTGTCAATAATAACAATAATAATAATAATGGAAACAATGAAGGGGTAAATTCCATAAACTCTTAAGTCTCAAAAAGTTTATTTTAACTTTTCTGTAGATTTGTTAAAAATAAAATAATAAACCTAAAACTATCTTCTATGAGCACAAAACCTCTCCTGAAAAATTCAATAATTATACTGTGGAGTACCTAGTCTGTATTGAGTATTTGCTACTGCAAGGGAATTTCAAGAAAGCAAACACAGTTGTAGTATGTACAGAGCATTTAAGATTTCTTCCAACTCTGAAATCCTTAGATATATATTCTAACATATAAGATACAGCATTTGCAATCAATCAAATTACAACCGTATCCAAGTGCAGTGGTGCATGCCTATAATTCCAGTGGCCCAGGAGGCTGAAGTAGGAGGATTGCAAGGTCAAAGCCAGCATTAGTAATTTTAGCATGGCCCTGAACAACTTAGTAAGTTCCTGTCTCTCTCTCTCTCTCTCTCTCTCTCTCTCTATGTATATATATATATATATATATATATATATATATATATATATATATATA